>VWZT01006512.1:421325-441481 GCA_013397055.1 Pachycephala philippinensis
CCCCCCCGCTCGGTTCCCGGCCCGCCGCCTGCCCCATGTACTTTTGTTGGGAGAGAGTGCTTGTGATTAATCTGCTCTGCTGGTGACACGAATTGCCCGTAGCGGATTTGTTCTAGTAAAGTGAATCTTTCTAGAAGTGACTGGTAGGAGACAAGAGTACAAGTTCATGTGATGTTACTTTGTGATTCTTACAAAAGTATTCAAAGCTCCATTGCTACACTGCGACGAGATATATGCCCAGAAGAAGAGCAGCCAGAGGGTTTGGGGTGGGCTCTTTCCCTCCCGCCCCTTCAGCGTTATAAGTGAACTTGAGTGTGAGGGGTGAGGAAGGTTCCTGGCTAGTTGGAAAAATGGAAATTAACATTTAGATAGCCTTTAAAAGTAGCTGGATCATGTGTTAGTCGGTTTATATTTCACAGCACAAATAAGTCTGAAAAATATTTAAACAAAAGTAGTTTAGCCTTAATTTCATACTTGCATATTTTAGAATGATCAGCATTTTTAGTACAACTTCCAGACCCCCCAGATTTTGTCTAAGTAGCTGCGTCATTTTTCCTAAGAAAGCAGACTGCCCGGTATAAAAAACCCATATATTTCCTATTCACCACTGAAGTGGTGTGCTTGTCTTAGATGCATTAGTATTAACTGTTGCACTTTGACAAGGCTATGTTGATATGTAGCAAAATTAGGAGATACGTGCAATGGGAAAACAGTGCATCCTTAGAAGTCAATGACTTAACTACAGATTTTCATTTTCAACTACAAACACTTTTTTTTTTTAAAAAAAAAATCTTCATTCCAGTGGCTGCAAAGGTGTTTCTACTGTGTTAATAACACTTAAAGCAGCAGGTTTTCCTCCTGCAGAGTTCTTTGTTGGAAAAACAATTCATATGAATAAGTCCTGTCCCCCCCCAACAAACAATTCTGCTGTCTTCTTTCTGAGAATGTTACTATATTAGCGCTAAGTGTATTTGCCAGGATAGCTTCAGTAATCTCTCCAGCAGAAGCATATTTGTGTGCCATTTTGGGAATTTCTCTGAGATAGGAATCTTGAAGATAGAATTAATTTCTAGGGGAAACTTCATAGCCTGTGCATGAGTGCTTTCTTTATCACCTGTCTCCATTTGGCATTCGGAGAAGGTAAATCAAAGTGCGCGATTTGTTATTCTGCTCCACTTGAGAGCTGAACTAAATAACACTTGGTCTGAAATTCTGATTGAAGTTGTAGGAGGATATACTGTATTTAATTTAATGCCCTTTAATAGCATCTTCTTGTTCAGCTCTGATGCTGTCATTTTAAAGGTTGGATCGGAGTAGTTTTTCCCTGTAGGGAGTGGGAGGTGTAATCATTTCAGGGGAAAAAGGTAGTCTAAATTCCGAGAACACTAATAGCCACAAACTTGGCCTAGTGTCCAAGAAGTTGTTTTTTGCCCTTAGGGTTCACTTTGTTATCACTCTGTACAGTGCTCTGGACAGTTTAGGTATAAGTATTGCATGTAGAAGTTGATGATATTTTTTGTAGCAGAAATGATGGTAATCTGTTTATTCCTTAAAAGTTTTGGAGAAAATAGATCAATGCTTCAGTAAACAGATACTCATGTACATTTTATTAAAAGTTGTATAATGTGCTCATGAAGTCTTGCGTGTAACTATTTTAGCTGTCTTTGTACACATCCTCTCATCTGTGTGAGCCAAGATATTTGAAATACAGGAGCATAGCACTTACTGAAAGGGTTTTGCAGTCTCTTAGCTACTACTTCAGTAAACTAGTTCTCAAGATTAAGAATCCTCTAAATTAACTTTGTGTACATTGTTTTTTTAATCTTCACTACCACTAGTATTTGGGTAGATTGTGTTACATTTTTTCAAGCAAAAAATGTGCTTACAAAACAGACGTAAAAAGTAGTAGTCTCTGATGTAACCAGGCACTTGAATAGCTTTGAAACTTTTTTTACCTGTGTAGGTTTTTAAAATGATATATGAAAAGTTACACACTTACATTTGTTTGATTTTCTTTTAAACTGTGAGTGTTAGCAAATTTTAAAGTTACAGCAACAGTTTAGTTTTTTCAACTGTGTGGATATACACCCAAGAAAATGAAATAGACAGAAGTGTCATGCATATGATATGCCAGCATTGATTTGTATAGCATATCATAATATTAGAGTGCTATTGGTTTAAAGTGAAAGAGAAAAAAACCTTTATTCTGGCATTTTTTTCTAGAGCGTAAGCTTAAACATAGCAGTGATAAATGATGATATGCATTGTCTAACACTTGCTTTTATATAAATAGCTCCAGAAGATTGCTTAAATGATAATCGAAAATATGAAATAGGGTGGCCTTCATATCACAAGGCCAAGGGTCTACAAATGGAAAAACTGAAATAATGAAATATTCCCAAGGCAACAGACTGTCAACAAGAACAGTAATGCATGGGCATATCATAGAGCTACCAGAGAGGATATTAGATCTTATAGCTCTAGAGCCAGGAGTTATAATGACCTTTATTAAATAGAGCCCTCCCACATTACAACAATCTTTCTGATTTCTGATTTATGGATTAGCAGTCATACTACTCTTCATAATTTGAAACATTCTCCCACCATATTTGATTTGCTGCATTTTTCTCCACTGGAATCATACATTATTTAGAGCTTACATGAGAGTATTGATCAACAAAACTTATATTAGGTATTTTCAGTAACTAATGGGATTCTGAATAACAAGATTTTGTCTGCAGCACCATTTCTACATTCTTTACAGCACAACTGTTTTTTTTTCTTACAAACTATATCCAGTTAGCTTGTTTTCTAACAATTTGATGGCATTATATTCTAATGCTGTACTACAAGTAAGTTACTAATAATTAGGGAGTTTTGTTAACAGATTAATACAACACCCAGAGCCGTAGGTATTTTTAAGAGACTATGAAGATCTATTGTCAGTATCCATCTCTTTTTATTAGCATCTCACTTGAATTTCAGAGTCTAATATACTGGCAATTTCAAATCACATTTGTTTGAAACTTGGCACACAAGTTGCCAGCCCAGATGGGAATTTTACTGCAAGAGTGATGTAAAACAGTTGTTGAAAATTGACATTCTAGGCATTAGTTTCATCAGCATACTTCCTAAAAAGTAAAGAGTGTTTAAATTTTTTTTTGTTTCATAAAATGATCTTTATAACAATACCCTCTGTATCAGAAGATGTATTCTAAGATAAGAATTTTGAATAACTGATAATGATCATTAAAACTAACTGTTACCATTTTATTAACATGTTTTGGAATGATTCTTCTCACACCGAGGTCAGTAGAATGAAGCCATTTAACCAATGTGGCAGAAGTTCATTTGATAGCAATTAAGTAACTGTTTACTGTTATGAAACCATTTCCTGAAATCTCATCTCATCTCATCTCATGTGAATAAACCTTACATTCAGTTAGTCCATCAGATCAATTTTTTGTTATTATCAGTAGTAGCTCTTGCAGGTGTAAAAGCACCTCATCTTGTGTTTTCAGCATAGTCACGTCAGCATAGTCATAGCGTGTTTTAAAATGAATCAAACAAACTTGTTCTGAAGGACGTCACCCTGGAAATTTGTTTATATATTTTTAACATAGGATATTTTTAAGGTACATAGCAAAGTCTGCATTTTCACCCGAGTAATTTGTTTCTTTGGTTTGTTTGCTTATGCTTAATGTTTGGCTTTTTTTTTTTTTTTTTTAAGAAGCTGCCAAAGATTTACGGCCATGAGAGGAAATGTTTTGAAATTTCATTTCAAAAGAATTACATTTTTTCAGAAGAGGCAATTTCTTGCTCTGTAATATTTATAAGGCTACTGTATGTTATCTTTAACATACAAAATCCCATTAGTGTGAATGAGGTGTGTGACTTTTTGTTTAATAGGACTTTGCATAATAAGGATAATTTGTAATAATATTGTATTTTGCTGCATAAGAAGATGTGCCATAGTAAGAATATAATAGTTGCTGCCATGTCTTATATGACTAGAGCATTGTTCTGTGACTAGCTCGAGCAGTGGTTTTGCAATACACAAAGTCCTAGTCAAATGAATAGGACCGTTGTGCCATTCATTTGAACAGGACTTTGAGTAGTACAAATATTCGTTAATTTTGTATGCCACAGAAGTATATTACACAGGACAAAGAAGGTACAGTAAGGGTAGGATAGTATTTGTGTCTGTAACTTGGCAGAACTGGACCCTGTCTTTGGGAGAATATTGAGTTCAAGTTGTACCTTAATCTTTAGAAAAGTCCCAAATGAAATTATGTGCACAATTAAAGTATACTACAGAGAATCACAAGCAAGGATAAAAGTATTTTTAACATATAATTTAATAGATGTGAATTTGTTCTCAGAGAAATCGCAATGACAAATATACTTAGTGAGAGGAGGAGTGAACTTTGCCTCTGTGTGTTATTATAAAACGTGAAAGTCTTGAGATTGTCAAGTAAAAATGGAGTGATTCTCAAGGAGATCCTGATCTCAGCCTGCTGCAGCTAGATACTGAGAGTTATGCCAGCCCTTACCCGGCACTCTACATGCAGGCGAGAGCCAGGCACATTCAAGAACAAGTGATATGTTAGAAAGAATTTGAAACGGATTACTGAAAGCAGAGTTTTGAAGATTTTCTTACAGGCTATTTCCCCAGCCTTTCTTGTATGTTGCGTTTTGGGCTTTCACTCTTCTGTCATGTTATGTCATTTGTCTGTTCTGGGGAACTTCTCATTGATGTCATCCAATGTCTGAAGAAGACTTTAATATTAATACTGAGTATTTCTGTAGATATGTTTCTTTATTTGGCTTAGCGTGCTTCGAAAGGTCTGAAAACGCTGTTCTACATGTTTTACTGATGAGATAGTTACACACAAAAGATTTTTGAGAACTAGCAGAAGTGGCAAAAGATGTCAATGTTAGCATTAGGAGTAAAATTCCAGCCCCCATTTTGACTGTGTATTCAAAGATTACACCGCCTTCATTAGAGGGATTTACATTTCTTTTACAGGCAAAACCTCCACTGAAATAAAGTGCTTTCAGAGAATGGCTTGATTGCAATTTAAAATTAGCTGTTAGCTTGATATATAATAGAAGTTCAACACTTATGTTAAATAATTTAAGTGGAAAAGTACTGTTCCATTACCTGCAGGCATGTTAGGTTTACATATGTATATAGTGAACTTAGGGGATATAGTCTGAATAATATGTATGTACGTAATCTACGATAATGTCCCAAGGGCTTGGATTTTCTGAAGAGCCTATTGGATTTAGGCATTCAACACATACTGCATTTTAGTGAAATATGGGCACCTAAATCCTATAAGCTCCCTTTAAAATACTTGCCTGGGAATTTTGTCTCCAACAGAAATTTAGAACAGGCTTCATTAGATATTACATTGTTTTAAACTGAATTTTATTGTGTAATGAATAGTCTTTGAACAGTCCTTTTGGATGAAATCCTAAAGGGTTATAGTTTGTTGAAATTTAGGCACAGAATTGTATATTTATATATTAGAACTCTATACTTGCATGTTGGAATGGGGAGGGGGGGAAGGGATTTTCTTTCCCTCTGGTTGAAATGTCATGTTTGAAAGTCGTGCAAATTCACATTTACAACCAGTTTACTCACAACCTAGGCTTATATGAGTTAGGTGCCAAAGCTGTAATTCATTCAGCAAAGGTATAGTATACCAAATTTTAGGAGAATGTTTGTTAAAAAGCTGTTTTTTGTTAGAGATGATGGGAGGCAGAATTTGTTACTTTGTGGGAAAAAAATGTAAGTGGGCAGTTTTCATAGGTCAAGGTTGAGGTCAATAGAAAGAACTGAGTGAGTGAATCTGTACAGTGCTGGCAGCAGGACTAAAAAAGGAAAAAGTATTAAAAAAAAGAGAATAGCTGCCAGTGGTACTTATCCTTCAACCTTCACAGCTGAAAAAAAAAGTAGCTGATTTTATTTGTCTGACTATAGTTAGATGTAGGATTGGCATGTTTGCTTCACCTTTGCATAAATTGCTAACAGTATGGACAGGAGGTTCTTGAAAAGAGCTGCATTTTAAAAAACAAACCCGTTTTCTCTTGCTAAGTAACAAATAGGAGATGAACATAAAAAAAGAAATACTCTGGGCTAATTTATCTATTCATTCTTTCTGAGCTGCTGTTCGGTTTTACAACAAAACTTGCATTTCTTGTGAAAAATCAAAAGTACAGTGATTTTTTTCATCGGCTGAATGAGGTAGATAAATGGTACTCAAGTAGTTGTTTGCAGGATCCAAGTAGTTTACTAAAGTATCTTAATTAATTGGATGTTCACTTTTATAGTGAGGTTTCCTGTTTGTAGGCAGTGCTCTGTAACCAGAACATATATTTGATACATAAATGATACATATGATTTCAGAAGGCCCATATTTATTCAAGATCTATTTTTACTAAACAACTGTTTCAGATTAACAAACAACAGGAAATAAATGGAAGTGACAGAAAATAGACTTCAGATGAGAAACATGATCGAAAAGGTACAGCTGATTCCAGCTCTGTCAAACATATATGCTGTTTCTTTTATCAATCAGTCTACTTACACTCAAATTTCCAAACTAAGAGATGCTGTCTTTCTTTTTATTCCTCTTTTAATAGGAAGACAAATGCTTCTCTACAGAACTGCAATTTTGAAACTGTTATTCCATGCTTTTTAAGGGTAGTCTTTCAAATTTTTTGTATCACTTCCAAAAACCAGAACAGGAGACCACAGGATGTAGCAAACATTGTAAATCTCCTTTTCTTTCCCCCAAATTATTTGACACACTGAATGTCTATCTTTAGGAGCAGCCAGTATTTAAGTTATGGATTTAGAATTCCTTTAGGAGTGATTTTAAAAAAAGTGCTTATTATGGTACTACTGCAAAAAAAAGATATTTAAGTTCTATTCATGACTTATTTGTTTCTTGTGACAATTACTATATATTCCAATATTTTTTAAATTCAAATAGGAGCAAACCCCAAAGTGACTAAGAGAAAAAGTGTGTTTTAACTGACAGAGAATGGAAAGATACTTCTCCTGAAAAGCAAAATTAGAATTCTTCAATATTTATTCTGCTTCTTACTAATTGTGAGGAAAACTTTAAAGGATTTCCAACTGACTAATATACATGCATACTGAAAAGTGCAGAAATATGTTGTATATTAGATAGACACATAATACGTATTTGCTTGAAAGGAAATAATGCTAGTTGCTGATCTTCAACGAGCTATGTCTTACTTTATCTAAAGTTAAATGTAAATAAATGTACTGGAATGGAGGTTTTCTTTCCCTCTAATGCTGTGAGGGAAAAGTAGGGTCATTTTTTTTTGTTTCCCCTTTTTTTTTCCTTTTTTTTCCCCCCCCCCCCACCCATTTTTATTGTTCTGTGTAAATGTAATTTGTTAATCCTGTGAAATTTGTCATAGATAAATTTGCTTGGATTATCTTGTCACCACCGTATCTGCATTCTTTTGTTCATTGCTTATTCATAATTTAACAGTCTGGCAGTGAGCCTTTTTGGGATGCTCACAAAAGATATATGACCTCTACCAGCTGCTACTATAACCTGCAGAATGCACAGCAAGACATTAGAAACGTGAGGATTCCTCTACTGATTAAAGTGCTCTTCATTTAAACAGTCTGTTCATAAGAATCTCAGGAATCTTTGTGGATAGCAGTTTTGATTTTTCTTTTCTCACAAAATTATTTCTAACATTTTCTTCTCCTGAAGGGAAAACTAACATTGAAGCTTAAGATGGTGATGCTTAGCTTTCAGATGGACTAATGCAAATTAAATCCCTTATCATATATGCCCATGTACACATAAGTGTGTATGTGCATTTACACATTTTCATATACCTGTACCAGTCTCTACCTATGGGTGTAGATATATATATATATATATGTATTTCCTGCAGTTTTACAGTGGGAGAAATTAGTGCCCATGTGTGCTATTTTAAAACTAACTCATCTATTAGGATATTTTTCAGCACATATTATTATGCAGTACTAATTTACAGAAGAGTTATCCGGTTTAACCCTGCTTTAGCCCTAGTGTCTTACAAACTCTATTGTGTAAATACTCAACATTATACAGTACATGAAAGACATTAAATATAATGTTACTTGAAGTGTAACAACATTTTAGATTTTCATTATTCTCCTGACTCAGTTTAGCATATAAATTTTTCCCTTTTTCACTTTTTTTTCTTCTTATCTGCAGATCAGCTTGTGAGTAATGGCTAGTTTTTACCACCCCTTTGTGCTGGCACATGATTATAGTTCAAAATAATTCATTGCTAATCCATGCAGTATTGGTTCATCTCCATCACTTTGTTTTGTGATTAGAGCCTCGGGCCTGTAAGAACATCCTTCTGCACAGTTTTCTATCCTGATTTTCTTTGACTGCATCCAATTTTTTAAATAGTTCTATCATTACTGCTCACCTGCCAATCCTATTTAATTTTTAAAAATGTATCAGTTAAAGGAAATTAATATTTTGTGGGGTTATTTTTCAAGGGTTTATGAAAAATATTTGTTTTCCACTGCAGTAAGTCTCCAGCAGTGGTGTGTGTAGGTCTTGGTTCATCTCATCTGATGATGGAAATCTGACTTGAGTTTCTCATTTTTCCTTAGCAGTCTGAATTTCCTCTGTACTTATTTACATTAGGTGCCTCAAGAAGTCCAGAATCTTAAAAAGAAACACTGCTTCTTTTTTGAAACAGACTACAATGGAATAGTAATCACTGTCTTGTCATTTTCGGCACAACATTTCAAACAGAGCTGATGTAAAATAAAGCTGACAGAGGAACTTTTAAAATATATAGGGCGTGATCCTACTATGATCACTCTGGTTGAAGTTACTGTTTATTGGGTCAGGTATGAACTGATGTGACATTAGAACTGGGCTTTTGTGATATAATGATATCGTACCTTGATCAGATTTACATTGAATATTTCCAGATTATGAAGAAAATCCATAATTTTATTTCACATCAAAAGATGCTAATTTTATGAGAAGGTCATCTAAAAGATTTTTCAAGACTTTGTTTCAGCATTGAGTAGTCCTGTGTTCCTTTTAATAATTACTTTCATCTCATTGTAGCCGTGTGTTTGAAAGTGTAGGTCAATAAGGATGATCGCATTCAGAATTTCATGATCTGTGTAGTGGAACAAATTGAAAGCAAAGCCTGTATCAATCACTGTGAAGGGAGGGTTAATTGTTACTGCTTCTCAAGCCTCTGGACAGATAAACCAGTAATGAAATACTTATTGCTCTGATATGTGAATGGTTAAGGATGAAACAATGGAAACAGAAGCAGTCTTCAAAGATAACATAACAAAAAAAAAAAAAANAAAAAAAAAAAAAAAAAAAAAAGGTAAAGAATAATCTGGACTAAAGTAAGATACTGTGTATGCTGTGTATTAACATTTTGAAAGTAATTTTGTTTTCGTCTAATATAGCCTTCTAGGAATGGTGTAAGACAGTAGAATGTATAAGGTTTCTAAAGCAAAAATAAAACATGAATTTTACAGCTTTTATTATGCAAACAATTTAAAAGGTTTTACATTAAGCCTGGACCTTAGGTAAAAGTAACATTTCTAGCATTAAATGTTTTCTTTTCTTTGCTCTGTTTTTAATTTGTGGTACCTTTAAGTGTTTATTTTTTTTCTTTCTTTAAAAACACAGCTGTATTTACTAAATCGAGTATGTTTTGTTTTCATGTGATGTTGTTTTAAAGCATTTTGCCTATAGCCAAGCAGGACTCTAAAAGAGTGTTTAAAGATAGAAGCAGAAAAATAAAAATTAGTGCAAAACTAAATTACGAAACTACAGTAAATATTTAACTATTTCTAGATTGTGAACTTAACATTTTAAACATCTGTTAGTTACTTATATGTTGAAATATATGCAAAAATATTTAGCCAAATTGAAGTCTTAGGCCCATGACAATCATCTCAACACAGTGGGTAGTTCTGAAAATTAATGAGAATGATAATACTGTAAAGACTGTTCCAGAGTTTGCCCAAATTCATTATCTAAGACTCTTGTTAAGAACATCTCAAAGAATTTTAACCAGGAAAATATATTAATGGTTCAAAAGCATTTTTCAAAATGGTGATTTATAAAAGTATAATGGAATTATATATGCAAGAGCTATAGTTAGAAACACAAATAACACAGGAGCAGCACATTATGAAGGAACATTTTCTACCAGCTAGAGTACTTGGCTTTGATTTTGTCCATAGGTGTCAAGGTTTCCTTAACAATTTATATTTTGGGATGAGGGAAATGAAAAAGTGAAGGCAACTTACAAAAAGAAAAAATTTTTGTCTCCTTGTTAGCTACTTAATGAGGCCTATAGCTGCTTAAAAGCTAAGCAAAGTAATTAATAATTTTAGAACTAGTATAAACATCTTTTAGACAATCGAAAAGCACTTTCAGGAGGAAGGGTGATGAGACACATCTTTAGATTTCTCTTCAGAATGTTAAGAATTTCCTGTTGCCTGTTTCCTGATGGGATTGACGCAGCTGTGTATCATATGGAATGAAAGAGGAACCAAGTGCCTGACTTTGTTTTATTCAAGTCTTCACTTAAGAAAATGTGTGTGTTGATTTTGGCTCTTTTTTCAACACATCGCTGATATGAATGCTATACACAAAATTGTCCAAATGGGAGCTAATTATAATTAATTTATCTTTTTTCTAAGGGACAGAAAATGTTAATAACTAAAGTATATCAGTGAGAATGGTAGGTTTTGGGGTTTTTTTTTCCGTTTTCTTAGCTCTGTGCAATGAAAAAGAGAGGGCTTGGAAGATTACTGTTATTTCCATTTGTATTTTCAGAAGTGATTGGTATATAGAAGGATCTGTGAGTATGTGCATGTGCACATGTAATTGTTGGAAAACAAGTCGGTTTATAGAGTTTCTTACTCATTTTGGCTGTTGTGCAATCACATAGCTCATCTAAAAAACTGCTTTCATGGGAAATGTGAATGCAAAACAAAGGAATAGGAGGATCAAAAAATTTTTTTAAGTAGTAATTTTGTTCTAGACTGTCCCACTTCATGGACCAATTCTTTGAAGAGAATTCAGGGTGGGAAACTATACTTGTTAAATTTTTTAGTAATTTCTTTCTCTGGCGAGAGAAAGCTTAGCAGATGATGGCAAACCTGGTTAACTGATCTGGGAATGGGAAACAAAAAGTGATGCAGATCCAAAGCAGTGGGGCTGCCCTTCCACTTGTGTCCCAGTTCCTGGTAGAGCTTCGTAAAGTTGTGTAGTACTCAGTTCCAGTTGGAATTCATACTAGCTCAGGTCAATATTATCTTCTTCTCAGAGGGCTGTATGAGGCAAATTCAGTGGCTATAGAAAAAGCCCTGGGTACTGCAATCCCACGAGTAAAGCAGCTTCTTAGCATCATACTATGGCCCTATGCTGTTGAACCAGAAACAGGCACAGTGCAGAGTGCAGAGTGCATTGCAGTGATGGGCAGCAGTGCTAAGGGCATGCTGAAAGGCAGAGCAGAGGCACGTGTGACTAGGGGGTTGATTCCACTGGCTTACTTCTGAGACTGTCTCTCCAAGCAAGATACGGACTTCTAAAAATCGCTTTAATCATTGTGAGTTGCACTTTAAATCTTAAGCTTTGATTCTCTCAACCTGCCAGTCAGCTGTGAAAACGGTTGACCACGTTCCTGTTCTTTTTGCCCTGTGACTTCTTGGCAAATGTCATCTTTCTGCTGCCTTCGGATACTTTGATCACTTCTTCAGTGCATCCTTTGGAGGATCTTTGTCATTCATTACCCAGCTTTGTGTGGGAGTTCTGCAACATGTTGTCTCTCAACCTCCCCCTTTTTTCCCCCTTATTCTGCTCTTCATCTTTGCATAATCTTATGTGGAAAGACAATTTAAGTATCATCTCTTTGCAGATGATTCATAGGCGTATGGTATTTCTAACTCAATGAAAATGTAGTCTTGCTTCTCTGTCATCTCCTTATTGCCTAGCTTAGATTCCCTTAGTCAAAACAGATCTCCTAGAGTTCTTTACAAGCTCTCCATCTACTTTTCAGGTTAACACTGCTATGTTGCCTGGTAGGACAGGTCTGTAATTTGGCAGTCTCACTGAAACAGACCTTTTCCTCATAGCATAGCAATTAAAAGAGCAAATAGATTATTTGGTGTGAGTAGGAAAGATATAGAAAAACAAATTGAAAACATGAATGCCAATCCATAAATCCAGTGTGTAAAATCTATCTATTGTATGTGTTTTTGTTATTGTTATTTCAAAACAATACTTTAGTTTGAGGTAAGGGTATAAAGGGTGACGAGATACATGGAAGGAGTTATGTCAGAGGAAGAGTTAAATAAAGTAAAATACTTCACCTTGGAAAAACGATGACTGAGCAAGGCCTCAAGAAGGTAGCTGGGGAACAAGTATTCTTTAATATTATGAGATAAAGGAAACATCCTGTGTAATTCTCAGGAAGCAGTTTTAAAACATTTAACAGAAGTTGTAATTTTTTGTTTGTTTTGGGTTTTTTTTGTTTTTGTGGTTTTTCTGTGTGCCTCCCTTCCATCCTACCACGTAGCATGAAATTGAATAGTGGAATTCCTTGCCAAAGGATGCTTTAGAGGTCAAAATGTGAACAGGCTCAAAAATGCATCAGGCTTTACTCTATTATGTCTCTGAGGAGCTGTTAAGTGTGATGGTGATGATGCAACTCAACTTCAGGAAGCTTTTACGCAGCTGACTGCTGGATGCTGACATGGAATATCATGGAAAGGGATGCTCTTTCTCTGCTATATTTTTTTTTCACTGACCTAGTGTAACTGTTTTGTTCTATTCTGAAGTTCTTTGCATTCAGACTACATCAAAGTCTTGCAGCCTTTTCCTGCCTAACATCCCTGCTGTATGTGTTTTCCTGCTTACTCTTCAGTTAAAAGCTCATCCTCATTACCGTTGAGAAATATTCTTCTTCCAGTCCTATCTGTCCAGAATCCTCTTACAGAGATCATTTTCAGAGTGACAGACTGTCACACTGACCATGTCTTTTTATATGCCCCCCAATGTCCCTTCTCTGGTGCATGAAATATTAGTATCTTGCCCTAAGTTTCAAGTCCTTCTTCACCCAGCTCTATCATACTGTTTCTCTTTGTCAAGGTTTTCCTTCAAGTTGTAACACCAGCCCTGTTGCCCATTTACTATTTTGCAAACACGCATTTAATACCCTATGTGTGGACTAGGATTCCTTTGTAACATCTCCTTTTGGATTCATCTCTTTTCCCAAGAGGTTCCTTACCTGAAATGCCTACAAAAGCATGGCAATATCTAGCTACTTTTAACAAGATATCACTTCTTGTGATGCTAGCTACTGTCGTCTTACTGCTTCTAAATAGTTTGCTATCTCTTTTTTGATACTTGCTCTCTAGGACTTGCTCTACTACTGTTACTGCTACTAATATGAGTATTTTATCAGTGTGCTCGGTTGATCTGGGATGCTGAGCTCCTGTAAGGGCAAGTGATGTCTTTCAAATGTGTTAAGGTGTGAAAAACTTTTGTGAAATTCAGAGGAGATGGGACAAATTAGTGACAGAGTAATCCACTGAATGTTACTAAATACACACCTATTTGAGGAAATTCCTGCACTGAAAATGATTGGCTGGAGACTTTGGGTGCATATTATATATGCTGTCACTTTTGTTATGCTGTTCCTTGCAGCTGCTTTTGAGGATTGTTGGAGATGGGATACAGGAAACACTGGTCTGACCCAGTACTCCTGTTCTTGCATTGTTGTGTAGAATGTTTCTGGAAGCTGTAGCAGGTCTCCTTGGTGATTCTCTTGCTTAGAAAATTGTTGGAGAAAATGGTCTCAGTTAGATAGTTTTGGCCACTATCATTTTCAGTGCATTTCATGAATGAATATGAGATGTGTCACAGCTTAATTACACTGTGTCATCATGTGTTTTTATCTCATTTTGATATGATTAAGGAAGATCTTATTTGGACTGTATGGACAAAGCATCATACCATACAATGCCTAGGAAAAAAAAAAAGAGTGCCTGAGTGCCTGCTTTGAAGAGTTCATAGTTTTAATTGCTGTTTATTCTTCGTTTGTTGGAAAGGGTTTTCTGTAACACAGTTAATTTTACACTCCTATTTGAAGTTTTATTTTTTTTATGATCAAGCAAAGTGCATATTAAACATTGAATTCAGCAAAATTGAATGCTTGGATATTATTTTTGCCTGGTGAAACCCCAATGGCATAAAATTAATTGCGGTGATGACTTGAACATTGCAGTGAACATGTGTGAACTTCAATGTGTATTATAATTTTAGACGAGGATGCAGTCTATTTTATACGTGATAAAAGTAAACAAAATCAACTAGTAGTGATATGAGCATTAGCTTAAAGGGCATGTAATCGAAATATCCATTGGTAACTTTTGTCAAAGGTATGCAATATCGGACCCATATAATTTCTGTATGTCATTTTTTGAGAAAGAACTGATTTGTAATAACTGTTTTCATAAATATCTAAGTTTACACGTTAGCAGAGATAAGTTTTCATGTATGTAAGTTTAATTAATTATATACTCAAGTATTTGAAGTCATGTATTTCAGTTGTATCAATGTAGACTTGGCACTTTAGAAAGGCTTCAGATTTATCTAGGTAGCTGCAGGTAAACTATTTGCTCTTTGTCGAGTTCTAGCTTGAAGTAATTCCTCTTGTGTTAATTTGTTTAAGGAAAAGGAGGTGAAAGACAAATTGTGGAATGCTGTTCATCAGGAGGTTGGTATCCATAACGAATTGTATAGTAGTGATCTGATAGCCAGCTCTTTAATCAGGAGAGATTCGGAGAGTTCCAGGAGGGGGAATTGAAAGTTGGGTGGCCACATTTCCTGTCACCTTGAGAGGGAAAATGGTAATTGTATTCTACAAAGTCATTGTGTAGAGTAGACTTTTGTGGAAGCCAAATACAGCTCAGAAGCCTACAGGAATGTGTTGGAGAGTGAAAGGAAGCTGGGTTTCTTCACAGCAAATTTGAAAAAGTAGGAAAGAGTCTGATTTCTTTTCAGGTTAGAACATTTATCACCAGTCTTGACCAGGGCCTGATTTTACTTTATGATGTCATGAGAGGCTTAGGCTATGACTTGCTTCAAATCACAGAACAGCTGAGGTTGGCAGGAACCTCTGGAGATCATCTAGTACAACCCCCACTGCTGAAGCAGGGTCATCCGGATCAGATGTCCAGGTCTGTGTCAAATTAGGTTTTGACTATCTCCATGGATGAAGAGTCTACAACTTGTGGAATCAGCTGACCAACTTGTAGTGTTTGACCACCTGGTGACAAAAGAGGTTTTCCTAATATTCAATTGGAGTTACCTGTATTCCAGCTTCTGTCTTCCTCTCTTGTCCTAAAACATTTCTGCAAAGTGTCTGGCTCCATCTTCTTTGTAGCATTCCAGTAGGCAGCTGTAGACAGAAATGAGAGCTTTATTTCCCCTCCTGTGCTTATGGATGAACAAGCCCTGTTCTCTCAGCCTCTCGTACATTATGTAGTGCAGTCCTCTTTGTATCTTGGTGGCTTTCTGCAGTGGCTTGCTTCAATACATCCCTGTATTTCTTGTCCTGGAGAGCCCAAAACGGGACTGGGTACTCCTGGTGCAATGTCACAGGTGTTGGAAAGAGAGGGGCACTTACTGCATACGTTCTAGTTAATACAGCTCAGTATGCCTTTGGCCTTCTTTGCTGCAAGGCTCCACGCTGATGAGGCCCAGCAGAGTCCTGAGATCTGATGTTTTGTGTGGAGTAGACCAGCTCTGAAATTTTAGAGCTTTCCTACAGGAAACACCAATTTTTTTGCATGTTAGTGCAGTATAGTGAATGCAAACTTTACAACAATAATGTTAAGGTCAGTAACAGCAGTGATTTAGAGTGGCTGAACAAACCCTGATTAAAAGACACATCACAGCAGATGATCAATCTTCAACTGTGATCAAGTTTTTTATATGTGATACTAAGTATTGTGTAATTGAGTATATGGAATTTAAGGGATAGAAATTCACTTGCAATGAAACAGTGGGAGTCTAGAAAAGAAAGAATGAATCAGAGTATTTTAAAATATTGGGGATCATAATAGATATCATATCATTAGATGTTATGATTATAATAGAGATCATAATAGATCATAAAATTATTGCTGTAGCACAATCCATAGGTAATGAGTATCGGTTATTTTCTAGTGGGAAAAATCACAGGAAGTTACTAATCAAAAGTCTTTTTTTATATCCAAAATTATGCAAAACTGTTCTGGGAACTGTGGAATTTTGTTTCTTCCTCTACTACTTAAATTGTGGACAGGATTAATCATAAATGGAAGCATAGTACAGACAACCTTTAACATCAACGGTTCATGCTGAATTCATCGCCTGTATATTTTTTTATTTTTAATTGCTTATAAGGTGTGCCTTGGGCATAAGAGGGCTCCTGCCACTTGGGATTTTTTTATGGTTACTACAAGTATATCCCTAAGTATTCTGGAAGAAACCAAAGAAGTCAGTTCTATATTGCAGGTGATAGGTAATTTGAAATAAGTGAGAATTTTTCAGAGGTCCACTGACACTGGATCTTTAAAAAGAAGTCCACTGGAAATGGACATTTAACAGGAAGTAAATAGGAAGAAAAGTTTGTTTCTACGTAAGAAATGAGTACACAAGAAAACTGCAGATAACTTTTAAAAACTCATGAAAGTTGAAGCTAGTGACATTTGACTAGCTCTGTCTGATATGTCTCTAAGAGATATGAGGCAATTCAAGAATGGAAAAAACAGGATTAAATATTAAAATTTCCCTTCATGATGCATGAATGCTTTGCATGAAGTTGGCCATATAGAAATGCACAAAATAAAGTGAAGTAGATAGATAATTTTTAACAACTGCTCCAGACATTAAGAAAGAGCCTCTGTGATCATTCAGCACTTCACAGCCTGATATTTCAACCACTGTTACGTGTCATGTTGATGCCTGTTATTTCCTGGAAACGGAATTATTACAGGAAAGAAGTTCTTGTTCTGTGGGAGCATCAAGCTTCTGGAAAAATGCCTACTGTTCAAATGGGCAGCATACAGATTTAAACATTATTTTTAAGGAGAGCATTTTGTTCTTGAAGTGAATCATAAAGGATTACACTGGCTGCAGAACATGAAAGACCACTACCCATATAATTAGGTGCTGTTTTACTCTGCAGTCATATGATTTCACTGTTCAGCATAAAACATGTTAAAAAGGTTGCATGTCTGGTGCTTGTTTCTGTCCTTACAATTGAAACACTATGCTTGTTTGTGGGAGGGCAGAGGGCTGAAAAGAAATGAAGAAATTCTCAGGGAAAGCTGACCTTGGTAAAAAAGGAAATGTCTTCATGTTCGCTAAGGGACTGGGCTTCGTTTGTGAAACAGAGGATCCCAGATGGAATCTCTTAGGTGAAAAGTTACCTTCTAAGTAAAAGTATTATAGAGTCTTATATAGTAATACAGAGCTGGTCAGCTTTTACTAGGAGGACCAGATGAGAAGTACTGAAAATTTATCCCTGTAACCCGATGGCTGGATTGAGGGTAGAAAGGGTCTTTTGATCCGCAGGAGGAAGAAAGGAATGTTAGTCAGTGGGGGCAGCATTTTTCTGGAAATCTCTTTAGCTTCCATTTGGAATTATTTGGGGCTGTATGTGGTGTGGACACTTCTTTCTTCTTCTCTTGATCCCATGGGCCAAAATGTCCAATGTATCATGATAAAGGTGTATCTGGCCGTGCAGTGAGAGCACACCTGTGTTGCAGCTCCAGGCCCAGAGGCTGTCTGCCCATCTTTTTTGATAAGATGGAGCTCTCCCTGTTCTTAAAGAACCCAAGACATGGGCAAGGATGATGCTGTATGTCCATTGAATGGTTTGGTGAACTTGATTGCTGTCCAAATACTCTAAGCTCTTTTATTGAAGGTGAAGGCAGGAGGCAAGATCAGATTTATCACAATGCTTTATCACAAAAGTATTCATTCGTAGAAAAAATGGAAACAAGGATTTGTAAAGTGCCGTTGGATGGAAGAAGGTGGGGAAGCCTGCCCCACATTACTCCAGGCAGCATAGCAGGAGAGAGTGCAAGCAGGAGACCAGGCCTTGAACACGCACTGGTGTCCAGCTGGTGCTTTAAGGATCATACTTTCACTTTGAAATGTAAAATATACTATAGTCAAAGTCTGCAATCAGCACCTTTAAAAAGAAAAGAAAACTGGTATGCTTTCTTGCTTTTTATGACTTCGTGCTTTTCATGCTTTCCATGACTTTTAAATTAGAGGGAGAAGCCTGAACTTTCTTACAGGTGGACATTACAGACCCAGCTCCCTGTTGGTAAACAGATGTCATTGCGGTAGGCAACATGCAACTAGTTTTATTTAATTTGACTTATTTCACAAAAGAGTGAACTAAAATGATTACGCAGTTTCACCTCTGTAGATACCTACTCTGGACAGCTATTTTTAATTCATTTCTTTAGTTGAGTACTAGTGTTGGCTTGTTAAACTGAGGCCCAATAGAACAGGTGCTTTAAAAAATCTTGTTATGGACTTAGAGAACTTTGAAGAACCTTTATAAGATTTAAAAGATGTGGAAGTTATGAAGATGCTGAAAACTTTCTGCAAGGAACAATAGACTCATCAGTAAAATAATATCACATAAACTGCTTAATAAAGTTCTAATAAGATGTTTAAAAGTGTGCCTCGTAGTATACCTGAGATATACCTCTTAATGAGGTTGTTTTAAGATCAAATATTGGCAGACATGTTTTTAGCAGTGTTTGATATTATGTCAAACTTGAAATTTTTTGCTCCTGGAGAGCACATAAAAACTTTTTCTAGCAAACTCCTTATTGGCATAAAGTAATGGATTCCAACAGGTGAAATTTGAGTATTTAATAAAGAGAAAATCTCATTTTTGCGTAAGGCCAGCAGCATTAAAACCACAGAATTTTGAGGTTTTATCTCTATGGTCAGATTCACTAAAAAAAGTATTTGTCAATATACATTTCTCCACATCAGATTATTTTAAGATAGTGAGATCAGCTGCTTTGGTGACACAGTAAGGCGTTAATGGATTTTATTTATTTGAGTTCTTGTTGAGCTATGGATTGTTATTTGTCCATAGAGATAGTAAAACAACTAATCAAAATTATATAGAGGTAACTTTTCAGAAAATATTACTGAATTTACTGAATGTGTAAAACTGAGCTAGAAATATAATGATAAAGAGAAACAATTATCATTCTTGATCAAAAATAAATTATTACAAATAATTCACTGGCTGCCTTTTTACAAATTTAAGGTGATGAAATTTATGAAGCAGACTAAAGTTCTACATTTTCAAAAATACGGCTATAATATTTGTAAACGAATCCTGTCAGTTGTTTTGTGTTTACCATGAAGTTTTTAATTTCTCAAGTAACTTGCCACTCAGATACATGTTTTCACATATTCAGGTTTTCTGGCTGAGGCTAAATAAGGCGGATAAATAAGTATATATATCTTACACATACAAAATATACATATATAAATAAAGGCAGTTATTGTGTAAGAGACCCAGCTATTAACAAGGGCAAAGAAAAGTAGTAGAAGTAGTAAGTTCATCACAAATAATTCCCTTCCCAGGAAGCACAAAGCTTCTCTTAAGGCTGTGATTCTGTGAGTGGGGAAGTGGCGTGTGGCAGAATGTGCTGTAATGAAGTTGTCAGTGTTTACACTTTTCTTATTGGAAGGGTGTTCATTACTGCTCTAGTGATGAATTTACTACTGCAAGATGTAAAATAATTTGGCAGATGTATTTTATTTAGGTAAATGAATATAAATCAGCCCTACATTTTTTTTCGAGAACTTAGCTGTGCAGCAGAAATATACTAAAGCTTTTTAAAGCTTTCAGTGGAAAATATTAGTTTACAGATTAGAAGAAAAAACTTCAGGATGTCTGTTGATAGACAGCATTTTGCCTGTGCAGAAGTAAAGAGATTGCAGGAGTTAAGTGAGTTATCTGAACTGATTAAGAGAGTGGAAATAATTAAATAGATAAAACAAAAAAAAAAA
>VWZT01006512.1:441491-493991 GCA_013397055.1 Pachycephala philippinensis
AAAAAAAAAAAAAGAGTTTAATATTGTAAGAATTATTCTAGAAATTGAAATTAACTCCTGGAATACTTGAATTTCTTATCTGTAACAGTACCTAAAAAATCTAATGACAGTTCTAATGTAAATGAAGTCAAATACATTGTCAGAGGAGCTTATACATAGTCACAAAAAATTGGAGTAGGAAGGCCAACTTGTCAGATATACTGAGAATTCTTAGAAACCAAGGGGTTTGAATGAAAATCTGGGTGACTCTTAACTAATCTTGCACATAGATCAAAATCCAAGCCTATCCAGAGTGATTTGATTTGATCCACTGATATTAAAATGTTGAAGAGAGAGGCAGTATCTAATGTTCTTCCATTTAAAGCGGATTTAATGGCAACAACAATGTCAAAATGATTGAAATTTGCATTTTCCAGGCTTTAGGATCATACTGGGAATATCAGTGTGGATTAGTCCTGAGCTCTCTTTTCTCTAATAGAAAGTAGTCAGAAATAAAGGTGTAAACTGTGAGTAATTTTTTACCATTGCTTATATCCAAACAATTCCACTGGTGTTAATGAAGTTGCAGACTGTAATTGAAAAGAGAAATTGGCCCTCTGCTATTGAAATTTAATATATACGCTGATAATGTTTTTAAGAAAAATAAATTAGTTCTACCAATAATTCAAGTAAAAGATGGGATTTGCTTAGCTTTAGGTTAAAATCTTGATGGGGTAAACACTTTTTTGCCTCAAAGTTTTGTGATTATTTGATTAATACACTGGTGTTGATTTTTGCTTTATCAGAAAGATGCCCGCAAGAAGAAGTGAAATTGAAAAAAATTGATTAATTGCTGCTTATAATTAAACACATAGAAATTAAAAAAGAATAGTATTGATATTTTATTTTATTTTATTTTAATGCAGGACTCCTTGGAGACAAGATTAATTGAAAGGAGAAAGAGAAGCAAGCCCTTAAGGCTGGATAATGTATTGCTTTCAATTTCACTTGCTAGTATAAACAAAGCAGATGCTGAAGTTGCCCAAGAAATTGAAACTTGGGTTTGCAGATTTGTTTAAGTGAAAATTTTCAGTAAGTCCGAGTAAATGATATTAAAATTTCTAGCTTTAGAGAAAGGCTACTTTAAAGCAAACAAATAAACAATGTTCTCTATTGAACAATTATTTGAAATTTCAGGTTAATATTTTCAAAACAGCCAAAATGGTTCAGGATCTTAAATTTCACTTTCAGTTATATTTTATCTACAGAAACTTTAATCTCCTGGAAAAGCACAAAATATGTAGGTGCTTAAGGACCTGTTTGGAAAAATGTGACTTTGGTTTCCCAATCACTAGTATTTTTCTAATTTTTGCCCACTAACAATAAAATGCTATTTGGATTGTAGTTTTCATAGAAGAAAACGTCAGTATCTCAGAACCTCATCCAGTTTTCACTAGAAGCTGGACTGGGTTCTTTATTTCTGACAGAAAGAAATGCTTTTAAACAAAATGGGTAGATTCTTTGAAGATGTGAAAACTCAATACCAAACAGTAGATAGTGAAGGGTGTCAGGATTTCACATGTGAACATTTAAAGCCTAATAACAATATATGAAATATGCAGATACTTCAGGCTGAATTTTAAAACCAGTTCTGTAGTATCACGTGTTTTTAGACAATATAACATTCAAAATGCCCTGGTGCTCTTCTAAGTGTATGCTGATGCAGCAAGAAGGGTTATACACATTCTCTTCCTGTTATAGAGTGTTTGGCCCAGCCTTTCAAATCCTTGCATTTCTACTTAAGATTTAATAGGTAAGTACAGGGATCTTGCCCAATTAAAGATTTTCAGAATCATTAATATGTAATGAATGAGTGCTCAGTGGCAACATACAGTGTGCCAGAACAAGAAGTTATCCAAAGAACAGAGCATCCATTCAAGATTTATTTAAAATTTAAATAAGCAGAACTAGACAAAATATGAAACAAATACAGTGCTACAAAATGTAGGAAAAAAGAGCCCTGGGATATAACTTTGTGTTAAATATTTTTTTTAGTTTAGGGAATTTGTATTCCTCTGTCTTGTAATGGTGATCTGTTCTATCCTTACCATTCAGAAGCAAGCAGGCAGAAGCTTTATTTTAGATTTTTTATGTCCCCATCTAGCCTTTTCTTTCTATTATTTTAAGTGCATGGCACAAGTGTATTTCTGCTTGTGGCTAGGGAAGTTCCTAAACGCCTCCTCAGAAAGCTGGCTGTCCTCCGAGCCAATTGAGACGTTCTGTTCTGCCAGCTCCTAGGGTCAGGGAATCGCTCCGCTGGCAGGAGCACCTGGCATTTGTCATGCAGGACATTCCCCTATTGTGCTCGGGCCATGCCATGGTTGCTTTAAATACTTCAGATTAATGTGTCCCAACAAAGGGAGAAAGAATCCCTGACAAGCAGTATAGTATGAAGTAGGTGTAGATTTGTGAAGCTCTACCAAAGATTACTGAAGAGGTGGCTTTCCTTCTGTCATGATAGGGGTACAGTGATTGAATATTTTCACACTCCTAATTGAATTTTATTTTGTAATGTGTCTTGGAGCATCATTGCTGACCAATTCAGCCCTCTTTCTGAGCTCACAGAAGTCAATCAATGGAAAGACTCTCACTGATTTCAAGTGATTTAGAATCATTCTCTTAGTCTAACTTTTATTAAAACTCTCCTTAGCGGTAGTTTTAATGTGTCTAATATTATTAACTAGGCTTACAGAATAATAAAATTAATATATTTTTGTCTGATAAATGATCATAGTAGTCACTGTGCTTACTAGATAGTGCCTGTGAAATAACTCATTACTTCTCAGAAATCGAGAGTAATTCCTGAAGGTTAGGGCAGCAAGATGCTTTCCACATTATAAGCATAAGAAAAACTGTTTAAAAAGTGAACTCTCAGATAGGCTAGAAAATATCTTTGTAGGAATTTTCAAAACATAATCTGTCCGGATTGCATGTTGTACTTCATTTTCAGAAGTCACAACTTTGGTTAGATTTTGGAAAATTTTTGAAAAGTCATTAACTCATATTCACTAAAGAGATATTATGTTTGGCCCATCCCATAATATCACCATTAATTTTTGGGAATTTCTCAACAGGTGTCCAACATACTTCACAGGTTTAAATACCTCTTTCAGTGCTGTATCTTGGGCTCACAGTCCTCTGTCAGTAAGTTTTCTGTGAAGTGCAAAGGCACACATTGCCATGGGCACTATGCACACAGCTAGAGAAGATTTTAATTATGAATCTCTTAGCTGTGAGGGTACATGAGGTATTACTGCTCTGCCATTACTCTCTCTGTCCCTTCATCATGTCTTTTGATTTGCACAAAAGATACAGGAATTCCCCAAACACCATTATATTCATTAGGGTCACTTTTATACTTTAATGTCTGTGGTGGAAAAGCTTGTGCTTATTTTTCTCTCAACATCAGTACATAGAGCCAGATTATTAGTTTGTGTTAAGTACCATGGCTCCATTGGCTCCAATGCTGTGTTGTCAATTTATACAAGCTGAGTGTCCAGCTGTGTATGTGCAGTGCAGCTAGGAAATCCCATCAAAATTCATTCCAACTTTCCTCTTCTGCTTTTCCTATTCTTTTCTCTCTGTATATGTTTTTATGCCTTAGATGCAAAACCACTCACTTAGTGTGGGTACTACAGCCAAAATTTTACATAATGTCTTGCTATTAGTCACCCAAACAAGTCAGTGCCAGTAAAATGTTCAGGTTCTTGTAGAACCTGGCCACTTACATTTAGAACATCTGATTTTTTTCATCACTTGGGGCCTCCTGCAGACAAAATCAATAAGAGACCCTTCTTTGATTTCAGTGACAGCTAGGTAACACTGCCATTTCTGCAATTCCAAACTGTGAGTAGATACTGGAAGTCTGTTTTATGCGTTCACATTTATGAGTCTTAAAAACAGCACAGTTTTTCTATTCCTGACAATTGATAAATGCTTCATATGTAGTAAGATATAGAGTGAATTGTGTCAATGCACAGCGTGCCTTGAACCCGTTGTTTTACTTACTTTTTTTTGTTATTTTTTGAACACATATGGTGCTCTTTGAAGTCTATTTTCTACCTGTATGACCTTTATGTAGGAGTAGAGTTTTCACAATATTCTCTTTATCTTAGTACTGACTGTTGGCAAAACAGCTACAAATCCTGGGTAAGCATGTATCATTGTTAACATGAGTTATTAAAAATGTTATCATTTGATAGTGGTGTAAAATTTGGTAGTTCAAAAAGACTCATACCCACACACACAAACACACATGCACACACACTTCAAGTGTTTTCATAAGGTGAGTTTTGCTTATAATAACTGGAACACATTAATCACTATTTTTGATCTCTTTGCTTTCGAAGAGTAAGTCAGAAAGACTCTAGTTCTATTTATATTGGAGAATCATTTCAACCCATTTATGAGGAGAAGCATAAATATAATTTCCCTTTTTCTTAGGAAAAGCACTAGCATTCCCTATGAGGACAAGAAGCAGGAAGGGCCAGCCAGAACACGTCTATCATGCCTTCAGAGCCTCAGTGATGCTACCCTGTGCTGACTTTGGTGTTCCTTTATGCACTCTTGCAAGGCAGTTGGCCAAGGGTAGTTACAGATAGGCAGATAAAGAGGTAACTGAGAAACTGATGATTGTTTCCTTTTATACGAAGAAGTTAAAAAAATTCCAAAAGCAAGTCACTTAGAAAATAGCTAGGCTGCAGTTATTCAAAAATAACAAAGGTTAAAATTAGACGTTAAGTGAAAATCCTGTTAGTCATAGAACTAACAAGGCTATCCTCATCATTGCAGGATTTTGAGGAGGAAAAGGGATGTTATTTTGGTTTGTTTTTCTTCCTTTGTCTTCACACATTGTAAGTCTCTGACCAGGACTGACCATTATATGCCTTTTTACTGGCAGCACACTAAAGCCAAGAGCTTGATTAGCTTTGGGTACTCCTGGATTATAAACTAGTGGTAAAATATTAACAAAAAAGGAAAACAAACTTATGAATGACTGGCTGTAAATTGAAGTCTGAATTCAGATGGAATGGGCTGTTAATTTTAAAGCTACAGGGAGTTGACTGGTTTGGCAGAAATTTTGCTAGGAAGTGGTTTTGGATTTTGGTTTACTTCTATGGGAGTTGCAAGGAATTGGAACTGGGCGTTCCTTGAAATGCAAATTTTTGCCAGGGTTTTTTGAGCATGGCCATGGAAACCAGGGAGGCTTAGGTACTCATTGGCATTTCCCACCCTTTTTTGTGGAACTCTGCAATTAAGGGCCCATCAGTCTGGAGTGGCTGATTGGAGAAACAGAGGGTTCTTTCTTAAGTGGAAATATGCTTTCTCTGACTCAGATCTACCCTCTGGATCTCATTCTGAGATGTCTGGAGTGTCAAGTTTAGTTAATTGTATATTCCCATTGAGTAGGAAAACTGAAATAAACTGTTAATTTTGTTTTGTTGCTTTGTATTTTCAGAGGCTTGGATGGTTTTTTCTTGAACTCTAAGAAGGCCATTGTAGAAGTCGAATTGGTATCTTGAAAAATGAGTTATTGTTGACTGGCAAGATTAGGTTCAGCATAAACAATTGGTCTGAAGGGAAGATCTGACTTATAGAAACCAAATTTACACGTTAAAACCCCCCGACAAACATTGTATGGATTTGATTGAGCTTTATCTCAGTTAAAAAAATAATGAAGAGCTGCATGTTAAATTTTCTACAATGTCATGAATTATAATACTGAATCCAGTGTCATTAAATTGTATTTTTTTGTTTCTTGTCAGCTACAACAATTTCAGCAAAGCACAATCCGTGTGAAAGTATGAATAAAATTCAGGGAGTAGCATCAAGGACTTCTGAGCTCAGGAAACTGAGTTTGGCAGTGCTAATTTGTATTAAAGTTGTTGTTGCATGACAGCAGGAAAAAGATTTAATGCTTGCCACCTGAATCAAGCCATGGAACATTGGTTTCTATAACTGCCATGAATTTGAATCAAGGCCAATATCTCTAAATTTGAAATAAACTGATACTCTGTCTTGAAAGAAGATACAGGCCACTTATGTTGCAGAAGGTATTTAGGAAATGTATTTCAATTTAATTTTCAGCAGTATATATCTTTCAAATTTTTAGGCACTTTAGCACTGGCCTTTTTGGCTTTTTCTATATTCCAGCAAGTGTGTAGCCTTTCAGCCATTTATTTATCAATATCCAGTCTTGAACTAATACTGATTTGCACAAGACCACAGATGCTGGTTTTACTCCCACTATTACTATGCAGCTGCTTAGCTTAATCTGAAAGTCATTTTTCTTTTGTATATAACTGCATTAATGGAGAAAATCAGATTTCAAGCCAAGTAGTCACAGTACAAAGCTTTAAAGTCATCAGATACGAAACTTGTACCATGAGCCTAAGTGTAGTAACATTGTCTTTATAACAGCATGTAGTGTGGTGATACCTTTCTTTCCGAAGGATCCTTAACTGCTTTACAACAGGCAGTTCAAATTTGGAATTTCTTTGTTTCTCTTCAGCAAGCAGGCAAGAACCATGTGAAATTCTTTCCTGTGTCTGGACTGTCTTTCAATCTCTGTGTAAATACCACACATTTACTCACAGAGATTGCTCATCATTGTAACAAGAATAATTTGAATACTTAGCTGATATCTGGGAGTAGTGAAACAAACCCCTTCATTCCTAAATGTAAATTAAATTTTGAACTTCCTACCAGGGCTGAGTGCACAAGATCATGTGATGTTTTAGGACTGGGAGCATGAGGACTAAGTAGCAACACTTGAACCCAGCTGCTTTCTTTCCACACATGCCCTCTTACAAGTAGTTTCTGTTTTTCACTGAGTGCAGAAGATCCTGGTAATTGATCCATTACACGTGAATAACTTAATCCACCATTGTAATCTAGCTATCTAGATTGCAATACAGCAGCTGTTTCATAGCATGTAAGAGCAATACACAAAAATCTTGTGATGGAAGTGGAAAAAGTACTGTATGCATATGGAAGTGCCAGGGAAACTTGTAGAGGTAGAAGGCAGCTATTCCGCTAAAATTATTTGATGTCTTTGTTGTCATATAACATACTTTCTGGGGTTGTCTTTCATGTCCCTGATGGAGCCCTGAGGATATACTCCATTTCAACCCTGTTTTTAACCTCTCTCTGTGCTCAAAGACACAGCCTTCTTGGTGAGGAGGATGAGATTCTCTTCAGAGACGAACAGTGCTGCTCCTTAATCGGCTGAAGTGGTGCTTGCACGATAACAAGAGGTACTAGTCTCACCCCAGGTTGTGCCAGCTTGGGAAGCTATAGAAAGGCTTGAAATTTAACCCAGATCTATGGCATGGTAATGCAGAGCATTACCTTTAGGCAAGCAGGCCTAGCTACAGCCCATAGTTGAAATTTAAAGTAATTTTAAAAATGCATTCAATTTTAAATGCCCCAAGGTTCCTACCATTTGTGAAGCTGCATCTCTTTCAAAATATTATGAACGACACTGAATTTTTGCTTTTGGTAGATATGTTATAAATATGACGAATGATAAACTTTAGGGGTGACTACTAGTAGAAGAAAATAAAGGAGTACTTGCACTGTGAAGTGTTAGTGCTGTCATTTAAGGGGCTACATAGCAGGAAGGCTGGGGAGAGCTGCTATTATTGAGCTTGTGAAACAAAATTACATATTAATTTATGCTTTTTTTCTTTTTAAGGGTGTGGGAGGTAAACTTCATTTTCAGCATTGTCTTTCCACTGATCATACAAGCTGTTCTGCAGTATTTTTCATAGTTACGTCTTTACACACTTGTGATCTTTTGTGTATAGTTCTAGTTTATTCTACTGAGTTGCAACTTAAAATGTTATGTGGTATATCTTCCAAAAACATATAAGTACGCAATATTATTGCTTAGCTTTCATGGTGCTGTGTAGTCCCTTCTACTATCAAATGTGTGTATTAAACATGAATTTAAATTTTGAGGGGAAATAATAATTTTAAGAAGACTGAAAGACTAAAACTCAAAACAGTCTATTTTTTTGTTGGGTGTTTTTTCCTCCACAGCAACTCAAAAGCAAAGGTTGAGAAGCATGCAGAAACACTGCCCTGTTTAGCCTTCATCTGTTCAGCAATCCTGCTTGCAGCTGAGAATCTTACATCATTTTCACATTTAGACCTCTTGGTTTTGGACTGCTTCTCTGAGGTTTTTTAGCATGATTTTCCTTCAAAAAATCAGTCCCACTTCTTTTTCCTTTTATACTTTAATGCTCTTTTTAATAAGCACATGGCACAGTACTTGTGATTGACAACAAGCTAATGGTGTGCATTCAGTGCATGATGTTGTTGTTTTTTAAAGAAAAGACTTCTCTTAAAAAAAAAATCTGTTATCATAAAGCAGTGGATTGTCTTTCCGACAATAATTTAATTTATTTTGTAGAATTAAAGGGAAAAAGGAGTAAGTGGAAAGGTGCTTTTCTTGACTGCCAGTGCCACAAGCTCAACCTGGAATTTGAAAGCCCACCTATATTCTTTCTGGTTCATGGATCACCAACAGTGAGGATCCTAAATCTGGAACTTAGCTACCAATTCTACTGATACAAGAGTCAGAACAGAACCCAGTGTACTCTCCTGTAGCTGTGCTGACTCTGTAAAAGAAAAAATAAAAAAACCCCCATTTTTTCCCATTAAAGCAATAATGATTATTCCCAGCAATTGTAATAAGATGATACCATGTGTAAAGATACTTTTAATATTTTTTCCTTTTACATGGTGGTAACAGTCACATCTCTTCCTGTCATTAGTGCATTGGAGGAGTGTATTAAAGTAATAGGTATTGCTATCCTGGGGTGCATTGGGAAGAGTGTGGCCAGAGGGTCGAGTGTTGTGATCCTCCCCCTCTTCTTGGCCTTAGTGAGGCCACATCTGGAGTGCTGTGTCCAGTTCTGGGCTCCTCAGTACAAGAAAGACAAAGAGCTACTGGAGGGTGTCCAGTGGAGGCCACAGAGATGATTTGGGGTCTGGAGCATCTCTTATGAGGAGAGACTGTGGGAGCTGGAACTGTTTAGTCTGGAGAGGAGAGACTGAGAGGGGATCTCATTAACTCATGTGAATATCTCAGAGGCAGGTGCCAAGAGAATGGTGCCACACTCTTCAGTGGTGCCCAGGGACAGGATGAGGAGCAATGGTCATGAACTAAAATACAAGGTCCCCCTCAACACGAGGAAGAGCTTCTTTTCATTGAGGGTAGCAGAGCACTGGAAGAGGCTGCCCAGAGAGGTTGTGGAGTCTCCCTGTCTGGAGACATTCAAAACCCGCCTGTCCCACCTGGGCATGTTTCTGTGTTACCTGCTCTAGGTGACCCTGCCTTGGCAGGGAGATTGGACTAACTGATCTCCAGAGGTCCCTACCAACCCTAAAGATTCTTTGACTTAGCTTGATATAGTATTATAGATCTGTTCGGAGCAGGTTTCCCTTCTTTCCACAGGAAAAGACTGGGATCCCAGTTCCAAATTACAATGAAAAGCCAAGGTTCTCCTAAGTCCTACCTCTGGCAGAATGTGTTCCAGAGATATTTCTTAAGAAAAGATAAGAGAAACCAGGCTTCTCCTGTTTTAAAATTTCAGTTTTTTGACAACTATATGGTGTTTGCCTACTTGAAACATGGTATGATTTTGGCAGAATATGTTGCAGCTGGCGTACTAGTTGGTAGGTATTCAGGAAAATAACAGGCATGTATTTATTCTGGGTGGTAAGGTAATATCTTTATGAACTGCGTATTTTTTATAGCTATATACACACACACATATCACCTATATCTCAGTTCAGTAGTAACATCCAATAACATGCACAACCTAAAGTGTCTCTATTTCTAAATTCACAGCACGAAGAAGTTTATATACATTGTGTGTTATTACTTGCGATTGCAACAACAGTTGGAATTTCTCAGTTCAAACAGGCTATGTACATATATCTCTTCATTTGTAGTATGTAACTCTATATTGATAACATGTGACATTTTCCCTGGTGCAATGATGTCTTTGTTAAAGCTGCGTTTAAGATTCTAATAAGATACTAGGAAAAGTTCTTCATCCAGAGTGTGGTAGAACATTGGAACAGACTCCCCAGGGAAGTAGTCATAGCCCCAGGTCTGACAGAACTAAAGAAGTGTTTAGACACCACTCTCAGGCACATGCTGTGATCCTTGGGATGGTCTAGTGCAAGGCCAGGAGATGACTTCGATGATCCTTGTGGGTTCCTTCCAACTCAGCATATTCTATGATTCTGAGTGCATGACTATCTTTCAAACGAATAGCATTTTTTAAAGTACTTGCAAAATGCTTTTTTTTTTCCAAATATACCTTGGTGGAATGCTCCAGTAGACTAGCATGTGATAATATCAAAGTTTTCTTAGTTATGATTTCATCATTTATCTTGGGATCATCCAAACTTTGCTTCCCGTAAGAGAAGTTGTTTTTCCTGAATCAATGCTGATAATACTTTTAAGCAATTTAACCTTATTATGCTTTCCCTTTATGCCTGAAAGACAGCCTAGGAAGTAGAGTAACATCCAGCATAAAGTGCAGTTTCATCCGGTGAGAACTCAGAGTATTTGCAGAAATAAAAGTTATTGCCAGTACATGTATTTATCCTGTTGAGACCTTTTTAAAGTTTCCTTTCTTCTGTAGTTGATTTTTCTCTTTCATGTGCTTAATTGGGAGTGATGATACATAATAAACACATTAAAATACACAACATACCAGGCTGAATGTGAAAATGCATGTCTTTGGGGTAGATAATATTTCATTTTTCTGAGGTGCAGAAGTGAGTGAGGGGTGTATTTATGTTTTACACCTTGGCCAAATAGTGGACTTCTCTGTGATGTAACCTATTTAGTTGCAGAAACTTTTCTGTGTAGCTGCCCTGCAGTGCTGAAAGCAAGTTATGAATGCTGTACTGTTTAAGAGCAGAAAGGTTTGCCTGGAAGAGAGCGGTATGCCTGGGCCCCCTGCTATTGAGAAGATGCCAGTCAGAAATGAAAACGTCTTTCATGAAACTATAGCGAACTTCCCTGTGATACAGTACAATAATGCAAGGAATTTTTAGCCAAAACCTGTAAAAATAAGTATAATACCTTGAATGTGGCAAAGAAGCATTGGCTTATAAGGGACTATTTAAGAGATCACTGCCAAAAATATGTGTGGTTCTAATNGAGATCTCCAGTTTCTTTTGCCTTTTGGTTACAACTACAAAAGATGTCTTCTGAGAAAAATGCTTTCTGCATGACATCAGAATAAAGGAATGTTCCACACTATTCAGCATGCTTAAAAGTATTGGTTGACTGAAATAACATTACATTTAAAATTAATGCTAAACAGAAAGACAGTTAAGAGACAAAACAGAACAAATAACATTTCTGCAAACTTTTATCTTTAAGAAACATTGATTTATTGGATTTTATAGAAGTGTTTTCTTTAAAATAATAAAATTATGCCCTGTGTAACAGCACAGTAAAATAAAGAAAACTGCTGTTTTGTTGTGTGCTGAAATGCATGTAGCCACAGGTAAAAATTGAAAAATTTGGGATCGGAATATAAAAAGAATATAGATATAGAAAAGTTAATACATTACTCTAGATGGGAGAAAGTTGTAAGAAAGATATTTGCTCTGTGCAAAAAGCCTCAGGTTTTTTCATTGTCAGTTGTTAATTTTTGTTTTGTCTGACCTCAATTTATTTTTTCATGTGGTATTGATAACAAAAGCTAATTATTCTCACAACTTATGCATTTATGAAAGTGTTTATTTTTCTTGAGCAATAACAAATACATTATTGCTCGGACAGTAGCCTTTACATTATTCTTTGGCATGGTGTAATTCTCATTGGCACTTGGGATAGTCAAAGAAAGAATTGGAAAATTTTTAAAAAAAGCAAAAGCAAAACGTGACTCTTAAGCAAGTATCTTCTAAACTAACAAAGTACATGTAACAAAATGTGAAATAAAAGCAGTGAAATTAGTAACTGTTTTGAATTAAGAATTGTACCAGTTATAAATGTAGGGATCTCACTCTTCAGAATCATGAAACTTCAAATTTAATTACTTCTTGTATTTTTAGTAAATAATTATTCATTGCAGATCAATAGATTTCTTGTCCCAAAAAAAAAAAAAAAAAAAAAAAAGAAAGAGGCTTAAGATTAATTTCAGCTCATAGGTGAGAAGGAAAGCTTAAGTTCACATGATCAGATATAAATGCTTTCATATCAAACCATTGATGCATTGCTGTGAAAATCTACATGGATTTGTAGGACTAGGTCCAAACACTGTAGAATAGAGGTCCAAACACTGGCCTTGAGAGTGTGTGGTGGCAGGGATTTCACAAATGCAGATGTCAGTCATACCCTTCACTGAAGGCATGGAAGACTGGAAGCTGGGAGAGCTGCCAGTCCCCATCATCAGTGAGACTTTTTCGCAGTGCAGCTGTACTTTGTGGGTACGGGCCATAAGCTGCAGGTGTCATCTAGGTTTTAGTGTTGATTATGAGTTCCCTTAAATTTAGATTTCTTTCTAATAAATTAAACCTATATAAGAGTCTGTGATCTAAGCAGAAAAATGAGAACACTTCCCCGAAGCGGCAGCATTAGCTCAAAGGAGAGCAAGCAAGGTTGTTTAAGCAGATAGGCCGTGCGGAGGCACTTGCATCCCCTCCTGGAAGTATGCTGCCTGCTCTGGACCTTTCTCACCCAGCACCCTTTGAGTAGCAGCCCAGGTGAGCTGAGGGAGAGATGAACCAAGGTGTCCAACAACCTGAGTGTCAGCAGAGCTGCAGCGCTGAAGGGGACCAGGGAATTACAGATTTTTTTCAGAAGTGCAAGTTTCCATGTAAGTTTGCACAATTCTGTAGAGTAAACATTTGTGAGAATAGCGTGTATTGTTTTATAAAGCTCATGGAAGAAGAAGGGAGAAGGAGAGAGAGAATTACATGATAAAGGTTGCTGTAATATTGCTAATTCTCGTCTAATTATGAGTTAACGAGACTCAATGTTTTACCTGAAATCCCCTAGCATCCTGTGCTTATGTTTTTTTCTTTCAGCCAAAAACTTTATTGAGACTCTGAAAACCTTATAGGCTCAAAACCAGGAAATCTTATACCTTGAAATTTATTGTTATTATTACTATTTTATTATTCTTGGCATGCATCTCATGAGATCTTTATTGCTGCAGTTGTCAGCCTTTCTACACTGGGTACCTATTCAATGAATCCATGCAATGTCTCACACCAACCGAGACACCACCCATTTTCACATCTGGCAGCTTCAGAGGCATCACAGTGCAGGAAAAGCAAAACAGAGGAAGGGGGACATCATGTTTTCTGTACAGACTTTCTGCAGCAAGTCACATCTGTACAACAGAATATTTCAGATAGAAGAATTTTGCTGTGTGTTTTCTTTTTACCATTATCTGAATGAATAATGAAGTTGCATTTGATACACAGAGTTATTTGGACAGATACCTAAAATATATCGAGGTAAAAAAAATACAAAATGATTATATTATTATCATCTTTAACTTTGCATATTGAAAATAAATACTAAGGTAGTGAGGACAAAACCATCAGGCAGACAGCAGGTGGGCCAACCAGCAGGAGGGGAATGATACTTGCTGCACCTGTTCTGCACACTTGAAAAAAAAATTTAAAAATTGGAAATTCCTGCATGACACCTACTTTTATACTGTTATTTCATTACTGTATTTTCCTAGTTTGTCTTCACATTTTTAGGAGGGACATCTGGAGATTTCAAACCACTTTATGCTATGTAGGTTTCCATGTTTTCTTGTATTTTATATATATATATGTATATATCACTATGCTACCTGAACTGTAGTGTGGTGCTACAAATGGTAATAAACCCCTTTTTTATTGTCCTGCTGGAGATAGGCCACTACTGTTATTCCCATTGTACAGGTGGACAAAAGCAAAGTACAGGAAGAGGTCAGCATCAATTCATGGCTTAACTGTAAACATAATTTATGGGTTATAGCTCAATTCTGTGGAGGATGGAGCCAGTGCACAAAAATGGCTTTGGTTTCCTTTCGCTCTCTTGTAGCTCTGCTGGTTCAGTAACCCCGTAGTTCACTGAAGAATTTGCTGTCTGGTCTAATTTTAGTCAGATTTGAAACAGCTTCAGGGGTCAGAAAGTACATCATATATCAGTGTGGCAAAGGAAGTGGCTAAGCCTGTGCCTATTTTTCTTGCGCAACAAGCGGTGGAGAAGACAACAGCATACAAGCTCTAGGTTAGGTGTGTGGTGCAGTAGGATCAGCTGCTGCTGGTCAGAGCAAGATTGCCCAATTAAGTCATTATTAGGGCCATTATATATGGAGCACCTGTTGTAAAGTGGGTTTGACTCTAAAATGCTGGCTCCCAGAGCTGACTATGAGCTATTTAGGGGATGTTTCTAGAGAGAGGGTTCATCTAAAAAAATGCATGCAGGAGAAGGGTGTTTGGTGTTCCTGGGTTCCATTCTTCAGTCTGCTATGACTTCCAAATAAGTGTAGGTAGGTCACTTTGCTTTATTTCTCTCTGCTTCCTCCTTGGTGGAGTTTTACCTTATTGGTTTATGCTGATAATGCAATCATTAGTGGGGTAGTAGGACTATCTGAATTCACAAAAAATACAGTGGTGGTCTTTGTCTTGTTATACTGTGATTTCTTCCTCAGAAGTCTCCTTCTACCCAATATAGCACATGCAGAAATTTTAAATTTGATATTAGAGTCAAAGTGTATGGAATAAAGAGTGTTGAATAAATTAGGAGGGGTGAGAATTTGCTGTTTTTTTTTCTGGTGATTGTGATTATTGAGAAAACTGTATTTCTGCCTTCAGAAGTTGGATCATATTCAAAAATCCAATAACACCTATTGGAAAACTAAGGATTTGTGATACTTGATAAAAATTATGTGTAAGAGGAGGAATTTTGTGTTTTAAAGGCCCAGTTTTGTAAGTAAATACTCCAAGTTGCAGTTTGTACTTACAGTGTGAGAAGTTCAATTACTAGCAAATGAAAGCTTCATAAAAGTAGGTGCTGTGACTAGTGACAAGAATAGTAGGATTATAGTAGGGTTATTTATGGTAGAAATTATTTTATTTCTACAGTGACTAATTAATATGTTTTTCATTGGCCACCAGTGATTGAAGATTCCATGATGATAAAAAGAAAATTTACCTTTTCTCAAAATCTTGTTTATCAAGGCTAGTACTTGATCATAGATCTTTATAAGTATTATAGGTGATATTTTTCTGGTTTATGCTTGCCTACTTCTGAATGAGGTGAAGAATTGCTGAGAAACTGACCATGACTGAAGATAGTGAACAGCCTGTTGTCTGGAAACTGTGATGTTCTCAAACAGGAAGATCAACTACTTCTTTTTAGGGCAGTATGGAAAACTTCAGTTTAGCAATAAACTAAAACTGGCTTGAAATGAGAATTATAGCTGTCTCAATTGAGTAGATTAACTAGGTACTGTACTTCTCTAAATGAGAGCTCCCACGGTTTATCTTCCAAGTCTGCAAAGTACATTTTACATAGTTGTTCAATCAGTGCATGCATTTTGGTGGGAGACTCCATTCTGCCTGAAAAAGGTGGCTCATATCCACCTTAGGAGAATTCTTTTTGAAATGGACTGCATAAATAACTAAGTTTTTTTGAGGAAGATCCTTTTAATCTCCCAAGTGTACTGTATGTTTAACTAAGCTATCACTGTCATTTAGATTAGTTGATACGCCAATCCTAGTATTTGAAAGACAAGCTGAACATTGTGTCCATAGAAAGAAAGAATTAAATAAAATTTCTATGCAAATGACATTTTATACATGTTTCTGAGGAAAGTTTTATGTGGGGTTGCAATGATTTTATCAATACATTCATTCTTTTAGGCAGAATAAAGGAAGTCCTTTAATGCTAAATTAGGACAAGTAAGTAATTACAAGATGTTTACAAGTTTGTTTATAAGTAATTTATAACTGTACTACAGGTTTGCATCTTGAAAATACAGCAAGTTGGGGGGGGGGAAAGGTGGGTTGTTTTATTACTTTTTCCAAATTAAAAATAAATATGTAATTGAGTAGGTATGAAACATTTGTTGAATTGAGTAATGTAGTTACAAAAGACAGACAGGTTACTGCAGAAGGGCTTTGTTTGGCTCTTTTGTGCTTTGGCAAGAGGAAATTTCCCTTTAGTATAGGTTCTCTTTCACAAGCTGACAATCGTTATGTTCAAGTGTGAAGAAAGGTGTAGCTGCCCTAAATTTAGCTATTCATTGCTTGTGAAGTTCTAATCACTGAGTCAGCTGAAGATGAACTCCTGTTTCTTCACAGGTCAGGTGCAGTGCGGGTAATCAGAATGAAAGCTTCTGTAACCTGGTCTGCTTACTAAGGCACCTTACTTGTGAGTTAGAAAAAGCAGGAAACACAGACCCCAAAAGGCAGTGCAGTGTTTTGGATTGCTTTGGTGTTGGGGTTTTGGTGTGGTTTTGTTTGTCTGCTTGGATTTTTTTAATTTATTGTTTGGGGAGTTGTTGTTTTCTGAGATAGGCCTGATTCTAGCCTGTATTTATGCAATTTCGTTTACTGGCCCAGGTATTATAATTATTTTTGAAAAATTGCTTAAATACAGCACAATAGTATGTGGGGCTCTGCTGGAACCTGAAAATAAGATTGACTCATATCTTGTTGCACCTAAATAGCAATTTATGTGTCCTGGTCCTTAAGTAATCTCTGCCTCAAAACTTGTCTTTAAACTATATATACTTTACAGATATATATATATTAAACACTTGACCTTATAGGATCTGTGTCCTGAATGGCCTCAAATATATATGTCTATATTTTCTCTTAGCTTTATTAAGTCTTTATAACTTAAGTGATCTTTATCCTCTTTTTGAAAATGTGTATTTCTGTTGGTATTATTCTATCTGTTAAACAAATTCAGTTTACATACTGCAAAATAAACTTGATCTTTTTAACATATTATAAAAAAAATTGTGATACTTTGGATTTCTTTGAAGACAGTGATTCCCATTTCTGAAATTGTAGATCTTCAGTTTCAACAAGTCACAAGGAGAGTCACCTAGTGTGTGTAAGCCTGTAACTGTTAAGAATATCACACAAACTGCAGACCACCAATCCCTGCAGAACTATGAAGCTAAGATGCTTGTTTAGGTGGTTCTGTCATTGGTATTGCAATGCATCAACTTTGTAAATTAATCTCATCACTGGAAATCCTTGTGCAGTTTAGGTGCAAGGATTGATAATAAGGCTTTTTGTATTTTATAACAAAGGCATCTGAGGAAAGATGGAGAAAGCAATTGCTTCTTTTTGGGTTGTCATCAAAATACATGACTCTATAGCTGAAAGAGAAGTCTGGTGTGCTATCTGTGCTACACACTGAGGACTAAATGCTTTCTATCTCACACAATAGTAATGACAAGTAATTGAGGAGCTCTGCAGGATACAGAGAGTTTTAATTTGTGTGTTCTGAAACCCAATGAAAAGACACATCATATCTTCCTTTGGTTTGATTCTGTGACCATGCCTGGCTTTTTTTTTGCCAGCACCACAGGCTTTGTGCTTGCTGTAGGTCCATACAGTTACCCTTCTGGAAAGGAGGCTCCTCATTCTTCTTATTTCTTCAGCCTGTCTTTCCTGCTGCTTTTCTGCTCCATTTGTCTTCTGCCAGTGCTGACAAAAGCCATTGCAGATACTGGGTTGAACTGGTTTGCTTCATGGTGTATATACCATAGGTGTGTATAGCATATGATATAATATAACCCATAAGCATCATTTGGATGGGAGGGAAGTAATACCTTTACTCAGTAATACCATAAACATCAATATGACATGTTGTTACATTACTTCTATAATGTTATAGTTACATGTGGGTCATATTTACCTTCAACCAAAAAAAAAATTAAAACATATGCTTTAACTCTAATCCAGTGAATAATTTCATTGATTCCAATGCACTGCTCACTTACTGAAAAGTAAGAGTGTTTAAGTGCTTTTCCAGACTGAAGTCTTTATCAGTAACCTGCATATAATATATGTGTATTGTTCAGATACACAGGATATTCATGTGGTGAATTATTTCTTTATATTTGATAGGATTGAATAGTATTTTTGTGTCTGTCTGCTCTATTCATTTTTCACATGTTAATGACATTCATCTTGTCTATCTGTGGCATTTTTAATGTGCGCATCACCAGAGTATCTGCCTGTCTCTTCTGCAAAATAAATGTCTCTCAAGAAGAGATAGGAGCAGTAATGCATGTGTAATTATTATTTTTTTTAAAGTTATTACTGAAACATAGTAGCCTCCCTTCCCCCACTCCAATACTTATTTTTCCTAGTGACAAAATCTGCAAGCACTGAGCAACAAGTTTATCAATTTGAACAGGCCAACTGCACAACTAAATGTATGTGAAACTTAACAAATCCCTTGGGGAAGCTGACTGTAAGAATTTCCTAGTCTGTGTCGAGTTACTGAGGTGCGACATGGTGGATTGAACTTAATGCCTTAGGCAAGCACAGTCAAATAGAGAGAGTTTAAGATTTTGCTGTGTCCATGAAGGGATCTGCTGGTAGTTGTCTAAATTAAGCTTTCAGAAAAGAATATAACACTATCATGAGCTTTTTCCCTTGAATATTTTGGCAGGTTATTCTGGTTTAAAAGAAATCCAAGTAGGATTTCCTCTGTTTAAGCCTCATAGCAGTTGCAAAAAGTTTGAAAGGTTATTCCCCTTACCAGGAACAGCAAAATACTGGAGCAGAATTTTTTATTTCCAATATGCTGTTTCTTTTAAAGGTATAGTGTCTTAGCCAAAAAACAAGGATCCCCACCTGCGTGGGAATTGACTCCTACCACCTTGTATGTGCTGCTGATACAAAGGCTGTGGGGACAGCACACCGGCCCTGGGTTTCTCACCACTTCTTTTTTGTGTGCATCTTTGTGAAGGGAAAATTGATCCTAGTGACCGATTTGGCTTTAGTGACCTTTATGACCCTGTAGCAGCTAGCCTGAAGAAGTGAGCAGCAGCAGCTTGTGAAATAGTCTGTAGACATGCTACAGAGTTTAAATGAGGTCTGCCGGTGACAACAGTCCCTTCAGCTTACAGTGACAAAAAAGCTACATACTCTGTACATGCTAAGAGTTGGAGAGCTACCAGGAGGGAAGAGAAAAGCATGGGTACTCAAGTGCATGCACAAATCCAAAGCTGGAGCTGCTGTTACAGCTGAGTAATTTGTTTCTCAAATGCTAATAACGTTGTAGTAGGTTGTAGATCTTCTTGAAAAGGAGCAGGAGCGATGCAAGTTTTCTGTGTGACTGAGAACAGTGCATGTATATTACCACAGGTCGTTATTTTACAGGTAAGGAAAAGAGTTACTGGTCTATTGCTTAGGTGTGACTGAGAATGATGAGCCTTTTATTTGCTTATGTATTTTAGCAGACAATAGTGTGTAGTAGGAGCCTATAAGTCACAAGGTTCTGAGAAGATGCCTGCTAAATCAGAGTATATACCACTTGCAGTGAATCCTACACCTGCAGGTTTTGAAGAGGGTTTAATGTCTGTTCTTTGTATTTGTGGATTTCAAGTTCATAGAATCATAGAATGGTTTGGGTTAGAAGGGACCTCAAAGATCAACGTTCGCCCATCCTATTTTGTGTTTGAACTGAAATATTGCTTGGTTCAGCTGTATGTGGACAAATAAAACCCACGATATATACAAATATCTTGTTCAAGCTAATATGAATTACAGGCAAAGATCAGCTCTTCCCAGCATTGTTGCCTGAGGACATAACACTTCAAATTATTATTATTTTTTTTTTAAATTTCCTTTGTTCTGCTTCTTAATTAGTTACAAAACTAATAAAAATTTTAGAATAAGGGGTCTGATTTTGAAAGAAGGCTAGAAGTGGTCTCTTTCCTTCCAGAGTGATACTCCTGGGCAGGAGACAAATGGCATCGATGGACTTTATTTTAAATATTGAGCTTGCAATGGAACAACTTGATATGAGCAATGAGTGCCTTTCTTGATTTACATTAAAAGGGATCTATAACCCTTGAAGTACAGGAGTGTAATGTTGACTTTGTATAATATTACTAAAGTAATTTTGTGAAGCTGGCTCGAGGTATGCAGGTGTATTAGGTAAGAAATTAGCAAGCAGCAAAGTTACTTTTTTCAGCGAGGTATGTTAGTCCATGCACAAGCTTCTGGTGCTTCCAATGACAAATTGTGCATGCTTTTTTTGCATTAATTGAGTGATAAGTAATTTATACCTCATCTAATATGACAGGGGTTCTTGAATACCTTAGAAAAGTTGCTAGGAATTCAGTGCTCTGAATGGATTTGGTGGTGAACAGTCAAATACTTTTGATTTTTTTCTGGATGTCACTTTTTAATTTTTGTTACAGCTGACTTTCACCAATGTTTTTTTGATCTGTGCAGTAAGAAGACAGGAAAGAAAGAATCACTGCAAAGTGAAGTTTTATTGCCATATAAAAGTATTATTACATCTTTCATACCTCAAAACAAAAGAATTCAAGTTTCATCAGTATTGATAGACTTAAGAGTTTGACATTAGGGCTGGACTGCATTTTTTTGGGGCCCAGAGTATGTGATGTTTTGCCTTGAGCTCTCATTATTTACTGCTGCAAGGACTATTGGCTGTCAGATAATTCTGTAGTATGAGTTACTGTATTTCAGTAAAGCTGTGGCCTTGGCCTTTAATCGGGTTACCAGAAATCTGTGTTTTCTCTCTTTGTAGTCCAGAGTGGCATTTGCAGTACAACAATTTTAAAGTTTTATTTCTTTATGGTGTGTAAAAATGTTGCTCCAACTTAGTGTTTCTTCCCTTAAAGAGGTATGCGTCTTCAAATACTTGATTTCTAATATGAACAAGCAGCCTGACTAGCCTTACATACCTTTATAGTATCCTGGTTTTAAAGACAGGATGTTCCATTTTACAAAAAACACTTGCTCTTTCTTTCCGTAATGAGTTTTGCATAAAGGAAACTAGCCAAAGTTATTGGAAAAGCAAACATCTCAGTAAATTGGGAAATATTAATCCTTTTGAGCTTTCAAGATATTAATATTTAGTTACAACTGAAATACTGTGAAAGATAAGCAAAATATATGTTTAATTTCTTTCTTACACTGATAAATATTTTAAAAATTGCTTAAATACGGCACAATAATATGTGGGGCTCTACTGGAGCCTCTGGCACAGGAAAGGGAGGTGCCAGATGCAGAACTTGCTGTAAGTTGAAACTAAATTAAAACACAGAGATGGAGGGGCCTGGCAAGTGGTAGGGCATAGCTCAGCCTTGCATCCATTTGTAAGCAGATCTGGCTGGCTTCCCACTGATGAAGATGATGCAAAAATCTGTTGCATCCTGGACTACTGGTACTGTAGAGGGGGAGCTGTGGGAGACATTTAGTTTGTTATTTGCAATATATCCTACAAGGCTTTGCTATATTTCTCTGCCTGTCTTATTCATACTACGCTGTTAAAATTGACTAGTCTTATAATTTGTTTAACATTTAGAGCATTAGTAAATGGAAACTTTTGCCCAATTTTTATTTTAGGCATTTCAAAAGTTTGCACAGTGATGTGCTCATTTACTCTAGTGTGCAACTGACATAGAATGCAATGTATTATTATGAAAAAGCTAATTTATTTGCAGCTAATGGGCAATAAATAAAAAACACTAATTCACAACAGATTTTCTCATAACCAATTATTTGTAAACATTTTCTCAAACATATTACCTATTCAAAAGTTTCAATCAAAATTTGAGTAAATTTAGTTCTTACTGATTATGGGGTGCTCTTTATGAGACTAGTTGGGATGTGAAAAGTAAGCTCTTTCAATTGGATTCATGACCCATTTTATTCTCTGATTGAATAGACACAACTTTTAAAATTGGGTATTCCAAATGCTAGTGATTACAAACTCTGCAGTAGGCAAAGCAATTTCCTGTTCTTTACATAGTTCTGTCAGGAAATAAGTTTGCCAGAGCACTGGTTAAAAAAAAAAAAGACAAACATTAAAACATCTGAATATCATAGAAGTGAAGATGATAAACCACAAAAGTGAGTATTTTTCAATGTTTCTGCAGCATGAGACCAGAAATTTATAGGAAAATGAAATGACTGCAAGTTAAGAAGCACACCATGGATAAGGATAAGCTATTCTGAGCACTTTGCCAAATATGATATCTTCCCAAGAACTTCTGCATTATTTGTTCCTCTTCTGTCTTCTGTCAAAGTAAATGTCCATAAACTGCTTAATCCCTTCTCAACAAGGGCATATAACTTTCACTGACACTAATGGTACTTACTTATGTTTAGTGCCAAGGAAATAGGACCCTTCTTAGGGTCAAATTAACTTATTTTGCGTAAAGTAATGTAATCAACCCGTCCAAAAATCCACTACTGCAATCCAGGACCAAAGTGTTGGGGCTGTATGCAATGCATAGCCTTTCAGAAAATTACAAAAACCCCTAAGTTGGAAGACACCCATCAGCTCCTGGCCCTGCCCAGCACCATTCCCAAGAGTTGCACCATGTGCTTGAGTGCATTGTCCAAACACTTCTTGAGCTCTGTCAGGCTTGGTGCTGTGACCACTTCCCTGGGGAGCCTCTTCCAGTGCCCAACCACCTTCTGCATGAAGAACCTCTTCCTAATATCCAGCCTAAACCTCCCCTGACACAGCTTCATGCAGATTCCTCAGGTCCTGTCACTGGTCACCATAGAGAAGAGATTGGTGCCTGCCTCTCCTCTTCCCCTCATGAGAAAGCTGTAATTGCAATAAGGTCTCCCCTCAGTCTCCTCTTCTCCAGGATGAACAGACCAACTGATGTCAGCCACTCTTTGTATGGCTTCCCCTCTAGTCCCTTTGCCATCTTTGTAGCTTTCCTTTGGAGGCTTTCTAATACCTTTGTAGGTTTTTTTATATTGTCACTATTTCTTATGTGACTTTCAAGTCACTTGTCTAAAGGTCTCTTTCAACCTTGACAATTCTAGGATTCTATGCTTCCAGTTGGCCTTATTTGCCAGTCTCTAGAATTTCCATGGCTACCACTTGGCTGCTTTTCAGTTTCTTGATTAATTTTCCTGTTGCCTTTCTGGCTGTCAGATAGCTTGACAGTTTGTGCAGCTTGTGTATGTAATGTATCCTATGATTAAAGATGGTAGGGTTCAAGAAAGTGCACTTCATTAAACTTGGAAAATTGGTAGGTAGCTTTCTGTAAGAAGCAAGTGCGTGGCAAAGTGACATGAAGGCAGTGGACAGTTCTTTAGTAAAACATCCAAAATGTCTGAATACTGGCTTTACTAGTGCAAAGAATTAAAGTTTAACACAAGTCTAGTTTAACTAAACATGAGCTAAAGTTTTAGTGACCTAAAACTTGAGGGATGTTGTCAGAAGCTGGAACTGGGTCAAATTATTACAGATGATCAAAAAAGGAATGGTATGGAAAAATGGAGATGAAAGGCTTGGGCAGAAAGAGGAATTCAATTATAAGAGACAAAACACTGAGAAAGGAAGAATGAGAAAAAGGCCTGCACATTGCTCAGTGAGTAGGTAAAAGACCAATATATGCCTTGGCATTCTTAAAATAATTTTTTAACTTCTTGCTGCTTAATTTTCACTAGAAGTATTAATGGACATGAGATTCTTACTTTTAACACTTATGCCAAGGTTTAAGAAACTCAAGTGTTTATATAAAAAATAAAGGGATGAAAAATACCTAGTGAAGTAGGGTTGCAGTGTGGCGATTTTTTGTTTGTTTGTTTAAACAACAAATGATATTTATCCAACAGTAACTGAGAATTGACCAGGTAATTTAGACAGCTGACAATATCTTCCGTGAAAACTCTTGGAGAACTGGTAAGATTCCTAGCATACTATCAGGTGTAGATCTTAGCTCACTTCAGCACGTGAGTCCGATGCCTAAGTTAGGACTCTAGGCCTCAAATAGTGACTAGAGATACCTCAAGGCTCCTAGTGGAGGCAGGGGGCTCCTCTGGCAGTGTCTTTCCTTATTGGAAATTCTCATTTACACATTTAATTGGCTTCCTGAAGAAGGTGTCTATGGATACTATTTTCTCAGCCATACTTCTCTTTAAACCTTTTTGACCTAAGCAATAACAGACCAGTCAGCCAACTTCCATTGCTGGAAAAATACACATTGCTCATAAACATCTGGAAAAAATCAATGTGACTTCTTCAGCAAATGTAGTGTCCACAAGCCTACCTACAGTAATAGAATAAGCATGCCTTACAGGTAGTAGAGAAACAAAATGTGATGTAGATTTTAGTAAAATTTTAGCATTTAGTAAATATCTTAGTTTTGACATTTTCTTCAGCTGTTCTATGATAAACATGATGAAGATGAAATTACTGTAAAGGGGGTTAGGATAATGATTGAGAAAAAAGTCATAATCAGATGGAAAGCCTAGAATTCTAATATGGGTACAAAACTGACCTCCTAAACTAAGCAGTATGGGCATAGTTTCAATGCAGATAGAGTTCATGGTGGCCCCTTCAGGGCCTGGTAACATTTGTCTTCACTGCTGCCTTGGATGAAGAAATAGGAAATTCTTGTTTGGTTTCTAATTGTTAACCTAGAGCTACTTGCAGAGGGGTAGGTCTGTGTGCATTTTAAAGTGCAGGGATAGAATTCAAAATTATAATTATAGATTAATTATAAACTGAGGAAATATATACAGTTCAGTAGAGGAAAGAGCTAAATGATGTTAAGATTTTAAATACTTGGTGAGAAGATGATCTAGGAGAAAAAGTAACTTGGGGTCCTGGCAGTTGGTAACAAGCTGGCCTTGAAGCTAAGTGTGGCATGCTAATACAAAAACAAAGATTGGGATCATCATTTTGAGCTGTGGAATGGGAGTCTTGAATAATTCCTTCTAAAAGTAAGAAGTGAAAGTATTTGAGGACTTTTTTTTTTAAATCAAGGAAATCCTAATGATAGGGATATAACCATTATATAACCATATAACCACTTATAAAAATCTTTAAATGTGACAGCCTGGAGCTAGAACAAGGAAATGGAAGAAAACCACAACATCTTTTTCTTGGTCTCATAAAAGTGTGTTCAAACACTGTGAAAGGTCAAACAAAATCACTTTTGGGTACAAGTAATGGCAACAGCTTCTTGGACTGCTTTAGACATGCTTCCCAGTCCATGTAATAAATACTATCTCAAACAGGCTCATTTTATTGATTAAAAACATTCCTCCCGTAAAAAGAAAGTATACTGTGTGCATATATATGCTTTTCAACAGCTAATAAAGTAAGAATTAAGTTATGTACTGACATGTAACCTACTCATAAATGCTAATTCTGATCCTAATACTTCACAAGTATGCAATCTTCATATTAGCATTATATTGCTGATACAGTAGTCATATTCTCTTTATATATGTACTGTGGCATAGTGTGGCACGTAAGTGTAAGCTGGGTGTGTTTTAGAAGGGTGTGTTTTTCTATGGGTTTGGGCTTTCACATGTGTGGCGGGGTTTTTTTTTGGGGGGGGTGTTAGTTTTTTTGGCTTAGGGTTTTGGTTTTTTTGGTTTTTATTCAGAAAGCAGAAGTCTGTATGACTTCTTTTCAAATTATGGCACAACATGTCTTGGGATATGATGCCAGAGAATCCTTCTATTTGTTTCCCTTATTTTCTATGATGGGTGTAAAGTCTTAAAGGCTGCTCTTGCATCTGAGGGTTTGCTGCTCCTTTCTGTTTTGTTATAACATACATGTCTTCTGGTATGTTCTTGTCTGGGTATAATTGTCTTGTGAAATGTTGTGCTCAGATTATTTAGAGTAGATACAAAGAGAACAGTTTTGATTTGTGAGAAAGTGAACATTCATAAAGATCTTTGGGAGTGAATTAAAAAATATTTTCTGTTTGATATGAATTGGTTCTGTGGTTTACTACTGTGTGAGGCTTTGGAAAAGATTAAATAAAGCTCAGGACTAATGAATCACGGAATTCAAATGACCAGTTGGATCATCCAATCTTTCTGCTTATATACAGTGACTCTCCAAAGTGTATTTTCTAGTCTGCTTTGTTCTGTTGTAATAGTCAAAAGCTAGTGGGTTTCTGCCACCTACCAGTCAGGCTGTTCTATGGCTTAATACACTCAGCTTTTAGGATGATTTTGCAGTGATGCATGCTTTCACCCTAGTGTTTCTCATTGTTCTTTCTTGTTTCCAGTTAAATGGATACTAGTTTTCCACACATGAATAATCATCTTATGTGGTCCTTTGCAACTATAGCATAATGTTTCTGTATATCAATGCAGAATTCATGCGTATTTGCCTAAACTTTAGTTGTATGCCTGCATATGCCAAAGCTAGATGAAAGTCATAGATAGTAAATGTCACAAGTTTCTAAAAGTGTGGGTAGGTATCTTTGCAAGTTCAGTTTTAAACCACTGAGGTTTAAAGCTGTTGGTGTAGAAAGTAAAATCCGCTCCTGTTTAAATAAGAAAGATGTGGTTTTTAATAAGTGAAATGTTCAATAATCAATATTAAAAATCAGCTGTTATATTTGCCAAGTCACCTGAGTATTACAGGCAGTAAGAGATCTTTTTGATGACAGCTGAGTAATAGTGATCAAATGAAAGCTGTAGCAGTGCTGTCTAGAAAGATGGGTCACTGCCTTCAATCTGTATTTGTTCAGTGGTTGGGAAACTGATACCTCTGGAAGTTATTTGAATGTGTTAAATGGAAGGGGTAAAAGAATTTGAGCTGTAAGCTAAAGGGAGGTTTTAAGAATAAAACCAAGTTTTATCATTCTGTTGAATGCTTATGAAGTAAAACCCCTTAAACATCATGCCTCTAGATTCTAGTCTCACACTTGGATGCCACCTCCACCTCCTTCTGCAAAGGCTGAAAAACACAGGCGGGGATTCAGAGAATGATGTATGTCTTCATGGAAGATTAGGGCCTGAGCTATTTTATCCATCATTCTGAAGTAGTACTACCAATAGCTGTCATCAGAATTTGCCCTATTTCCAAAACTTTCATGATCCCTTTACCATAGCAGTGCCTTCTGCACTGGCTAGATCACCAAATGGCCTACAGAAATCTAGAAGCAAAATTTCTTTTTAAACTTTTAGTAGAAAAACCAATATTTGAATGGTTTTCCATACAGCAGATTTCATCATTGTCCTTTTATATCTTTAATTACATAGAGTAGCCACTGGTACAGGCAGTGTGGCTCAGCAGAGGCAGTGAGACCAGAGCCATTGCCTTGGGTAACTGGTGGATTTTACTGGCTTTGAGCTGGATCCTGGCTGTTACATCAGCTGTAGTTTCCTGACACTAGTCTTGCAGTGCAATAGTGCAAAAGAAGGGCTGTAGTTGTATTTATTTGAACATGAAAGAATGAAGTGAATCATGCCATCCGTTGCAATTGGTAATAATAGTCCTGGGGTGTGGGAGATAGTCTGACACGTTCACTTCTCTGTGTGTAGTGCTGACACTCTGCAAGGTGTAGCATGTTCTTCACTGGCGTTTCTGTACAGCAGCAGTAGGGAAGGAGGGATCCCGTGCACCTGTGCCTCTTGTATGTGCCTTCCAAACACTAAACGCGGACTTTTGCTTCCTCTGTGAGATGATTATTTATTATATAAATAGCAGCTCCATATAGACAAAGAAACCATTTTGGTTTCAGATGCATTCAAGCAAAAGGAAAGGCAGAAACACCAAAAGCAAATATGTTTCTACAGTTTGCATTTTTACAGAAACGTAAAGGAATTATTTTGTCTTCTACAGAAAAATGAGAGAAAAACCGTAAAAATATTAAATGTGTGGGAGATGCTGTTTTTACTGGTAGACTGGTGAAATGGATTTTCTTACTAGTAAGGTGGAGAAAGTGGCAGCAAGTGAAGAGTTGTGGTGTGGTCAAGGCTTTTCTTTTTGTGTTTAAATACTGTTATTCTTGTGAGGAAGTTGAACTGATTGTGCATGTGTGTATATAAAAATGGCAACTGGTGGAAAAGATACTAGGGAAATGGGGAAGAGAATATTTGCAGCTATAGAATAAAAATAATTATTTCTGTCCTGGTGGCATTGTGCACATATAGAAGTAATTGTAAGAAACAATTAATTTGATGTTTCTGCAATAGTCACTTCAGATTATGTGTAATATGCATATTACACATACATATACACATGCAAATATAACAAAAATATGCCCAGATAATTTCTTTTAATGTGTATTTTAGCAAACACAGCCAAACTACACCAAACTTCATGTGATTATTTGAAATGTGATAAAGGTTAGTCCATTAAACTACTCATTATTATTTGTTCTGTTAAGAGAATAAACCTGTTGAACTGTAAGAAAGCAAATTTGTTCTTATTTATTTATGTGATGGGGGTATTTGAAATTAGTAACCAATGGCCTTTTAAAGGAATGAATTTACTTTTGAAAAATGATGTGTTTGTTTCTCCTATGCCATGTTAACTTTACGAATTAAATTGATTTCTTAGAATATCAACAAGCCATATTTAGAAGAAAGTGGGGGTTTCCCCCTTATTCTGGAAAATGCTAAATACTGCACTGCTGCTTGGGGATGTACAATGGTAGCTCATGAAATTAAGCTCCTAAAACTAGAATCAGCTTTTGCATTATTTTGTTTTTAACTAGAAAGTATTTACTTTACCCTCTCTTGAAAAATAATTCTATCTTTTCTTGTAAATGACAAGTACAGTATTGCTGATTTTTCTCATGTCCTCCAATGTGAACAGTGGCATTTTACAGACTACTTTTTTTTTACTGCCATTTAAAATGATTACATGGAATACATGACTGTAGGTAAATAGGTCTTATTTTACTTAATTTATTTTGCAATAAATCAAGTATGTAAGGGAAATATGAGTGTGTGGGTTCTCCTGACTGTATCTGTGAAACCCCACTAATGGCATTGGGGTGCTATCAGTGGGATTGCAGAGGTGCAATTTGAGTATACTTCAGAAGTTGAATAGATGAAGCCAATAATGTCCCAGTGGTCCTTTGAATTTGGCCCCATGAAATTAATTTCCACCTCAGCTTGTACACAGAATAAATTAATTCATACAGACTCAGTATTGCTCTTCTACAATCTGTGTAATTGCTTGTTTATACCAGCACCCGGTAGGTCTCTTTATCTCTGAACTTTTGTGCTCTGCAATATTAGCTTGTCTAAGGCTGTAAAATTAAAAGTTACTTAAGGATTTTATTGAGCTGAAGGGATTGTGTTTTTCAGCCATAGAGGGTTTGTTTACTTAGCAGTGATTCAACCCCACCCAGTTGTAAGGCCAGCCCAAGCTGTTATCACACAATGGGACTTGGTGTTTGACCATAACTGCACGTCTCACTCAACAGGCAATCAGCATTTTAATTAGTGATTAAAGGAAAGTCATTGTACTCTAGCTGCTTTATCACAATAGCCTAATAATTTTGTGTTGAATAAATAGATAATGCAAAAGGGAAACCTCCCCTCATAATGTTGTTGTCATTAAGGGCTCTTTTACTCATTTGTGTATGTATTAAAACACACATGACATGAATAGAGGTAATTATAATTACTGCAGGTTTTTTGGCAGATTAGCTGATATTTTTTTCATTGTAAACCTTTTCCTTTATAATGCCACTCCAAAATGAATGCAGTATTTAAAAGTTCAGATAAAGGTAAGTAGTGGTGGCTCTGGTTCACCAGGCTGTGTGGCTGTGAATGATTGATTTCCTGTGTGCATCACTGGAATTAGGTAACTTGCATCATGACTGTGATGTACTGTGTAATTGATGCAAGCCCTTTCATAGCATTCCGAGATTGAAATCAATATTTATTTGGAGTGCAACAAATGTAATAAGCTGCATTTCTTATGTAAGCGTTGGTCTAGCTCCATTTCTAGTTCAGTTTTGTAGAAGATTGTTCAGAAGCAAATGATACATGTTTTGGTGTGGTTAAAGAATTAGTTAAGAGCATACAAACAAGGTGTGGAAAAGAGTCTGGTCTGAAGCTATGAGTGCACAGTTAACGTGTTCTTTTTATTATGAACGGACTGACAGTTTATTCATAATTTTATTTACTGACTACTACAAATATTCATCTGCATATCATAGATGGCAACTGTGGATGGCTAAGCTTCACTATGCTTTTGTCTATACTAACAGTGAATGTTAGATCCTAAAACATGTAATATTTTGGAGACAAATAAAAAAATCTCCCCTTTTATGTGAAAAATAGAGACATTTTTCTCTAAGTAAATAGGTTATTGCAAAATTATAATGCTATAAATAAACTTTATTTACAGCAAGGATACATCTTTAATGATTGGGATGACTTGGCATGAAGGTTTTCTTACTCTGATTTTTTAAAAATTTTTTCTTTTGTGCTGGCAAGTACTCTAACTTGTGATGAACTCAACCATTTCTAACTTGGAAATTAGAGGGCATGGTAGATAAAGGGACACTGTCAAATAGATTACTTTGGGTAGTTTGCAGGGGATTTATACACCCAGTTTTGATTACTTAGTTTTGGGTGTAACGCCTATTGTCATCTATGCGTGCTTTGCTAAGCTGTTAAATTCAGGTGTTGAGGTTCAGAGAGCTGTGAGGGCAGGGACTTTCTGCAGTCCCATTGCTTTGTGATGTGCTTCTGAAGTGTTAACAGTTCTTGTTCTAAAGAGTCAACACCCACTTCTTGCTCTCTTGATACTCCTAGTAATCGTTGCTGCTGATAACTTTGGCATGTTGACACAACAACCTCGCCCACACCTGACTCAATAAAAGGAGCTCTGAAATAGATACTGTGGTAATTTACTACTAGATTCTTTTATAAGTGATGTTAAACCATTTTGCATGTTATATGCGTGAAGGTATCCAAAGTGTCATGTGAAACGTGCGGAGGACAGCCTTCATGAACATGTGTGCATATTTGGTTTGTCTGACCTCCCTTACCACCCCTGCCCCACACACACCTCCTGCCTCACCTCACGAGTGAAGTCCACAGAGACATTTTGACTTTTTTTGGTGTTGAAGTAGGAATTAACTGCTATTGATTTTTTTTTTCTCCACAAGTGATGGTTAGTGAGGTTGAGGCATGAACTACTAACACATATGTTGCTTTATAGACTTTCTGAAGTATCCATGCAAATACCTTAAATGCTCAGAGCAGAGGGAAAATTAAATATTTGATGTAGAGACTGGGTGGCCAACGTGAGGAATATGAACAGTGATGAAGACAGATGAAGCACGAAAGTCCAGTTAGACTGGAGATAGAAAAGGGGATTGTTAACTCCACCTATACAGATTTAGAAATGTTGGCTCATACTGACACTTTATTTCAGTAACTGGAAGTTTTTCAAGACTTCAGTACAGAGAATGCCTGGACTGACTTCCTATTTTGTTCCATGGTAACATGCAACTTTTATTTCTGTACATAAAAAAAAAAAGGCTGAGTTGTACTTTATTTTTTAGGGGGGGAAAAAAAGTTCAACAAATCTGAGATCTTTAGAACCTGGGGGTTTTTTTTGTTTTTTTTTGTTGTGGGTTTTTTGGGTGGTTATTTTGTTTTGTTTCTTTAACCTAAATAACATTAGTCATACAATAGAGTCATAGAGTGTTAAGGATTGGAATGGGCATCATTTAGTCCCAACTTCCCCTGCCATGTGCAGGGACACCTTTCACTAGACCAGGTCGCTCAAGGCCTTATCCACCCTGGCTTTGAACACTGCCAGGGTTGAGGCATCTACAACCTTTCTGGACAACCTGTTCCAGTGTCTCACCACCCTTACAGTAAAGGCTTTCTTCCTAATATCTAACCTAAATTTCTTCTCCTTTTCTCTTGAAGCCATTACTCCTTGTCCTTTGACTAAAGTTCCTGATGCAGAGACCCTCTTGGTTTCCCTGTAGGCCCCCTTGGGGTACTGGAAGGTTGCCGGGAGGTCTCCATGCAACCTTCTCCAGGCTGAAAAATCCCAACTTTCTCAGCCTGTCTCCATAGGGCAGATGCTCCAGTCCTGTTATCAACTTCAGGGCCCTCCCCTGGACTTGCTTCAGCAGTACCCTGTCCTTAGGGTGGTGGCACCAGAGCTGGATGCAGCACTGCAGGTGGGGTCTCACCAGAGCAGAGGGGCAGAATCCCCTCCCTCGCCCTGCTGGCCACGCTGCTTTGGACTTGAAGCCAGTCAGTTTTTTTTACTTGCTATCCAACTTTTTTTTTTTTGTTTCTCTTATATACTATAGAAAACATCCCAAGAAAAAAAAGAAGCCAAGTTTCCTATGAATGACACACATAAATGTGAAGTGCAGCTGTATGTCAGACTTTTACATGGTTGTTTTTAGTAAAACAGTGATGGGTGGAGACTTTTTCCCATGTAATAACAGGGTGAGTTACCGTAGTCACTTCTACTTCCATAAAAGCTTAATTTTAAAATACTTTGTTCCAAAAAATACTAAAACTGTGTGGTGCTACTGTGATGCCTGTTATCAATTTGTGATAGCAGTTGGGTGCTCCAGCAGCTGTGCTGTGTATGTCTTCACAGTCTTCCTTTAGCTGAAGCAATGCCCTGTGAGTTGATTGAATCAGGAGGAAAATAAGTAAGGGAAGAGCACTGCAGGGAAAGCTGGGCCTTTATTCCAAACTGGGGGGACAGCACTGCCCTGGAAGTGGATAATGTTGAGGAGATAGATGCTGTGTGATTACGAATGAGAGACAAGGTTGTTGAGGAAGGAAATGGAGGCCATGTCTTTGTGCTGCTCATCTCCATGATGAAGACACCAGGCACAGATCCTATAAAGCTGACTAGTAGGTCAGCATTCCAGAACAATCAGATTGTAGACTAGAGAGTCAAAGGGTGAAAGATCCCTGGTAGGATGCTTGATCCCCTTACTCTCCACTGACTTTTTTCCCCAGCCTGTTAAATTATTATATACCAAATATATCATACTCTTTTCAGTTAGTAGTTCATATTCATATTGCTTAAAAGCTAAGAAATATCTCTGTGCTGCAGAAAGCAGCTGCACATCTGGAAGAGGTTTTAGTGTTGGTGTATTTACTTGCAGTCCAAGCCTCAGCTATCTCCCTCATGGACAGTGTGACAAGCTCATTTTATTAAAGAAAAAAATAAAATTGGCACGAAGCTTGACATGATATTTATAATGACTGTTAGCCAAACTGTTGCAAAATTGCATATATTTCTCTGCTCTGTTCTTTTGGCTTGAGGTTTTGATGTAATAAGCAACTTCTCCTGCAACACTATGTAAATAAAGCAAAGTCTCCTCTACTGTCATTAATACTATGCTAGCTATATTATGTAATGTTATATGTGCATAATCAATACCTGTGAGAGCAAGATGGGTGTTACATCATGAAGCTTTCCTAACAATGGAATTGCTAAGCTGGTTGTTTAGATAGGTTTTCCAGTAACTGTTTTGTACACTTAGTATTGTAATCACTTCTGGCAGATGGTAATAAATATGTGAGACTCATACTCTTTATAGTATCTCTAAAATTAGTTTAATAGTAACTTCATACTTGTATCAAATACTATTATGACAGTTTTTTGGCATCATGAGTCAAATATCACCCTTCATTCCTATTCCTTCAGGGTGAACTTGAATGCATTTTTGCAGAGGGAAGATTCATTGTTTTTGGTTTTGTTTTTTTTTTTAAAGTCACTCTCATGTGACATGGGTGTCTCTTAAATGATGACCTCCTTCCTCTGCAAATATCACAGAAGAGCAGGGTTGTAGACTCCTGTTGTCCCTGCTTCCTGTTCTGGTCTTTTGTAATGTTCCTCCTGTTGTGTATTCCTGCTGAGATTAAACATTGTGGCAGCACGCCAGTGTGTTTTGGGGAACGTGCCAGTTTGGGAGTGGGATGGTCATTGTGATGTGTTCCATGCCTTCCTTCCTAAACAGTAAATGGATAAATGCTAACTAGTTGACTTAGCCAGTTTATGCTGAGTTTCAGCTCTTCTATTATTTAGTTGGACCATCCTGGTTGATAAGTGGCTTTGCTTGATGTGATGCAAGGGGATCAGTTTTCTTCAGCCTCTTAGTTTTTGATTTCTTCCTTCTACTGTACAATCCCATTGACAGAAAACCCATGATAATTTTGATAATATAAGAATTTTATTAAAAACAGAATAAGATCTTTAGAACATTTAAACTATGGAAATACCATGCTGATTATGTTTTTAATAGGCAGTATTATTGATGTCAAGTTACAAGGCAATGTATATTTTCATGTGCAGGATTTTGTAGCAATCTGTACATATTAGCTGTTCAGGATCCTTTTGCAAACATGCAGATTCCCAGTAGTCCTTTCCCACTGTAGTTATTAATGCAGCTGCTACTTATCACTAGTGCTATTATCCAGAATTATCAACAGTTAATCAACATGTTACCCTCCTAAGCTAAACTTTAAGATGCATTTTATTAGTAAAAACAGACCTATAAATGGTGTAAAATTTATAAGTTGGTTATAGATCTATTAAGAACATGTAATACATTAATAGGCTAGGTTTTTCTAAACTAACATAAATGTTCTAGGAACTTGTCATAAAAATGTTGTCGCTAGTTTTAGGCTATTACTGTTCTCAGAAAAAGTTAGAGGACCTACTTGGAAATTAGGATCCTCTCTACATAAATGTGTAAGCCACAAATGAAAATACAGCCATATTTGTGTGGAGCTGACATAATGCTAGTTAGTACTTTGTGTCAGATCTCCTCTTCCTTGACCTAAGGCATAGACACAAATTAGTCTTAAAACTGAATGTTTAAAATATACAAAACAAATGTGGTTGAATATAAGTGTACATCTGAACAAGACCCTGTATTTATATTTTTATTTTAATGAGTTTTAAATTATTTACTTAGATTCTGTGTAGTTTGTTGGGGTTGAACCAAAGCCCAAGGTGGAGGGATTCCTTCGATGAAATTGTTAGTATGCCATCACTGTGGCTTCTCTGAAAACATTGTTGTCCCTTAAATCCAGGAGTCACTGTCAATGTTCCTTCATATGCAGTTGGCATTTTTGACATGCCGCCAAAACCAGTAAGGTCTTATGATATGTATTCCACACAAACTCATGCAACATTTTCACATCTGAATTGCCACTCTTTGATAAAATATATTGTACCTGTGCTTGCAGAACCCTCTCTGATCCTCTAGTTTCTCGTTTTACATAGAGAGAGGTTTCTTGTCATGAACACCCTGGCTAGAATAACACTTTCAAAATTTCTCAATTATTATTATATTGTAAAGTGTCAAATGGCATTATTTTTGGCAGGCAATAATGCAACTATCTTTCTAATTAGGTTTTATAACTTTATAAACATAGAGTTCAATTATCTAAGAACTAGAACTGAAAGAGCATACTCCTTTTTTACTCAGTTATTTTGGTGTAAAACTGCATGTTGACAGTCTTACCTAGTGTAGTTTTAGTGGGGTTTCTTTGGCTGTTAGTTTTTGGGGTTTGGTTTTGGTGTTTTTTTTTTTTTTTTTGGTTGGTTGATATTTCAGCTTCAGAGTAGAGATACAGAAGCAGCTCTTCAAAGAACTTCTAATTCATGTTGTATTTCTGAATACAAGTGCACAGTTTCATTTTTGAGCCAGTGTGGATGTTTGTGGAGTAGATGGTGGGTCTACTTCTTCTAGCAAAATATATATTTATGCATACATATTTTGATGCAGCAGTATTTCATTCAGGTGGTTGGTGTTCTGTGTTTCACTGATCAAAACAGACTGACCACATCAAATTAACACAGAGCTGAGGAGAAAACAGTGCAGTAAGGAGAAATTAAAAAAACATCTATACATTGAGTAGTCACTGTGTGTGCATGTGGGCATTGCATGCTCGTCTGAGTAGACATCTTTCATCTAAAACATGTAATTTCTTAAAACCCCTTTTTGATGTTTTTTAATGTGCTGTATTACAAATACAGCACTGCTCAGGCTCTCTGAAAGCTGTGCCAAATTTGTGCCAACTGTGTCTTCTCTTCAAGTGGTCTTAACTATCTCTGAGTTATATAGCCTTTCAAGTGTGCTTGATAAATGAAAGTCTGAAATAATGTTTGTACTGCAACTTAAAAATATGCATACGGTAAAGCTATTCAGAGGTAAGGAGTTGAACCTGCACATTGGTTTTCCGTCATTCAACCAAAGACACAAAGATGATTGAATTCAGTCTTAAATTTTATAGAACTAAATTTTATGGTGAGCACAATCACACTCTGTGGTGATTGTTTTCAGTGCTGCTTTATTAAGTTATGTAATGGCAAGAGTTCAAACTGCAGAGATTGTTGAAATGGTAGATTTAGAGACTATGTTAGAATGCTTGTCAGTAACAAGTATATGGGTTTTCAAAGCGCAGAGATTTTTACCTAGATATTGCTGCAGCTTGTGATTTTTATTTAAATAGTTTGGAGGTTTTAGACTTAATACCCTGCTTTTAAAAAATGTTTTAAAATCTTGTTTTATTCCCCAAAGATTTGTTTTCTGCTGTTGCGATTAGATGATGACAGCTAGCTGGCTTTTAAAATTGATCAGGAAGTATTTTGGCAGTCATTCAGTGTTGTAATAGCACTTTAATGGATATGAGCTATTCACCCAGATCAGACTCAATGTCAAAACAGGCGAAAATACAGCTGTCACTCTGGACAAGAAGTTGCATATATGCAAGCAGCTGCTAATAATACTGGAAGGGAAGCCTTATAATAATGCTTTAAAGGTGCATGTGTATATATGCATACATACTGCTTCTACATGTGTAGACATCTCATAATAAATATGCCAGAGACCTTAGTTTCTGGCCATGGGTGTGCTTAGAAAAAAAGAGAAAAATGAAATATGTACTCTGACCTTTGAGGAAGTTGTGATAAGTTCATTATGTGCTGGTAGGCACTCAGGATTTTTTGAAGTAAGAACCTCTGAATGATGTGTTGCTAGGAATGTGGTGTAGATTTTCTGTTTTAACAAAATGATGACAGTTGTGGGTCCTTATTTAGTGCTTGTGTGTTTTGATGTTGATTTCAGTGGGACTTTGACCATGCATAGAGACCAAGAATAATGCTATAGAAATGCAGTGGCTTTTTAAAGGCAATTTTCTGTTAGAAATTTAATGTCAGTACCTTAATGCTCATATGTATGTTAGAATCTCACTTGTTATCGGTACTTTTCTCTCCTTTGTGTGTGTCCTAAGGTTTGAACTGGTTGCATATGTAGTTTATTTTAAGACTCTTTGATGTTAGAGAGGTAATTGGAGAATCTTCATGTGGACAAAAGCATTCATGCTTTCCTATTGAGAAGAGCATATAAAGTTATATATAGAGCTGATGTTTGATGTAAATGGAAACCGATTTCTAGGCATGATATGTATTCTATTTGTAATTTTATGGTGGAAATAAGTAAATGTAGAGTACAGAAATGCTTTGTTGTTTGACTAAATACTACTCAAGAAAGTTAAGAAACAGCAAGATTGAGAGTGTCTTCTACCCCCTTTTAAAATACAGTAGCACATATATTGTCTAATATAGGCTATTGCAGAAGCTAATTGGATAGCATGCAGCTAATGATGGTGGTTTTGCTTGGTTTTTATACTTCTGCTTGTCTTAGTGCATCTGGTGGCTTAATTTCATCTTTTAAAGTGATTTTTTTTTTCACAGAGTTTTAACTTGATGAAACTCCCAAGGTTAGAAATATGAGAGAATTGGGATATGCAAATTTACAAGAAATGCAGCATGTCCTCAGAGTATATTAAATTTGTTCACATAGCTCCCTAAGCTAAAGGGACAAATTCAGATGTTACAGGAAAGTATTTTGAGGAGGCCATAAAATATTAAGTCACTTATATTGTGCTTGTATATAAAGGTAGAGATTCTGTAATGAAGTTTGAGAGTTAAAAGTAATAATATATATGCACACAATTCTGTTGCTGAGATTTTTCTTTTTCAGACATACTGAACCTACAAACACAAAATCATTCTGCAAGTGTGGGAAGGATAAAATTGTTCAAAACTTGAGGATTAGCTTTCCTTTTGTATGGCTTAGAGGCATAGGGACTGAACAGGCCAGTAAAGCAATCCATGATAAAATGAGAAGACTCTGCCTTGGCTGAGATATCCAAGACAGGGCTCTCCTTGGGGATAGCAAGTAGAGGAATGTCTGTAAACTTGGATTGTTAAAGCACTGAGAGAAGGAGGAGTAGGATAGTCCATACGCTGTTCTTCTTAGGTGAAATGCTTTTGGTTTTTGTCGTTTCATATCTACAGTGAAAGTCAAACATTAGGTAGTGCTGCATGTCATGTGCATAGCAAAAGTATGTACTTAATAGACTCATTTATGTTCCTCTTTAGACATGTAGGTCTTTAATATTAGACTTGAAATTCTGCCCATGTAAGTGGAATAAGGTCATGTTCTGTATAAGCAAATCTGTATCGTTTACTGCTTGCTATATAACTGAAAGCTGGACATCTGTTGCATCATTTTGTAACCTTCTCCAGGAAAAAGGAGTTATTTGCAAGCTCATGTATTCCTCCTGGATGGCTGGGTTTTCTAAAAATGCTGAGTTTGTCTTTAAAAGGTACAGTTCAGGCATTGTAGTGTATTTAAAACAGAAGTCTCTTGACTCTGAAATCAAGAGTATAGTATTTACTCACAGATGGTTTGGGATTCCTTATTGTTTAGTTTTTGTTTTGAAGTCAAACTAAATCAGGAGAAAAATTCTCATTAAAACACTAACCAGAAAGAATGTTTCCCTACCTGCAAATTGCTTTTCTTCTCCCCTCCACAATCATGTCTCCCTCTCCCAAACTGAAAGTTTACTTTTTTGAAAAATAATGTGTGATGTTCATCTCTGCAATGCACCTTTCCTGCTGCCTTGCTGTTCTGTGCAAGATTTACAGTGCCTGTATCTGCTCAGCACATTGAGAAGAAAATACACACCTCTGAGCTCCTTTGACTTACTGGCTTTTGGAGCTGGTTCCCACCATGGTAACCACATATGGCTGTGGAATTGGGATCATGGCAGACTTGCAGCACAGACATCTAATGACTTGCTGTGCCTCATATAAATTGCTCAAACAGCATCCTTCCAGGTTTTCCTCTCAAGGGAGAAAATGCTTTAAAGAATGACCTTCGTCTGCCCCAGCATGTCAACCTGGAAAGTTTCTATTTGCTATTGAATTCTTGACAAGTAATAGGCAGTACTTAAACCTACTTAGGACATAAAATGTGAAAGACATGCTGCTTTTTTCTTTTAAACAGCATTGTTTTCTTTAATATTACATAAAAAGTACATTGCTTGCCTTTCAGATTTTTCTTTGCTTTTTTCCCACCTTCTGCCAAGGGATGAAAAAAACCATTTTGTTTTTAAATGTCTTCTAAAACTTGAAGATCTAAAATATCTGTTCAAAACCATTGTTCTCAACCTTCTCATCCTTGAATTACACATTATTAAAGTGTTCATTCCCTCAGAATTGGAAGGACTAGTAGTACCCTCTATGCTTTCAATAAATGACAATACTAAAAATATTCGTTATCATTCAGTCCTTTTTCTGAAACATCAAGTCCATGAGTGTTTTGCTGTAACAGAATACCAGTTCATTTTCAGTGATCCTTAATCAAGCAGATAGCAATTGAACCATTGTGATCAGTTGTTCTGATATTGGTTCTGAACCAAGTCTTGCTATTGTACTTGGTGGAAATCTCAGAAGTTTATTCATTATTGTGTTTTTTAGTGCAAATAAATTATTGTTAAGATACAAGGGACAAAATGTTATCAGAGACCAGAAAGAACCCATATTGGTTGTTTTGCCTTTTTAAACTGAGAAAGATAATATGCAATTATAGTTAATTACATGTAGTCCTTAGTAGTCCTCCACACAAAGTGCAAAAACTGTCAGGCTGCAGAGTTCTTTTCAGGGCTTGAGTTTCTTCCATGTGAATCTAAAGTGGGGGGTGTTTTGGGTGGGGGTTTCTGTGGGTTTTAGTATGTTCAGTTCAGTGCTGACTTTTCAACAGTCTTCTTATGGCTAGGTAGTGGAAATAAACCAGACCCCAGTTAAGCTGAAAAAGGTAATTAAATGAACCAAAACTGATTTTTGCCCTTCTTTAGAATGAGTAACACTTGTGAGGTTTAAAAGTGTTATCTTTGGAGATTTTCTTGCCTGGGCAAATGGCTAGTAGAAAAAATAATTTGTGGACATTTCCAAAAAATATTTGTTGTTTATGGCATTGACGGGAATTCTTTCATTCTCAAAAGAACTGGGTGACATATTTTTGTATAACTGAGATGTGTTGGGTGTTGGTATCCTTGTTTTAGAAAACAAAGCACCACACAAAACACAAGCAAAAATGGTGTGGATTAATATACAGTGTTGTAAAGGATGCTTCTAGCACATTTACTTCTTGGCTAGGGATTAAGTCAACTGTGCAGAAGCTCACTGTGTTTTAGGTCAATCTGTGAAAATGTCTAGTGTAGAACTGAAAGTTTCTATTCACACCATTTACTCCAAATATTGTAGTTTGGATGAGATTGTTGCTGAAGTGGCTGAATGTTTTGGTAAAAGCATCTAACAAATAGAAGATGCTATTTAATGCTTTGCACTTGATTGAGTATCATTTTTTCAGGTTGTTGTTTCCATATAGAAAGTAAATGGTGGTGCGGTTTACTTGGAACACACCCACCTGCCAGGCTCACTTTGCTTAAAAGCATGTATATTGTGCCTGTAAATGCTTTAGGGTTTTTTTTCTTGTGGGGTTTATTTGGATTTTTTTGCACTACTTTTTTTTTCATTATCCGGAGAGGGGTTAGTATTAATTAACACACATGCAATATGACCATTTATCATGTTCATTGCAAGTGTCTAGGGCTGATCTTTTTACACTTGGTAAATATTAAAAAAAAATAATATATATGAGAGGTTAGAAAGACTCTTGAAGTTTAATTTGTCTATTTACCACTGTTATTCCCTGAGGCCTGTATTTTATGCACACACCTTTCCAGAGTATGCTCTACTGCTAATTGAACTTAACCCAAGCCCCTTTGCTTTTCTCTCTTCTTTCTCATTCCCATCCCTCACACTCTTGAAGAGGAAAAAGAAAATACTCAGATTTTGAATTTGTTTGAATTTTTTGTTACTGTTTTTTTGACAGCACAAGTCACTTCAGTTAATGAGGTAATGGAGGACTTTGTGGGAATGATAGAATATTGTGCCAGTATTGAAAAATCCAGGATCTAGAAATTTTGGAAAAACGCATCCCCAGCCCACAGCCACAATAACCCCTCCAGCTTATGGTACAATTGCTGCTCCTGCCATGTGTTTCCCCAGGCATGGAAACACATGCCTGTGGGTGTAGCTGTGCAGCTGTTGGTGCTGTGCTGTGGGGAACCCCCACCCAAGTGCTGCATCACCTGACATATCCTTTCCTGCACAAGGAGTATCGGCAGCAATGCATGGCAAAAACCTTTCAGTGGCATGTGCAAGCCTTGGGATTAACCTGACCTGTAACAAAAGCAAGTCCCACAGCTGCACACTTTTCCCTTTGTGTCAGCTGATGTGTCCCAGATAAACAAAACTGCTGTGTTAGCTTTCGGGGGAATGTGAGGGTGTGTGTATAAAACACTGAATTTCAGATTAGGCTTGGAGTTGAAATTTTGCAGGGCAGTCACTGTGGACTATGTTGAATTACAGTGTTTTGGGTAACTACTTGGAATTTATGGTCTGTTCCGTATGGGTGGCTTGCAAGCTGTTTTCAAACTGCTTGTTAGAGTAGCTTAGTCTACAGTGGTCTTAAAGGTTTCTTCTCTAGCGAAGATCCTTGTCCATTAAGAAACAGCAATTGTCTGTCCAACTGTAAAAGGAAAAAAATGACTATTTTGGCTGCTGATACTATCTGGAAGTCCAATAACCGATGTAAGATAAAGAGGTCTTAATCCTAGCATTGTCCCTTCGTAATGGGGAGAGGTAGTTCTGGATATTAACACCATGAGGCAAGAGAGATGTCTGTCCTCTTGGCCTTTGCTCATGAAACTGTTTCTGCAGCTATTCTACGGTTGATGGTCTTTAGGAAACAATCCTAAGCACCACAATGCTTTTGGATGTTCCTGAGAGGAACCATCACAGGCAGTTTAACTATACTCCACATATCAGAGGAAGAAGAATCTCATGATGCCTGGTGTCAGCAGGAGTCTGTAGATCAAATAGCATTAGTGGGTTTTGACTTCATCTGTAGCCAGCAGGTGCTAATCCACTGAAGCCTCCCTCAAGCCTGTGGAACATTTCTATAGCACAGCATCGAGATTTCTCTACATTTCTACAGCACAGTATCATCAAAGTTGTCAAATGGTTTCGAAGTGGTAGCTATTATGGAATTTTGCAGTGCAAGTTAATGATATTTCCTTGTGGATCGTGGAGGACCTGATCGCTGCCTTCAGTTTGTCAACAATTTCTACTGTTTGATTTTTTTTTTCCTCTTTTCATGCAGAGCAGTCTCAGCTGTTTTGTGGCAGGCCAGTAGTACACACACACACATACACACACTCTCTCTCTCTCTACACGGCCACCTTTTGCCCCCCTCAGTCTTAGTGAGGGGCCCGTCTGGCCAGCTCCAGCATGTAGCAGAGAGGAGCATCTGGCCCTTTGTGATTGGAAACTTGCTGGGTAACTGATTCCTTATGCAGAATTAAGGATGCTGAAATAGACCCTGATGACAGCAAAGCTTTCATGAGAGGGTTCAAGAAGTTGACATTGATGCCTTAGAACAGTTGAAAAGAAATAATGACGTGGAAGTGAACTAATATAAATAATTTAATAGGAAATCTCTGTGCAGTCTCAAATATAGTCCTTTTTTGTTCTGAAATATGTCAGTGTCTGGCTATTTTGCTGGTGTTATGGAGCCAATATAAAGATCTAGAAAAGTTGTAAAATATTGTCACAAGCAGAATAGCAGAGTCAGCATTTAAAGAGAGGAGCAGTTTTTCAGAGAACAAATTATGCAAAGTAAGATCAGGGGAGGGAGGGAGCACTTTATCCATAAAAATCTTAGCATTTGACCATTACCGTGTATGTGAACTTAACAGTTTATAAGTTGACAACTTTACAGCGTACTGGACAAAAGTACTGGAAATTAAGTTTGTCAGTGCTGGAAAAAAAATTGAACAAGTTATCCAGCTTGAAAATTATCCCTCTGATTACAGTTAATGCTTTCCTCATTAGAACTGATGTTTTTAATTTTTCTTTATTTATTAAAAAAGAAGTTGGGGCGAAAGCTGGCCGTTATTACTAGCCAATGAAATATGAATAATCATCAACACTCTTCTATAAAAGAGTTAGAGATAGTTGCTAATATCCTTTGCTGGAGTTGTCAGGGTAATTTGGAATATCAGTTTATGTTATCATATAAAATAAAATGAAAATAAAACACAATTATCCACCACCTTTTAGTATGTTTATTAAACTGATGCATTTAAAATATTTTGTCAGGGGTTGCATTCTCTTTGCAGTGAGCGTGCCTTTGTGTGTGCGTAGCTAGGAGGTTTGTGTGAACAGACTTTCTGTCCTTTAGTTTTTGAAGCCTTTTGGCTTAGGTTTATGTGGCTTAACGATGTTTTAATAAAAGATTAGAATATCATATAAAGTTGTCTTTAGCAGCATGAATATTGGAACAAAATACAGTTTCTTCAGTAGACTTAATCTGTAACAGTTTTCTGGGTTTGAGACAACATTTGTATATACTAATCTGTGAGGCAGTAGACCTAATCTTACATAGGTTTTGGTGGCAGGTTTTCTTTGGAGTTGTGTTTTGGTTTTGTTTATTTTGTTTTTTTCCCCAGGAGTCCTCTCCTGCTATCTGATTGCAGTCTAATTTCCCTTGTATTCAGTCTGCTATAGAAATACTTAATGTCAGGAAGGAGATATTTACTGGAATACACAAGTCCAGAATTCATCATGATTCAGTGTGAAATCCGCTCACCCTTTGCTCCCCACCCCCTCTTGAATTGGAATGAAATGTGCCTTAAACTGAAGTGAAATACATCACATGCAGCAACAGTGGGCCCTCGCTTCGCCTCTATTCCTGGTGTGAAATCGATACACTATCTTTCCTCCTGACCTGTTCTGTGACCTCCATTGCAGCTTTCATGCTGAACAGCAATTGCTTTGAACAGTCTGGGTCTGCCACAGCTCACAAATGATTCTCAGCTTCTGTCTAAAACTGGTGCTGATAACAAAGGCTTGATTTTAAATAATGCAGTTGTAGTCATCTTCTAATTATGAATTACATGAAAGTGCATGGTCTTCTATTATTAAACACTTTCAATAGCATGTGCAGTGTGTTTGCAGCCAGAATAACTCCTCACGGAGAAGACACAGGAGTTCTGTTCCTAAATGTATCTGATAAAGTTTATGGTGTTATGGAAGAAGAGAAATATGGCAAATACTTAAGTATTTTTAAGTCACAACACATTTTCCTTTGACTTTATCTCTGACTAACAGTACTTTTTTTTACTAATATTTAAATTTTCAAAGGTAAAAACATATTAGCCAATGCCTGCATTTAAAGTAAGGAGACTGTTCTTGAATCAAGATATTTTAAAGCTGTTGCAAAACTAAACAAAACCCAGTCCTTTGCTTAAAAATTAAAAAAAATCAAAAGAGAAGGAATATGCATTCTCCATTCCTGATTGCTAACTAATAGTGATTCATGAAATACCAGGATTTTAAAGATTTATTTATTTTTGAGTGTGATTTACTGGAGGATTACTGAAAGCAAAGACGAATTGAAGATATAATGGGCATTTATGCTTGCACGAAGAAGTCTATTGTGCTATTAGCTAGATTACTTTAATAGCCTTTACTGGCATAGAAATCAAGAAACTGAATGAACTGCTGGAAAAGCATTCATTTTTCCAAAATTTTGTGGTAGGAAATAGGATATCTATGGATTTCTATTATAAAATGAATGTCTCTTAATGGAGCATTCCTCTGCCATTCTTCTCCCCCCGCCCCAAAATGTGACTGTAGTAATTTTGCCTTTGTGATTGAAGTAAAAAACAACTTGCAATATAATATGGTTTGCAAAGTAATGCTAAACCCTCTAATGATAAATGGACTGTCTGGAATTCACTTATTTATGAAACTGTTTACAGTGAAATTAATAAAAGAGAATATTGCTCTCTTATATCTGTATTAACAATACTTAACCATATAAATAATCTAATCCTTTTATTGCTCCTTCATGTATTCATTCCAGCTGTTGTCAGCTTAGATTTCTCATATTGTCAGAATCTGGGGGAAGAGAGGTGTATAATAATGGAGTCTGTATAATAGAAAGAACCATAAGGGTGGTGTAAAACTCACCACATTTCCAAAACATAACCACATCATTGTAATGTAGAGGCTCAAGACATACTTATTGATGCAGTATCACTGTCCAGTAGTAGTATTAAAAAAAAACCCAACAAACAAAAAACAGACCAACAAAAAAACAACCAAACAAAAAAGAAACCAACCAAAAGAAAAAAAAGCCGCTTTAAGAATTCTCTTAAAACATGCTGAAATGGCCTCATAAGAATCAGGTAAGTGGGAATCAAAAATAAAGTAAACAGGTGGTGCTGCTGAGAAGCTTTTTTATTCTTTTCCCCTTCTAAGCAAGTTGAAATACTTTTAAAAAAATAAAAAGCCCTTGTACTCCCTTCTTCTCTGAGGCTTTCAGTGCCACCAGCTGTTTTCTCCCCATTAATACATTTAGATTGCCTTATGTTTTCACTCCTTGTTCACGAAAAGGTGTATCTCAAGAAAGATGCCCTTTAGGATAGGTCCAAGTAAGCAACAGGCAGTGAGGAGTTCATATATTTGAGTACTCATTCCTGAGACCATTTTTTTAACATCAGTATCATCCTTTTTGACTGCTATATGACATCTGTGGTTTCCTGTACAATTTTAGGCTTATTTTCATTAATTTTAGACTGATCTGTTTTTGTTTTTAAAAGTAATTTAAAACTTGTGTTGTCCTCTAAATGTGAATGAAGTGACATAATGCAATACACACAGCTCAACCCAATATTGAAGAATAAGTGTGTCTGCAGTAGTGTAGTTTCAAGGAGTAATACCCCTGTTCTTTTATCTGCAAACAAATACAAGCTGATATGGTTGCTTACAGTGTTGCATAAAAATAACATTTACATACTCATGATGAAAATTGCACTTGCAAGACAAGAGGAAGAATTTTTGTTACTTATGAGTCAATTCCTGTTCAGATGTGTGTATGTGAATGGTGTGTGTGCACATTTCTGCACACGTAGTGCTACAGGCATCAGTTCAACATCTGCAAAAGCTTAGTCTCCAAGTAAGCAAAGGGAAAATAAGCAGTTTGTATTTCCTTGTTGCTGCTGTTGTTTCTTAATAAAAACAGTTTTGGTTGAATGCAATCCTTTCTACAAGAGTGTATGTTGTGAGGAATAGCTGTACAGTAGTTCAAGAACTGTTTTTGTCTCTCAGAAGTTCAAGATCAATAATGGGGTCCCCTGTTCATAGGAAATTAATCAACTTTAATAGTGACAGGCTTATAAGACTCTGTAGTGCTCAAAATCTTTTTGAAGCCACACATTATGATAAAAATAAAGTGGAAAATATTTATCACTTTTCCTTCAATGGAATACTCCCTAACAGCATTTTCAAAGCATTTTATTAAAGCTAAATTCCCTTAGCCAGAGGTTTGTTTTGTTTTTTAATTATTATTGTGAATATGAGCAAGTAATACAGGGTATTTTCCCTCCAATGAATTGCTGTGCAACAAGGCTTGATGCTAATTCTACCTTTCCTAAAATCTGATATCAAGCAATTTATCTTCTAAATAATACTCCTGAGTACTAAACCTGAAATGTTTTGGCTCCAGCCCAAGTCAAACTTCAGGAAGCTTATTCTCGGGAGCATATTCCTTATCTCTGTAAATTTAATTGTTATAATGAATAGAATACATGTGTCAAGATATTACTTATGAATTTTACCTGTTTACTTTTTCCTGAAACAGAAACATCAAAATGACAGCATGAAGATCATATAAAGGGTTTAGAGAATAATTAATTTCTTCATTTTTGAAAAGGGAAAAAAAGTTCTGAGAGAGAAACCTGCTAAACTGGACTATCGCCTCATCTGAGGGGTTTGAAAACCTTTAGTACTGATGTACAGCTGGAAATATATTTGCCCCTGATTTCTGCAGAGCTATGTGTAAGGGCTTTATGCATCATACTGTCCTAGGAGTTCCTGTCAGCAAAAATGGATGAGTATTAACTCCAGCAAAAGTGCTGTACATACTGGGGCACCAAGGATATGGGCTTTAAACCTGTGGAAGAAGGTCTATTGCGTCAGCAGTTTGGTTTTTTTTCCTTCTCATTCACATGTCAGGGAATGAAACTTACAGCCCTATTCAGACCACTTAGATTATGGACTGAGGATTGCATTTAGCTCTGTGTAGGTCTAGTTCTGCTACTGATTCTATTTTGTAAAAACAATGGCAAAAAGAGTGTTTAAATATTTTTTTAAAAAATATTTCCCTGTAACAATATGAGTAAAACTAACAAAGGAGCATTTTACAATAAAAATTCCAGAATGTATTTGAATGGAAAAAAAATTACTTGTTTCTTCAATATACTTAAGCTTTTAGAAGGACTTCAATGCTTAAAACTAGTGTTTTTCTAACCTATTAGAAAATTATTATAAAATATTAATTTAGGATGAGGAAGAAATTATGTGATATTTTCTGACTGTTAAAAGTTTCTGAGTATGTCGCCCATTACATTTTTGGGAGGAAAATTTAAAACAGTTATGAGTATTTTAAAAAGACAATGAGATATGCGAGAAGCTCCCTTCTGCTTAGGTTTGTAGAGATTAGAAGAAACTGTGAGGGACTTCTGAGGCACCTCACTGAGCTAACAGGCAGCATAATGACAAATGATTCATTGCTGACAGATGAAATGTAGTGCACATTGGAAAAAAACAAATTGAACTACTCATACACATTGCTGGGTTCTAAATTAACTATAACCTAGAGGAAATATGCCTGGATGTCACTGAGGACAGCTCAGTGAAAATCTTTGCTTTAGTGTGCAACACTAAACATAAAAGCAAACAAAATGTTAAGCAATGTTGAGGGATGGGGTAGAAAATTGTATGGAAAATGCATCTAATGATACTGTAGTGTGAGCATTACAACAAATATATTGTGGTATACAGATCAATGGTACAGCGTCACTTGAATAATGTGTTCAGTTCTGATCACTGAGAAAGATATAGCAAGAATTGAGTCAGTCTGGAGTAACAAAAATTACTTGTGCTTAACGTAAAGAGGCTGGGTAAGTATCAAGAGAAATAAAATGAGAAATGCATGACAAAGGATAGTGATATACATCGAATGCTCCTATTTACTATGCCAACAATGGGAGATGCAAGTGGCTATGAAGTAAAACTAAAAGTTTACAATTTAAGAATACACAAACTGTCTCAACCTCCTTCCCTACGCTGTATGATTAATTACTGAATTTTGATGCACTCTACATTCTTTATATCAAAAATGCAGAAAGATTCAGAAAGGATTTGGCATGTGCTGAAGTATTGAGAACATTCACCATTTCAGCAGGGGATGGACCAAGGGTTGGAAATTCAAGACCTCACTTCATTTCTGTCTGCTACGGACCTGCTCTTTGACCTTGAGCTTCACCTCATAGTCTTTTCTCAACTGCAGATGTTTGTAGTTGCAAAGGATCCAGGACAAGACTTACAAAACTATTCAACTGCTTAACCTGAAAGTAGTTGCTAAGCTTACTTTTTAATCAATATGAAGTCAGGTTCCTATGTAAGAATAACTATCTGGTTTTCGTATCTTGTCCCTAGACAGAGGTCCCTGATGATCTCTATGTAAAGAGTACTAAATTTCAGAAAAGTTAAAAAAAGAGTTGATAGAATCATGTATGTCAAAGTAGATGTGAGCCAACTACTCTCTGAATGGACTTCTGAAACTATTTTAATCTCAGGGCAGGTATTTTTTCAAAACTGCTCATACTTTATGTGCTTATAAAATGCAGCAGAACATCAGACCCAAGTAGCATAATCAATATGGATAATTGCTGTAGTCTGTGCTTCTTTGTAATATTAGTGCATTGGAGGGGGAAAAAGTAAACAACGACAGACTGTGGATATACAGCTTAGTTTATCTAATAGTCCAATGCCCTAGAAATGCTTTAAGTCCTTCTGGATGGATGATATTACTGTCAAGTTTAGTATAAGATGCCTCCCTATTGACCTTTTTGTATTGGAAAAACCCTTATGGTCATCAAGTGCAACTGCTGGCCTAACACTGCCAAGCTCACCACTAAATGTCTGTCACTAAGTGCCACATTTACACATCATTTAAATACCTCCATGGCTGATGACTCCAGCACTCCCCTGGACAGCCTCTTTCAGTATGTGGATCACCTTCTTGGTGAAGAAATCTTTTCTTATTTTCAACCTTCCCTACTCCAAGTTAAGGCAGTTTCCTCTTGTCCTGTTGCTTGTTACTAGAGAGAAGAGACAGTTCCCCACTTTGCTTCAGCCTTCTTTCAGTCAGTTGTAGAGAGTGATAAGGTCTCCCCTGAGGCTCTTCTCCTGCCTGAACACCTGCAGCTCCATCAGCCACTCCTCATCAGATTTGTGCTCCAGACCCTTCACCAGCTCCGTTGCCCTTCTCTGGACATGCTCCAGCACCTCAATGTCCATCTTACAGTGAGACCCAGAACTGGACACAGGACTCGAGGTGTGGCCTCACCAGTGTCCAGTACAGGGACGCTTCTGTAGCTCTGCTGACCACACTATTTCTGATACAGGCCAAGATGCCATTGGCCTTCTTGGCCACCTGGGCACGCACTGATTCATGTTCAGCTGCTGTCAACCACCACCCCCGGGGCCTTTTCTGCTGCTCAGCTTTCCAGGCACTCTTCCCCTAGACTTTAGCACTGCCTGGGAGGTGGTTGTGACCCAAGTGTAGGACCTGGCTCTTCACCTTGTTGAACCTCCTTCATTTGGCCTTGGTTCATTGATCCAGCCTGTCCATATCTGTCTGAAAAGCCTTCTGTCTGCCAGCAGATTGATACTCCTGCCTAAATTGCTGTCATCTGCAATCTGATTAAAGGCATTAAACAGAACTGGGCCTAATACTGAACCTTGGGGAACACCATTTGTGGCTGGTCACCAGCTGGATTTAACTCCATTCACCTCCACTCCATGGCTCTGGCCATCCAGCCAAAGTTTTAGCCAGCGAAGAGAACACCCATCTATGCCATGAGCAGCCAGTTTCTCCAGGGGAATGCTGTGGGAAATGGTGTCAAAAGTTTTGCTGCAGTCCAGGTAGACTGTATCCACAGCTGCGTCCACTAAGTGGGGTCACTCTAGCTTAGAAGGAGGTTAGTTTAGTCCAGCAGGACACGCCTTTCACAAACCCATGCTGGCTGGGCCTGACCCCCGGGTTGTCTTTTATGTGCCATGTGATGGCACTCAAGATGATCTATTCTATGGCAGACCTTCCCTGACACTGAGGTCAGGTTGACAGGCCAGTAGTTATCTGGATCCTCCTTCCAGCCCTTCTTGTAGGTGGGCATCGCTTTTGCCAACCTCCAGTCACCTGGGACACGCCCACCCCACCGTTAGCCAGGACTGCTGGTAAATGCTGAAAATTGTCTCAGTGAACACTTGCACCACATCCCTCAGTATTCTGGGTTGGATCCCATCTGCCTCCATAGACTCAGGTATGTCTAAATGGTCTGTCAGGTCACTGACCATTTCCCCATGGATTATGGGGGCTTTATTCTGCTCTGGTCCCTGTCTTCCAGCTCAGAAAGCTGGGGTACCCTGAGAGCAGCTGGTCTTACTAATAAAGATTGAGGTAAAGGAGTCATTAAGTATCTCAGCTGCCTCTCCTTCCTTGCTTATCCCTTCTGAAGAGTGTACAACTATCCATTGCAGCACTCTGGTTCTGTGAATCATCCCACCGTGTTTCCATGATGGCAACTCTCAGAAAACTGGTGGCAGTTTTCCTGCTGCACAGTGGTTTTCAGCTCCTCCTGTCTGTGCTGTGTGTATTGGTGTAGAGGCACTTCAGCTGGGCTATTGATCCCAGCACCTTCTTGCAGAGGAGAAGCCTTAATTCCTACATCACCATTCTCATGCACTTCTGTGGTTTCTAACACATCAATAACCCTTGTGTCTTTGCTGCAACACAGATCTCCATTCCCTGCCTTCAAGGAAATGGCAGACCAAAGGACCTTATCATCACATCCCTCAAACATCAGTGTGCTGGCTCCTGGCTTATCTCGTGAGCCTCTTTTTACTTTCAAACCTAGGTTAAAGCTCATTCAATTGACTCTCTTAATTCCTGGGTAAAGATCCTTTTTCCCCTTTGAGACAAGTGTACCCTTTATTTCCAGCAGGTCAGGTGTTTGTAAACCAAACAGCTGTTTGTAAACCAAACCTTGATCAAAAAACCCTGGAATTCTGCTAGTAACACCAGGCTTGTAGCCAGGCATTGATTGGGTGGCTCTTCTTGTTTTTTTCCTCATCATTCCCTATGGTTGTAAGGACAGAGAAGAGAGGAATAGGATGGTGGAGAAGCCAAACCTGAATTTTGTGATGAGTGGGGACTCCTACTTGCAAGTCATCCAAAGCCTTATTAATTTCCTGTTCAGGTATCCTACTGCACAGTGCAGTAAGGATTGGGGATATCCACAGAGGACTCTGGTTTAGGCAGCAGGTGAGCACACACATGGACCCTAAGGGGCACATTTCTAGAAACAAATATTTATATTGATGGTATTCTATCATATATTTCAGACGTGCCTCTGAGCTATTGTCTGTTCTTCTGGCCTACACTGCTGTTCCTCAAATCTTGACCTGATTGTATTTTTGGGGAACATTGTGACACTTCTGTATCCTCTTTGGAATTTGATGGAGTAGAAAACACATTGAAGTTTTTTTTCTCCTGACTAGTGTACAGACTAGGGGTAGAGATGATTGGTGATTCTAGTGATGGCCTGACTACTTGAGCCCTTTCCTTTGTTCAGGGTGTGGCAGAGATATCAAAAAAGTCATACAGAAGGCCCAACTAGATTATCCTCCTTTTTTCTCTCAATATTGATCAAATCAACAGAATAATTGTCTACACTCCTCTCTGGGTTACAATCATTCAGTTTTCTGCCACATGGTAGGAAGAAATCTCATACCATATCTGATGTTTTAGCTTTTAAATACTCAAATTTAAAGAGGAAAGTATGACTATAACTGTACCAATTAAGTTACTCATATGTGTAGCTTGAATAAAAAAGTGGTAGGATCTCATTCTAAACATGTCTATGCACAAAAATTAAATAAGAAGGTTAGGAAAG
>VWZT01006512.1:498991-502748 GCA_013397055.1 Pachycephala philippinensis
CATGTCCCTCATTTTAGGCGTCTGTGGTAATTTTTGGAGCAGTGGAAGATGTGTGTTCAAGTATCCTCTGGCTGAGGCATGGAGAGACTTGTTCTCCAGTGTCTTTGCTGAAGCCATGTAAAAACAGGCATCTCTTCTAGTCCTGTATCACAAAGCAACAAACAAACAAAACAAAACATGGCAGAAGGAGTTAAATTTGGGCATTTCATCAGCTAGTGTGATGGTGGACTGAAGATTTTGAAGCTTGAATTTTCTTTGATGTAGGCATTTCTGTGTGACGAAAAGTGAAGTGTTTGTGTCTCTCAGGCACACACAACATAGAGGAAACTCTCCCAGATCCCTTGTACTAGCTGACGTGGTTCCCTGCAGATAGAACTTGTGTTTCAAATCCCATTTTAAGATACTTAAATTTCCTTGTATGGTGTATATGGTACTTAGACATCTGATTTAAAGGTCCCAGGTATCACAATAAATAAGTCTCTCTGGTAGTGTACTAATTAGTGAATGCAGGAATATCCCAGAATTCAGAGGTGTTTGGTCCTGCCTTCATCACAGAGCTGTCTCCTTTCTTCTGCCTCTGGGGTCCCATGGGGTGAAAACAGTGCTGAGGCCTGTTTAGACCAGGTTTCTACTTTAAATGAGCAAGCGACCAGGGCTGTAAAGACATGAAATTGTTTGCATTTGACACAGTGTAGGCGCAGTCTTGTAGAGGAAGGTCCTCAGTTTCCACAGTAGATAACTTTCCATTTGCTTGTAGAGCTTGTAGCTGGAGAATGATACTAATTTTTTTTCTCAAACCTGCAGTCTCAAATTACTGTTGAAACAATTTTAAAAACCGAGATTAGCTCAGAGCTATGTAGATGTTAATACTATAAAAATAAAGATAACATAAAATAATCCTCTACTCAGTAGAATATTTATTTTTAAAAAATCACAGCCTAAAATTCTGCATTTGAAAAATCTGTAAAATTTCTCAAATAATTTACCTGTACTCCAGTGAAATACCATTAAATTACAAGGGAAGAAGGTATTAATTTGTGGAAGATACAAAAGCATCTAAAATGTGTTTTTATTCCAGAGAAGAGGGAGGAAAAAAAAGGAAGAAAATTGGCGGGTACTGTTTTGTGTGCAATTCCCAAGTATATTTTAAAAACAACATTGAATTTTTATAGCCAAATTATATTTTCTGCTAACACAGAGCTGGGGAGGGATGAATAAGAGAATGATTGACAAATCTTTTAGGGCCTGATTTTACAAGATGCTGCGCACCTCCTGATTGCTGCCAATCACTTTCATTTTCTTTCAGTCGATCCGAGAACATATGGCATTATTCAGATGGTGCTGAGCACCTTCAATCACAGTCCTCATAATACCACAACATCCTCATTCTGTGCAAATGTGAGAATTGCTGTTGACATTTTAAATTGGAGGGTTATTTGGTCTTTGTCTGGACAAACTCCCAGCTGACATAAATGAATGTTCTGCCTGAGGAAGGATTGAAACAGTAAACAATAAATAATCAATTTTATAAGCACTACTGTATATATACAAACTATGTGAAGTATCAATTTGATTTATAAAATTCCATACCCCTTCCACTTTTATTTGATGGGGAACAAAACACCATTCTTGTGGAGAATTGAAGTTTAGTTTACTCTCAGTGCAAATTTTGAAAAGTGGAAACTGTGGGTGTTATGTGCACAAGGCAGTTGATTTAAAGAGATCAGAAAGGCATTTAATTTAAAAATAAAATTTAAAAAAATCAATTTCAACATACTGATTTGTCCTGCATTACAGTTACCTGTAGAGATCCTCTAGTCATGTCTATCTGTTTTTGATGCCTCTACAGAATAACTGTCCAGCATCCTCTGCCCAACCAATCAGAATGTAGGAAAATCTACCGATATGACGGAATCTACTGTGAATCTACCTACCAGAAGTATGTTGAAATCTGTGTGAGTCTTGCCTCTAGCTCGTGCATTTAGTGCTCGTGCTCTCCTGCTATTCAGAAATTACACGTGTGTTGCAACCGTACACTTGTGTGCAAAACCTCTACAGCAGGGACAGAAGTATGTTGTTTAATTCTTTGGAATTGTGCTCTAAAAGCTAAAAAGCAAATAAAAAACCCTAAGACTTTACTAAATCTCTTAGGTGTGCTTCTGTACAGTGCAATAAACAAGAGTGTACACGCTAGAAAATCTAGGCAAAATGTATTGCACAGGTGCTTCACATCTTAGGGATTTGAAAGGTGTGTTATGTATAAATTAGCTGTCACTTTTTTTCAGTCATGTAATGGAATGATGAGTTGTAATTTGCATAATCCTTTAAGAAGTCAAATTATACTGTCATGTAGCAGACTTAACATGCTAGCTAGGATTTCATAGCTTTGCAGCTAATTAGTATGTACCTTACAGGACAGTTAAATTGAAGTTGAGTCCTCTTTCTTTGCAGTCATTTGCCTTTGTCCGTTGCCCTAACAGAGCCCGCTTTTGTGCGTAACTCAAGATCATTACTGGTGCTTCTGACAAAAAAGCTATTGCTCTGGGCAGGCAAATGCAAAGTGCTTGACTTCCGTTAGTTTTGCGAGCAGTGAAATTTCTATTTTACTGCAACAAGGATTTAATTATGTATTTCGACATAGAATCGAAAAGTATGTATTTGACAGGTGTGTTGCAAATGATTTTGTATTAATATATTGCAAATGCATTATGAATTCTCTGTTATCTCGCTGGATTTTGAAACTGCATTCTGTCACTTAGTGTTTGCTTTTCATGCTCCAACTATATTCCTGTTTTGTGTACCAGTGTTACCATTATCAGCCTCTGTATAACATTTCATTTTCCAATAACCCCTTAACTTCTAAAAATTAGTTGTACTTTGCATTAAAACAAAATGTTTCTTTGGCAAGGGCAGTCATACTCATTACGGTTTTTTAGACCATATTCTCTCATTCCCTCTTTTGATTCTATAACCTGCTGCTTGTTTCCTGAATCTTTTCTCTTAGTAATAGGTACAACCACATCAGTAAAAGCTGTTACTTCGATGTAAATGAAGACTATCGTTTTGGTTTACAGAAGTGAGAGGAAAAGAGAAATCTAGATTTATCAAAATAATTACAGCATCAGTGTAACTTGGTGAGCCAAAATGAAAATCTGACCTCTTGCTTGGCTTTTTTTTTGTGAATGGCTACTTTTGGTGTGAGATATGATTTATTCCTGATTTACATAGACATGAATACTTCCTGGACTTTTTGAATTTTTTGTGGCTTTTCCCTTCTATCTCTCTAAATAATGGCAGTGTCCAGGGTAACTGAAGCAGTCTACATCTAGTATGTCTTTAAATGTCACCACAGAACTTAATTTCAGTGGTTTTACTTCTCTCGTAAGTTCAGTAAGCATAAAAATATATTCATTTATTTAGACGTATGAAACAGATTTGTTGTGCACTATTTATATCAGTTTTTAGAACAACTTCAAGATTTTGAAACTTTGTGGAAATAAGAAAATTTGGCACAGTTTGTCATGAGTGTTAAATACAGTGATGGCTTCACTCTGAACGCTACAGTATAGTTGATTATCTTAATTTCTTTTTTTTTTTAAATTAGATAGAATTTACAGCCAGTATAGTTAAAACCAGCTAGCTGCGTTGCCCACAAAATGAAATAATTGATGTTCCTTTGCAATTGCAAATAAACATTGGCAAAATAGCTTCGGGGGGTGGGGGGGGGGGGGGGAGAGAAAAAATCAAAAAATCAGAT
>VWZT01006512.1:502789-574642 GCA_013397055.1 Pachycephala philippinensis
AAAAAAAATGGAGTATTTTGGGAAGCTAACAGCTAGATCTTTCTGGAGAAGATATAGAGTCCTTTTTGATTAGTGAAATTTTCTCTCAGTACTTCTTCCATACTGCTTAGGGTCTCTGAGGCATTCTTTCTGTCTTCTTCCCAATGGATGTTTTTGGTATTTTTTTCCGCAGTAATTTATTTCCAAAAATATAACAAGTGACTGAAAACTGCTCACCAATCAAGACCAAAAAAAAAAAAAATCAAGCTACTTTCGTAACCCTTTTAAAGCTTTTACTCTAGTGTTTCAAGACAAATGAACATTTGGTACTATATGTTCATGTGCATCTCATATGCTCGGTCTTTCCCCTGATTAGGTTGGGAAAGGAAGAATGGATCTAAAAATGCCATTGGCTGTCAACAGAAATGGCTGTGTGACTCCTTTTTCATGCAGGATAATTTTTGGGCAGGGCACAAAGCAGCAAGCTGCTTATTGTGAAAGCTAAGGGAATTTTAAGGGCTGGCCAGACAGAGTAGGACAGGACAGAGAATCATGGATTTTGGAGCTTGACTTTTTTCCCTCTACCTCATTTTAAAATTGAAAGAAGTATTATGCAGAGAGCCTACTCTGGATTTATGCTTGAGCATGTACCTGCTAAAGGTATTTTGTATAAAGCTACTTAGCAGTTGAAATCGAGATATTCTGATCCTTTCTGTAAAAATTTTAAAGGCTCATACCACGACCTTCTATGCCAAAAATACTTCTCAGAAAACATTTGGGGAAGTGACATTTTAAAGTAAATTTTAGTGCTAATAAATACTGGAAATAACAGTTTGTAAAAGTTCTTTAAAGTATGGATTAGTAAATACATTCTAGTGCTATTAAAAAAATTGCAAAAAGCTTTTTGCAGCACAAGTTCCTGAGGAACTGGACTAATGGTTACATTAGCTAGTATGTATAAAATGGGCAAAAAAGTAAATATTCTTATACAGATTTCTCTAGATCCTTTATGATATTTTTGCAACTGAGTCTCACAGCTGCAGCTGGATCCCTCACATGGAATGGAGTGGAACATGGAGTTTCAAAAGCTGGTAGCAAAAGACAACAGGTTCCTCCCCTCCTACATTGTCCCCCACCTTGGTTGCCATGGGCCCAAGGGGTTTTTTAGGTCACTAAACATGCAAAAAGACTCTTTAAAAAGATCTAAAGTAAGCTTCAAAATCATTACAAATAATTTCTGCGTTCACTAGTGGTAGGGACTTGTCTCAAGCTATGGAGGTAAAACCAGAGGCCTGTCAGTTACTGTCCTGGAATACAGCTGTCCATCAAGTCCTGAATATTTCCCCTTTTCCAGTCCCCCCAGCTGTAGCAAGGTATGTCCAGGCTCTTTTTTTGTGATGTCAAACAAAAGCGACAACAAAAAGAGATATTTCTTGTTCAGATCTAACTACTTCACTATAACCAAACTGCCAAGGTTTTTCTCTCTGCTCAGATTGAAGAATCTTTTTTCCTCTTGCTCAGACCCCCCTGGTTTGCACTCTTCCTCACCTTCGTGGAGTGTCAAACAGTGAGCAAAGCATGGGTAGATGATCTCCAAAGACAGCTGAAGAGGAGCAGAGCTGCTTGCCCATGCTCTTGTTTTATTTGTTGCTAAATTACAAAGAATACTGGCACGTCAAAAAAGAGGGGTTTTGCTCGTCTGCAGGGAATCAGTACAAGCAGAGGATATCTCAGGGTTTTTTTGTTCTTAGCCTGGAAGTCACTTCACAAAATGACCCTTCAGGGTCTCACCACCTGGGTGGCTGTTGTGTGTTATCTCCCAAGCAACGGTGGAGGAATCATCTCTTCCTTACTTTTTTCCTGTCCATATTAAGGAGACTTAAAGGTCATGTCTCTCTTCAGGGGTATAGAGAACAGGGAAGAATTCTACAGTAAGCTATTTCTTCTGAAATCAAGAGCATGGAATAAATATGTAAGGAAAACACCTAGTTCATTTAAATCCCACAAATACAGCTACGGTCTTATTAGCTATTTTCATTTCTCAGCAAGTTAGTGAAATGAACATAGAAAGAAGGCTCAGTGATTTCAGTTTAAGGGGAGCAATCTGTCCTGGAAGGGGTAGCTTGGTTACACACACATTTTTCATCCTGAGCCTGTAAATGCTCAAAACATCCAAACTTGATAGACCAAAGTAAACTCCTGTCAGACTCCATGTTGAATCAAACCCATAAATATTTGTACAAATGAGAAAAGGAGGTGCAAGCCTAAACTATTCCATTCAGCCTCTAAAGGCTTAAATTCAGTTTTATATATTTATCAGATTGGTATAACAAAGTCAGGATTGGTTTGCATACATGAGAAACCTAATAGCCATACTAGTCAACACAAATGAGAATATAAACCTTTTAACAGGCCAAATAGCTCTCCTGGGGTTTCTAGTGAGGGAATTCAACCAGATGCAGAGCATTGGAAGATGGGTACTTGAAGGGGTCTGCAGTGCCCATCACCACCTTAATGTGGACAAAGCTGTAAAAAGCCTGCAGAAGAGGAGCCAGTGGTTCCAAATGGAGAGCCTTGGCTTTGTCAAAGTGGGTTAGAACCCCCAACTGGCCCCTTGGCAGCTGGGCCTGCAGGTTCAGGTCAGTATAGTCATTTAAGCAGCATAGAAAGGTTGATGATGTCTGAGCAGTTGCTGTTTTTCTCCATCTTGTTTCTTAGTTGTGGTGCTGCCCATAAATTGCCTTAGAAAGACATAACACTTTTCAGAATTTTTGTTTGTATATTCTGACTCATCTGATGCTACATAGCTAAAGAAAAGATACACTAGTCTTAAACAATTATTTTAGCTCCAGGAAAAAACATGTAGCATGTAAGACAACAAGATTATCTTTCAGGCTAATGCTGTAGGGTACATGAGTATTTTTTCCAACAATAGCTTCAGGATCCCATATTTAGGGGTTAACTTAAGAGAGAACAACTGAAGAAGCTGGTATTTAGTTTGCTCTGCTCTAGTAAAACAGGAAGGAGAGGACACATCTCCTTGCACAGTGGATTTCACTTTGTGGCAATGTTCTGTCACTTCACAGCTTGATTTTACTTCTCACAATGTGAATTTAAAAAATGTATTTGAAGAAGATTCTGGATATCTCCTCTTCATAAATTTGACCTCTCAGAAAACATTGAAAGCTTATAACCCAATTCATTCTCTATCAGCAAATGGCAGAGAAGCCACTGCTATACTCGTGTGTGACAGGCTTTTAACATAAGTCAACTGATCCTTACAGCCTCAGTGTGAGGCTGCCTGGAAAAACTTTATCCCTGTTACCTGCCTGTGTTTGCTCTTGCCTTTGTGTAGCATTGAGCAAATCTGTGGGTTCTCTGTGCTGAGGTGTTCTAGAGGTCTTTTGCAGGAAGGGAAAAGGAGTCATTAACCAAATTTAAAACACATTCAAAAATGAGCTAACATCTCCCTTATACCTAAGACATGAGTGGGCTTTCTCTGGGTTAGAAATGAGGTTAGCTGTGGCACTTTAAAATGAGTAATGATCACTGGCTAGTATTAAGTTGAACATCTAATCCTTGGCTGCTTGGAGCATTTGAGAGAACAGCACTCAAAAAATATCGGTTTTTAGTAACAGGAATTTTGTCATATTTTGATTATGGCGCAGTTAGATGTTGCACTGGCATTTAAGTTTTACTTTGAGATTAAAGGTATGAAGCCTGAATAGAGAGTAGGTGTGATGCATACTTGTTACCTGAAAATTTTCTGTCACTGAAAAATAGAGGACCATATTTAGATTTACAAAGTGCTGTTCAGTGTATAGTTTAATACAAATTTTGAAGATTCACTTAAGCTTTGCAGTATCAAATTTTAATACCTATTCTGAGTTAAATTCTGAAGTGAATTTGGTATTGGCCAACTGATGAATTAGGCAATTACCTTTGTTAAACTGTCTGGGTCTTCAGGTCCTGTAACCACACCCTTTCAATAGGGTATTAGTCACAGTTTGCTAATTCCCTGTTGAGACAGGTTTTTTGATATTGTACTGAAATTGCTTTTGCATTTCTTTCTCACTTCAGATACGAAGGGGTCTTTGTGTGTTATTTGTTTTCATAGGGTTTTCTGAAGGTTTTTTTTTATAGTGTGGCTTTGTAGTGTTTTGTCCTTTTTTTTTTCCACAAGTCATATTACTGGTTTCAGAAATTGAAAGATCAATTCAAATTATCTGTGACTGAGCTATTCTGTGTATTCAGCAAGGTTTCACTTTTCCCATGCTCTTTCAGTAACTTGCTGCTTTGCACAAATACAGAAGCATTAATACCAAGTATATCCAAAATATGACTTGGGAAGGGAGTGAGCAGTTCATTTGGCTTACTAACAGCTTAAATGATCATTCCACAACTTGGGAAAGGGGAAATAATTATCCCACAAATATAATGAGCTAGCTAAATGCCTGCTGTAAAGCTCACATAAGTGGCAGGAGTTGCAGTAACAAAGCTGTCCTGGAGCATTTTAAGTATGCTTTTGAATGATAGAGTTCCAACTCTTTGTCTTCATCTGCTTTAAAGTAACAATGTAAGATACTGATACAGTCTTGCAACTTCTAGTTCTTTTTCGAAGGAAAATGCTGATTATAAAAACTTCAGATGAAAGAAAATCCTGCTTCTCTTTAGATGAACAGTGCTTACTATTAAAGTATTGTTACCTTATTTTCTGTCTGAGTTTTTCTAATTTTATGTAGCAGAAGCATGCAAAATCCAGCATTAAGAAGCTGAAAAATTCTCCTTTAATATTCATGATAGTCCTTATTTCCTCCCACCCCTCCATTTAAATATCTGTAGACAGTAAACCAGTGATCATTTATCCTCCTCCTTGACACAGGTTTCTCATTTCTAGCAAGGCAAGTTTTCCAGAATTTGAATGCTTCTTGTAGCTGATTAAGGCTTCCTGAAAGCAATACTAGTATAGTCCATTAGTTGTTCCTGTGGGAATGCTCAGGGATCACAGATATAAACTAGAACCATGTTGTTACATGCTGTTTGAAACAGAAACATTCTCCGTCTCAACATCAGTAGTGATTTATGTAATCCTTTTCTGTTGCTACTCCGTGTTTATTTCCTTGTACATCAAAGAATCTTTTTCACCACTCTAGCCAGGGTTTTGCACTGTAGGCTAATATTAATTTGGTTATCCACCGTCATCCATATGCCTCTTTCTAGCTTATTATATTGTCTTTGTTTGGAATGTGTGCACTTAGTTATGAGATAGACAGCTTTGTGCTCAGCTGTGTTAAAACACATCTTATTCAGGTGAGCCCAGGCTGCCATGCAATCTGTGGAACTGACAACTCCCTGGTATTTACCATTTTATTATCTTTTGTGTCATCTGCAAATTTTACTGGGAAGGATTTCATGTTTTCTTTCATATCACTGATTTATTCTCCCGCACAGGTACTCCGTAGGGAATAAAGGGCTCATGGAGTTCTTTCCCTGCACGGAGTACTTGGGGTAGATCTAATCCATATATCAGAGCTGCTGGTCATAATGTCTGGGAGCAGATTAGGGCTGCCGGCACTGATGAGTTGCAACCAGGCAGGGGCAGTGAGTCATGAGCACACTCTTTACTTGCAGCAGTACGAGATGGCTGCAGCCTTCTTTCAAGTAACGTGAGGCTTGTTTTGCATAGTGATGTTGTTGAAATACAGAGACAATTCTTCTTTAAAAATTTGTGCGTTTTTAGTGATGGCTACTAGTGAATTCCTTTTTTTTTTTTTTTGAAAGCTCTTTCTGGAAACAAAGCTAGATTATTTGCAAATGGTTAGCAAATTTAGTGATTGTGTTTATCTAAAAAGAGGAGCAAACAGGTGATTTTTGGAAACCCTAAAATCTTTCATATTAGTTTTTTTCCTTAATGAATTATTTAAAATTTCTTTTTAAATTGGCGCTTTAGAACTACATGTGTTTTTCAGATGACTAGAATAATAAATAATAAAGTCAGCAAGCATAAGTCTTTATTGAAAAAGAAAGTTTAGAGTTTACTAAAAATAAACCTTTTGGTTAACATTTTGTTCCTCATTTTTCTCCCACCTCCCAAAATGGAGAAAACCTCAAAATCATGTTCTAGATATTTTTCTTTACTCGGCTGCTTAGAAGCCCTGCACAGTGCTGTATCTTGCCTAATTTTAAGGCTTAAGTTGTGTTATTTAGCAATCAATGGATTCTTCTACCTAGCCATAGGGTTTTATGATGCAAAAGTGACATAGCTCTAGTTTCCCATCCAGATACAGCCATATTGCTAAACTTTGAATGTATTTATAAAGAAACTGTTACCATAAACATGCTAAAATTCCATTATGATAGTGATACCTATAGTCAGTTTAAAGTATTTATACTGATTTGCTTTCCCTTTGAGACAAATAGTGCTCCAGTTAAAACATGCAAATGTTTAGCAAAGTCTGTGTCATCTCAAACTGGTATACAGAAGACAAGACTTGCATTGCATTTTGCAAAATTTTATTTTTGTTGTTCTACAGCTATTTGTCAGGTGTTTGCGGTCTTAAAAGTTCCAGGTTCATAATCACACATGTACATATATGTACTTACATAGAATACACACTTCTGAAAAGAAAGAAAATTCAATAATTTTAAGGAAAGAGACAATAAGGCATAAAACATACTTCTACTTGAGTGCAATAGGAGGTTGACAATTTTAAATTGTTTTAGGCATGAAGAGATTCTGTGTTATTGTTCCAAAAAACCTAACAAAAAAAACCCCCAACCCAACCCCGAAACAACAAATAGCAAGCAAACCACTGTACCATATGAACTAAAAATTATATAATTAAGATTTGCCCTTAGTTTCTGGTAAATAGGGAATAAATTTCTAACGGATACCAAACAAAAAATTTGGTCAACAAGAAGGAAAGATATAGTCTGTCACACTTCAAAGTTTCTGCTCATTGAGCAACAGGACACCCATGAAAGGAGATACCTTTGCCTCTTATAGTTGCATTGAACTTTTTCTTACAGTTTCATAAGTGACGTTGGGTCTGTGCCATCTTTGAGATTGCAGACTGTGATGCAGAGTAGTTTAAGATGCTGTATCATGTACCATTTAATCAGGCTGCACTACTTAGGGTATGTGTTGTGTACTGGGAATAATTTGTGTGTAGTCTTTCCAGCTGCATCTATATAAAAGGTGAAATTCCCCTACCTCCGCACAAAAGTCAGCTAAATGGACTGTGGGGAATGGAGCAGCAGTTGAATGAATTAATTTCATGTAGCTGTCCGTAGCTAGCTGTGACACTGCAGCGTGTTTCCTCCACAGCTGACTCACAGCCAGGATCTGTACACATCTTTGTGCAGCTCTTGGGCTGCTGAATTTCTGGGCGTTGATCAATTGTCTCCTTGCCTGGAAGTGTCCTGTATAGTTTTCCACCCTTTTGCTAAATTCCAGTGACTCATTTACATGCCTGGGGCAGTAGTCCTGCAAGCTTTGTGACTGCACTGGACTTCATTCATTATGGTTACCTTTGCTACCTTTAACGTCATTGCAGTGTCAGGAGAGGGAATGCTCACACTGCCTCCTTCTGTATGTCCTTTCATGTAAGCCACTGTACATCCTGCTTCACGGGGCTGGAAGAGAGGGGCTGTTGTGCAGCTCCCCTTTCCCCTGTAGAAAATCTGCCATTTCTGGGAGTACTCTCTGCTGGCAGTTCTCAGGGATGAACATATAGATGGTCCAGGCACAGGGAGGCAGTGCAAAGGTTTTCAAGCTGTAAAAGACTTTGTGTAACCAGTCACGCTGAAGCGTGCAATGAGTTTGGCAGCCTGGTAGTCCGGGGGTTGTCTGGAAGCATCACAGGGTTGCAGACACTCTCTGCACTGGGCTGTACACTAGGCAGCCTGTCACCTGTGTAATCAGTGACCAATACTGATCAATGGATTGGTTGTAACTTCCTTTGGTATAGCATGCACCATTGCTTTGTCTAGCAGTATTTTCTTTGCCTCGAGAATGCTGCTGTGCTCTACATTTTGAGCTAGATGTTATACTGAAAAGGGCATTTGCTAACTTGGCAGGCTGGATTGAATGGGTTTTGTTATTCAGTACGTACAGAGGGAAATACTGAGCTAAGATTAAGAGCAGAATACAAGCCAAGTTTATAGTGTATTTTGGTATAGCTTGATCAATTGGAGCTATCTAAGTGATGTAGTATCCCACTTGGACAAAGATCCATCAGCAGAAACCTCTATAGCATGTACTATTTTACTTGCAAAACTGTTCTTTTACTGATATTGCTTGTTTTACTAATAAGTGATGACTTTCCTGTATGAGTCTAAAGCTGATCTTTGCTGATATAGCTGATTACATGCTTAGTGCTTTGCCACAGTGGTGTACCAAGATTGCTCTATTGGCAAAATGCTCCTAATGCCGACCTCATCTGATTTTAGTAATTCACTATTCTTGATTTCAGAGCTCAACAAAATAAGACTCCTATTGTAGAATTTGAAGGGACATTAGTTACTCCTCGACTCCGTAGTGAATAATCATTGGGATAAAGAGACTCAAGAGCTGTACTGCATTTAAAAATCAATCCTATTTTTCATAATATAATTAAATTTTTTATCATTTCAGATATTCTTGTTGTAGACTTGCATTAAGGGTGAGAAACCCAATCTTCTGAGTTGCTTGATATATTTGACATATTTTACTTATTCTGGTTTTGGTCTCCATAGAATCCTGCTGATGGTGTGATTTGCCTGATTGTGACAGTACTAAATCCCACATGGTTGATCTCCTTTGCCTCGAAATCAAATGATGTAAACAAAAACTTTCCAAAAGTTTTCTGATCTTTTTCACCCCCCCAAAAATCTCTCAACCAGTATTGAAGTGAAAAGCCTGGCAATTATAATCTAGTCAGGCACAATGCCTTGCTGTGTGCTTTGGGCAACACCTAGATCTTATGCGTAAGGGAGCATTTTATGGTTATCACAGCAGGAGGCTGCCTTGCTTCCAGGGGCAGCAGCTTTTAGAGCCGCTGCATTGCTGCTTGATTGCTGGTGATGGTTGTGTTACATGCTGGACCCAGCGTGACTGAGACAGCTCTGATTCATATCACTCTGGGGAGCATCAGGCATGTATCCAGACCATGCATCAGCATCAGTGGTGACTGTGGCATTGAAATTGCTGGAAAAGGCATGGAATCAGATAATCATCCATAAAGGAGTACTACTGAATGGCTGTGAAGTTCACAGCTGGTAGATTTGTATCTTATGGGATCATGGTACTGTGTAACAGGCAAAAGCTCTTAAGTTTACTAAACAGGTTAAGGCAACTTCATTAGATAGGGATTTTTCCATTGTTGATGTTGGCTTATTTTTACCTCACCTCCTCACTAAGTGCACTTGCAAGTTATAAACAGATTTTTTTGTGTTATGTCAAAAGAAGAGCTAATCAACCCTTCCAGGTCTAGGTTGTATTTTGAAGGTCAAACTGAAATCTAATTATTGATATTGTCACTAAATGAAATGAAATATGTTCCAAAACATAGAAAATGACATTAACTTTTCTGAATTTTCTACACTCCAAATTCTTCAGTTTTTCTTGATTAGATATTTTGATGCATTCCTGCAGCAATGCCTATTTCACAAGAATGAAACTAGTCCAAGCAATGAACTAGTCATCCTTCCCCCTAGTTTACACCAGATACAATCTATTTTAGGTTGAAACCAAGGACTAGGTTGTCTGCCTTAATTTGAGGGAGACTCTGCCCTTAGAATCTAAGAATTCACAAGAAGGGGGATCAAATATCAGGCTGTACAGATGTTCAGATAATTTTGATGTGGGAATTGGATGACTCTTCAATGCATCGGCTTTTATTAGAGTAAGTCCCCTTTTCCTCAGGAACAGTTTAAGGAGGTGGTGACCTCCTCTGAGCTTCCAGGCTTGTAGAGCCTCCTGAGCTGAGTGCTTTTCAAAGGATAGTTAGCAATGGCCATAGAGATCCTGCAAATATCTGTGCAGGGACTTGGTGGCAGAGCAGCAATATGTTCATGGTTGCAAGTGGGAGTTTTGTTGTTTTCTTTTACTTGCTGCTGGAGAACACCACAGTCCTGATGCGTGTGGTTTCACTCCTGGATGCCTATGAACACTCTATCCATGTGCTGTTAAGATGTTTGCAATAAGCTGGAGTGTAGCAGAAAATGCTGTTCAATGTCAGGCTCTGCAGAGGCAAAGTAGGGCTTTACACGGGCTCCTCTGCTCTAGGAGTTGATGCTCTGCGTGTTCCAAGTGTACTTGCTGTAAAGGTAAGACTTGCCTCTTTACAGATACATATTTTATAAGATATTAGTGATTTGGTGCAATATATTAAAATTCATTTTGGTATGTAGCTTCGTCTAGATTAATATTTGTATATTGTTTTAACTTTTCCCATGTTCTTATCTAAGACTAGTTTGTAAATCTTAAATAAGTAAGTGCTTACTGATGCACTTGTATATGCCTCCAGTTTGTACCCGCAATACAATATTTATGACTTTGTATTTTGACTCGCTTTGATGACTCTTATGCTTAGATATTTTTGATTGACAAACAGCTAAATACAGTTTGGATGACCAAATCCAATGCATGCAAATATCAGCCCTTTATTGCTATGTTTAAGCAAAATTTTACATCTGCATTAGAATGAAAAACATAGTTTGAGTTGATACAGGTGTTGCATATTGCATGAAGGTACCAAGATGACATTAAGAACAGAAAGTTATTTTATTTTAGGCCAAATGCAATAGTAACTATAAACCGGAATTAACTATTTCCTTCCCCGCCCTTCATGCTTGTGTTTTGGTACTGAAATTCTCCCCACCACTAACGTATATTACTAAATATTCATTGCAATCCCCATAGCTTCCTCTACTACTGCTTCTACTCACTGTTTCTTCACCTCCAGCCCCAAAAAGATGACTACATTCTTTGTTGTGTCAGGGACACCAGCCCTCTGTAGAGCTTTAGGGAATGCTTGGATGGGTAGATCAGTGCCTGGTAGTGGTTTTAATGTCCCCATCACTTCCAACAACGTTTCCCCTGCCTTGAGGCTTGTGTTTGGGAAACCACAGTATGCTTTCCAGAAGACACTGCAAACAGTCTCTGCCAGGCAAAAACAGGTAAATACAATGAAGCAGGAAGGTAATTGGGGAACTGTACAATGTAATTTTGTTATGGTCTCAGATGCAAGGGACTCAAAAAATACTAGTTAAAACAGAAATACTGGTGTTACAATGTTTGTTATATGGTAGTGAACAATCCTCTCCATAAACATGTGAAAATTTAGGTCAGAGCTATAACTTGCCACATTGGTGAAAAAAAATATTGCAGTAGAATGAACTATCATGCTATGGCTTACGGATCTTTTTTGGCAAGTGGTTTTTCAATGGTGTATCTGAAAGCAGATTTAGAATGTGAAAATCATGCTGGTTTTTTCTTCATTCTAGTCAGATGAAAAATACCCCCTTGATTTGTATATGTATGACACAATTTTCTCAAAACATGTTCTGCTGTGTGATATCAATTTTTGTAAGTGTGCAATGCGTGTTTTTTCTCTGAGCCTTTTTAACCCCTTTCACCATATACCCACCGTCTTTTAAGAACTGTTACGAAAAAGGTCTGAATACTTTGAATAATCTTTTTTTTTCTTTTTTCTGTCATTTAAAGTCTTCTGTGTCCTTAAACCCCAACAATCTGCTTTCTCTCTCACTAATATTTCTTGAAAACGAAAAGCGCTGTCACAGGTATACTTTTTAGTTCCTGCCAGAATAATTGGGTGACTTTTCCAGAAACTCCTTTTTCAAATTGTCAGAGGAAGATTGGATTTAATATAAATTCAATAAGATCTACCTTCCTTGAGATGAATAGGTCTTTATTAGATAGTTAAAGGTAATAGCAGCTACTATTTCAGTTGCCATAAGACTGGCCTCTTATTTGCCTTGTGTCTTGCATAGTCACTAATTCCTGGGTGCATAAAATCCTATCTAGTAGAAACAGTACCATTTTACCTGTTCTGCCAACTCTCCCTTTCCGTAGCTATTTGTCATAATACAGTTTAAATAAGGCTATATAAAATATCTGTGGCATGTTAATCACAGAATATTTGTGATGGAAGGCAGTTCACTGTTTGCAATTTAGAAATTCAGTGTAAATAACTAGGTATTTAGGATGAATACCCTCTGGATACGTGGGTAGATCACCATTTGAGTCTGTAGCTTGCACTGTGTAGCTAATTCTGTCTGCAGACGTGTGAGTTTGGTTGCCACACTGGTGTGCATGTGTATATTTATTCAGGGACACACAAACAGGTATGACAGAAAAGTTAAATCATTCCCATTTGATTCAGAGCATGCCTGTAGGAAGAGAACTCGGAAGAGTAGAAACAAGGGCATCTGTGAACTCCAAATCTTTAAAACTGCAGAGCCAGAGACACTGGCTTGGACTTGGGAGGGATTAATGGGTAACACTTACTGAGACAAATGAAACTTGTGCAAGGTATGGGAGCAGGGTCCCTGGTTAGCTGAAAGTCAGCTGAAGCAGAAGAAATGTGGCTGAAAAGAATAGCACAGGCAGTGGTTGACTTGAGGTGTTGAGGGGACAGAGGCGGGTGTGGACAGTCCTGCGGTCCTCAAAGGACTGTCCTGGGTAACGGGGAGACTTAAGAAGTATATTGTCCACAGCCTTGTGTGCTAGGAAAATAAAGGGTACTTTGGAACACATGGAAAAGTCTGTATATCTTTTGCTTCAACTTCTGTGTGTACTGGAAAGGATGAGGTCAAAATTACAGGGGTTCATGCTCTTTGCTTCTGCTCCTGACAGCTGGAGAACAAGGCTGGCATTGCCTCACAGGAATAGAATAATCTGTTGTGGAGGGGGAACCAGGAAGGTCCATGCCTAGTCATTGTGCCAGCAAAATCAGGAAAGACAATAATACGGTTTTCTCAGACTAGAGGAGGCTAAAAAGCTTGTGGATGTAGTGAAACCCAAACACAGTACCTAGATGAGTGGAGTGGTCCATGGCTGCTACCGTGTTAAGGATCAGATGAAAGATACTTTGCATGCCAGTTTACTGTTAAGATTTTACAGATTGGTCAGATACACTGAAGATATGCAGACTGCAGTTGTAACATTTCTGTAAAACAAAACAAGGCCTCTGAGTTCCGTTTCCATCTGGAAATCACTTATGGAGAGATTTAACTGCTCAATGCAAGTAGCTAATTGCATTCTCAGTTGCAGAGTCAATCAGGACACAGCAGAGGAGCACTTGGTTAAAACACTTCAGTGCCCTTTCCATAATAAGTGAAACACTCTGTTTTGTGGCTTCTCTGGTTTTTTTAGATTTTTGCTATGGGGTTTTCTGGAGTTCTTTTGGGTGAAGAAAGGCTCCCTCATGTAGTGCAGTTTCTTTCTTCCCTGGACAGAAAAAATGTAGGAATTCTAATTGCAAAAATATTCAAATCTGACCCAAGACTACCACTTGTTGTTATTAGTTTTAAATGCTATGCTTACCTATGTTTACTGCTGAATGATTGTAGCTGTTTTTTTATTCAATATACCAGGATTTTGATAAAACTTCATTGTCTGGTTAGTGGCTAAAATCAATTAATGACCTAAAACCAGAATATTTGACTGATTTAAAATTTGGACTATCAGAAACACAAAGGCAGCAAAATCAGCTTTTTGTGTCTTCAAAATTTGGGTCGTAGATATATACTCCAGTATACTGGAAAATGTATAGAGTTGTTAGATCTAGACAGTGGATTTGCTTCTTTTTCATTCAAACGTTTTAGGAAAGGATGATGGAACCTTTTTCTGGTTTTTATTTATGTTGTCTTTCTAGATTTTCATTTTAATATTCTGCCTATTATTATATCATTAGTGTTCTTTCATTCTTTTGTCTCAGAAACATGTCCTGAGCGTGCTTTTATCTGTCCATATTGTTAGAGGCCTCTGGCCAGCCATACCTGCTGATGGTAGATGTAGCTCTCCAGGCCACAGGCTGCCAGGAGTGTCTGATGCCTCTTCAGGAGGCTGGGGCTCACAAACAGTTCTTTTGCAGAAGGTGTGCTCTGGGTGAGGAGCTTTGTCTCCTGCTGAAGGAGCTACAGGAAGAAGTGTAGGCTACGTAGTACTCGAGCGAGCAAGTGAGAAACACCTATTCTTTTCAGAGCTGCTACAGTCTCAGGACTCTCAGGAGTCTTGAGCCTCCATTGTAGTGGAGAGGCAGAGGGACTCAGAGCCCTGCAGGGTAATTAGTCACAGCACTGTTAGCCAAGGGACTGTTAAAGGTGAAGGCTGGAAGCAGGTCACTGCATGTACCAGAAAGAAGGTTCCTCCTCCTCCTTGGAATTTGACAAGTAGGACTGGTAGCTTCTACAGCAGGTGTGAGGCTCCGGAACCAAAAGGCCAGACAACTGATGAGGTGGGCAAAGGTCTTTTTGGGATAGGGGGGCCTCCTGAGGCAACACCACCTGTACCCAGCAACAAGACTTCCTCTGTTAGCAGGAAAAGAAGGGTAGTTGTCATAGGAGACTCCTTTCTAAGGGGAATGGAGGGTGCAATATACAGACCAGACTCAGCTCACAGAGAAGTGTGCTGTCTCCCAGTGGCTCTGATAAGGGATATTCCTGGAAAACTCTCCAGTCTAGTAAGGCCTTCTGATTACTATCCATTATTGGTTGTTCCAACTGTCAGTGACAAAATAACTAAGAGAAGTCTGAGGGCAATCAAAAAAGACTTCCAGGCCCTGGGACAGTTGGTAGAGGCAACAGGAGCACAGGTAGGGATTTCATTGATTCTTCCAGTAACAATGAGTAATATTGGTAAGGAATAGACAGATCCATCAGGTGAGTGCATGGTTCTCAGGCTGATATCAGCAGAAAAATTTTGGGTTTGTTGACCATGGGGGGATCTACTCAACGCCTGATCTACTGACACCTGATGGGAGGCACCTATTCCAGATGGAAAAAGGAGTTCTAGCACAGGAGCTAGTGGGCCTCGTTTTAAACTATGTTGGAAGAGGGAAAGGGACAAAACCAGGCTCTCCAGTGATGAACGATGGGATGGTGTGCCAAAACTGGAGGAAATGAGCACTAATGGGATCCCTCAATCTGCTTCACCAGGTGCTGGCTACAAAGTACCACACCTGAAATGTTTCTACACTAATGCCCACAGCATGAGGAGCAAACACAAGAGGAGCTCGAGGCCTTGGTCCAGTCCCAGAGATCTGACATCACTGGCATAAGTGAAACCTGGTGAGATGAGTGCTGTGACTAGAGTGCCCTGCCAGATGGTTACAGGCTCTTCAGGAGGGATAGGCAGGGCAGAAGAGGTGGAGGGGTGGCACCGTATGTGATGGAAGGGGTAGAATGTATGGAGCTCACACTTGGCAATGGCACAGTTGAGAGCCTCTGGATAAGAATCAAAATAAATAATAAATAGTGCAGATGTCATTGTGGGAGTCTACTGTGGACTTCCCAGGCATGACAATGGTGCCAACCAATTATTCTTTGAGGAGCTAAGGGACACTTCTAAGTCAACTGCCCTTGTCCTTGTGGGGACTTCAAATTCCTAGAAACTAACTGGGAGCTGTTATATGTACACATCATACAGCTGGTACAGCCTGGGCCAGAAGATTCCTAAAAACCTGGATGACAACTTCATGGGACAGGTCCTAAAGGAGCTGACCTAGAAGGATGGCCTCCTTGATCTGCTGCTTGTCAACAGAGTGGATCTCATGAGTGAAGTGGAGACTGGCGGCTGTCTTGGGCACAGTGACCACAAAGCAACAGAATTTAAAATCTCTGTTGACACATGGAAAAGTTCCAGGAAAACTTCAGCTCAAGACATGAGGAGAGCAGACTTCAGGCTGCTCAGAGAAGTAGTGAATAAGGTTCCCATGGAAAATGTTCTTGCGGATGCTGGGGTCCATCAGTGCTGATCACTTCTTAAACATCACCTCCTAAGGGCACAGGAGCAGGCAATTCCCAAACAACAGAAGTCAAGCAGGCGAGGCAGGAGGCCAACTTGGCTGAACAGGAATCTTCTCTTAGAAATAAGGAAAAAAAAGGAAGGTGTATGCCTGGTGGAAGCAAGGTCAGGTGACATGGGAAGAATACCGAGATACTGCTTGTCGCCATAGGGAGAAAATTCATGCAGACAAAGCTCAACTGGAGTTGAAGCCAGAACTGTGAGGGACAATAAAAAGAGATTTTTAAGTATGTTAATGGCAAAAGGCAGTGTAGAAATAACATCAGCCTGTTCCAGGATGAGGATGGTCACCTCACAAACAGGGACAGGGTCATGGCAGAGCTCTTTAATGCATTCTTTGCCTCTGTCTTCAACATGGATGACAGACTAAGGGGGTCTCAGTGCCCTGAGCTGAAGGACCATGGCTGTGAGAACTATCAACTCGCAGCTGACCCTGAAACTGTGCAGGATCTGCTGCTCCTGCTGGATCCCTGCAAATCTATGGGGCCTGATGGGGTTCATCTGAGAATCCTCAAAGAGCTGTCTGATGTCATCACAAAACCTCTTGCAATGATTTTTGAGTGGTCTTGGGAATCTGGAGAGCTCCCAGCTGACTGGAATCTGGTGAATGTTGTCCTGATTTTGGAGGGCAAGAAGGAGGACCCTGTAAACAACAGGCCTGTCAGTCTCACTTCAGTGACTGATAAAATTATGGAGATTATTCTGGGAGCCATTGGAAAGCAACTGAAAAACAACACAGTGACTGGTCACAGCCAGCATGGCTTCATGAGAGGAAAGTCCTGCTTGTCACACCTGGTTTCCTTTTATGACAAGGTAACACACCCAGTTGATTGGGGAAAGCCAGTTGATGTAATCCTTTTAGATCTCAGTAAAGCTTTCAATACTGTCTCTCACAGGATCCTTCTGGACAAAATGTCCAGCAGACAGATGGATAAACACATCATGGGATGGGTGAGCAATTGGATCATGGGTTGGGCACAAAGGGTGACAGTGAATGGGGTGGCATCAGATGGGGGACCTGTCTCTGTCCTCAGCCCTGTGCTCTTCATAAATGACTTGGACACAGGACTGGAAGCGATACTGAGCAAGTCTGCAGACAATATAAAACTGGGAGGAGCTGTTGAACTCCCTTGAAGGGAGGGACGCTCTGCAGAGAGACCTTGACAAGTTAGAGGGCTGGGCAATCACCAACCATATGAAGTTAAACAAGGGAAAGTGCTGGATTTTGTACCTGGGACAGGATAATCCTGGATGTACAGACAGGCTGGGGAATGAGATGAAACAGAATGGGGCATCAGGCACAGCCTCACCGTCTGGGCAAGGGAGGGGATTGTCCCGCTCTGCTCTGCACTGGGGCGGCCTCACCTCGAGTGCTGGGGGCAGTTTTGGGTGCCACAATATAAGAAAGATAATAAAGCTATTGGAGAGCATCCAAAGGAGGGCAATGAAGATGATAAAGGGCCGGAAGGGGAAGCTGTATGAGGAGTGGCTGAGGTCACTTGGTCTGTTCAGCCTGAAGGAGACTGAGAGGACACCTCATTACAGTTACAACTTCCTCACGAGGAGAAAAGGAGAGGCAGGCACTGTTTTGTTCTCTGTGGTGACCAGTGACAAGACCGAAGGGAATGGCCTGAAGCTGTGCCAGGGGAGGTTTAGGTTGGATATTAGGAAAAGGTTCTTCATCCAGAGCTGGGCACTGGAACAGGCTCTCCAGAGAAGTGGTCACAGCACCAAGCCTGACAGAGTTCAAAAAGTGTTTGGACAGCACTCTTGGGCACATCGTGTGACACTTGGGGATGGTCCTGTGCGGGACTCAATGATCCTTGTGGGTCCCTTCCAACTCAGCATATTCTGTGATAGTATTATTGTGTGAAAACCTTGTTCTACTTCATCACTGTGGCACAGCTACGGCTCTTTTTCCTTTCTTAAGCCTACTGCAGTCTCTCTGGCCCTACCGTCAATCATCAGCTGGACGCTGAGACGAATTTTTTATAGCAGCTTCTCTCAGTAAAGAGAAAATATTTTGAATAATACAGTCTAAAAGCTGAATGTCAGCCCGCTGAGTGGCCTGGTTAAACAGGAGAATTGACTTTGCCAAGTTTCGTTTTGGTGTTTTTGTTTTAATGTAGGTTTCTTCCTGATTAAAAAAAATGATTTGGGGTCTAGCCCAAATAATAAACAAAATAAGACATTCTTGGCAAATACTCCTAATTGACTAGCTTACTAAAATTCTTAAGCATCCCATGACTGTTTCTGTCCTCTGTAACATGAGAATTCTCAGTGCATTCTGGGAGTAGCAGAGAACGTAGGTACTTCAGTAGTTCTGTTGTATCCCCTGTAGTCCCCTGTTTTGTTTACATTTTCAGTGAAAGCTGTTTCTGAGGTTCAAAACCCTACAACAGGTATTACTCTGTCTCTGAAGGAAGTATTCCAAAAGAGATTTTGGATGTCCTAGCAATTGTATTTAGTCTTTGTGACCAGGGCAAAACGCACTCAAAAGATTTTGGCAAGAAGCCATGTATTTTTTAAAACCACTTTGAAAAAGGATGGTGGAAGCACATGGCATAATGCATAGTAAATCTTGTATTAGAAAGCTGCAAACCCTTGTTGAGAAGTTGCATTTGTCTCCTGAGCCAGAGAATATTTCTGTCCTACAGCAGTCCTGTAGTGCTGGAAACTGCATTGAGAAGTGCAGCCTACTTGTTAGTTGATAAATAGAGATTAGAATCACCTACTAGGCTATATTATAGTGCTTGTTAACAATTTTTACCTTCCTAAATTGATTCAGTATAATCCTTGTGATGGCTTTACCTCATTTCTGGAAGACATACAGATAATGTGGTACTTATATGAAGTCTTGCATGTCACTGAAAACCTGCTGTATTTCTGTAGCAGAATTGTGTGGCAGGATTATATTAACATAGATTTTGGAATATTTGAGCTCCCATAGGGTATGGTGTGTGGCTGATATGACATGACTTGCCTTCAACAGTTGTTTTAACAAGATATCCTTCATATAAAATATACCAAGCTGAAAGGCATAACTGAGTGAGTTAAGTAAGAAACACTGGTGGCAAAATTCTTCACTTTCATCTTTATCTGATTAATTCAAGGCTGAGTGTTACAGTGAAAGTCTTTTTAACCTAGCATAGTATTTGGTGTGTTTATTTAAGGAAAACCAAATAAAACCAGAAAACATAAAACCCCACCCCAAAAAAGCCCTTTTATATTATTTAGTACAAGATCCTTTTTGTTAAATTGTTAAACTAATTGCAAATATATGTGCATTTACTCTAGTCAAAACTCATAGTTCTTAAAATATCTTCTCACTCCTCCTAAAAACTGCTTTAATAATACATTAATTAACACTTCTGAAGTACTTGGCATATTTAACACAAGATAATTTACAGTTCCTAATATTTTAAACTGTGTATTAAAATGTCTAGCATTAGCGAACAGAAAATACACTGTATGTGAATATAGCATTAAGTGCTAAACATGTAATTTACATGTAGCTCAGTCTTTAATTTATTAAAAATAGATATACTTTAATGTCTTGATAATAATGCTGATGTTGTTTGAATCACTTTTAACATTTTCAAATTCCTGCTGATGGTTTATTTTTTTTAACAGGACCGTGCAGACCCTTAATATCTGTTAATAACAATAGTTAAATTTAGGGCTATATAAACAGTTAATTTCAGATTTTATGGCATGATACTGTATTTTGATTTTTATCTGTTTTCTCCTTTCACAGAGCTTTTAGTATTGACTGAAAAATATTCAGCCAATTTAATACCTGAAATACTGTACTTGCATCAAAAGGCTTTGACTGACTATGTACTTGAGAACAGATTTCAGACATAGACAGCTTTTTACTGTCTCTTGACTTTATGTTGCAGGAAAAGCTTACTACATGAGGATACTAAATGGCTTGAAGGTTTGGTAATGGGATGTGGAGACCTTCACCTTAGGTCACTAGTTTGAATGCAGCCCAGGTGGGTGGAAACTAAAACCCATTATCATCTGATGGCTCCTGGATGGCCTGTGGGAAATGAGTTGGTGGTCCCAGGCAACTTCCTAGGAGAAAGACAACAGTATTGCAGAATCAGCATCTTAGTGCTTGCAGATTGGGACTCTTGCTGTAACTCTGCAGAAAAAACAGTGGCCGGAGTGAGCTTGGGTGCTGAATTACCTTCTGCACCTCAAGTGGTTTGTGTAGGTCAGACAAGAAGCATAACTGAGTAACAGAATGTAGAAACCATTGGCGTTCATTAGGTCAACTCTGGCTAGTAAATACACTTCCAGAACTGCTTAGCTATGTTTTGCTCTCAGTATCATTGCTTACAAGGTTCTTCAGAGAAATGCTGTATGTTCTTTATTTATGACTGGAAGGTCTGGGCAAAAAAAACCCAAACAAAACCACCAGAAAATGTTTTACTTTAGTTAGCCTCTCCAGACTTTGTGTTATAACCCTGGTTTCATTTATTCTGCCTGTAATTTTGCCACCAGTCTCCAGTTGTTTTACTGATCCTTGTATTAGAAGAGGAAAGTAATATATGCTATATTATTGTCAGAGGCAGTGAAAACTCTTAATTGTAATCACTGCATAAAATCAGTGCTCAAAATTTAATTGTTGGGAGAAATGGCCAAGCATGTACTCTTTTCCAGTTCTTCTTACAGCTCCTATGCATAGTGGCTCGTGTGTCTGTCTTGAACATAGTCCTGATTAGCTAATGAAGCTCATGTGGCTGGTTAAATGCAGCCTCATCACGTGCTCTCTGCTTTTTTTTTGCTCAGGAGATGGAGGAGCCTTCCTTCTGTCCTTAGAGCCTTCTCAGCAGCCAGCCTGTGGCATTGCTGGTCCCCACTGCTACTGTCTCTGCCAAACAAAAACCGATTGTTATCTGTTAAACGTGGGCCAAGGGGCCATGCCTCTAGTGAGAAAGACCATGTTTCCATCAGGTTATAGATACCTTCAGTCACACTCACATTTGCTGGGCATAACAGCATCAGTCAGAGATGGTGTTTCATCCCACAAAAGTCATGGGAGCAGATTGAGTAGGGTATTTCACCAGTTATACTGAAATCCACTTTGCTTCCTGCAATTTTTGATGTTTCAGGATTATGGCAAGATGGTGGTGTTCCAGCTTCATTTGAATTCCTCAAACTTGATCTGGATACTAGTGCAACTGGTGCTTGGGTGGAGCACGTTAGAACAGAGAGAGACGCATGTGTCATGATTCTCATAAATTTCAAGCAAGCATTTATTTCTCCTTAAAGTACAGCAGCCCCTTCTCAGAAAAGTTGGACAGTGAATTAACTAATATTAAGATGCTGGGTAACTTTCTACTGGAAGTGTTAAATTTTGTTTATATACAAATATAAAGGGTTTACAGTTGGTATCCCAAGAGCCTATGTAATATAGCGTGTTCTGTATACATCCTCCATAACAAATTAATCAGATGCATAACATTAAGGTGCCAGAATATCCTCACTTACTCAAATATTCATTGAGAATGTACGAATATTCACTTACTTGACTTTTCTGTATTTGTTAAGATAGTAATGCATGCTTCTTTGACGAGAACATTGTTTAGAAAGTTGCCGAAGGATGTTTTTTCCCTTGAGAATAGTTAACAAAATGAAAAGTTCTAAATTGAGTATATGTTGTTGTTTTGGGAGAAAATTTGCCTATAATAGGCAAATAATAATAATAACAGTTATTATACGTGCATCTATTTTGAAATCAATAAGTATCACAGTTTTAATAAAAGCATCCACAAAGTTTATGTAGTGTGCAATATAAGATGCTAGACTATTTGGATGTTCTGCTAAAATATTGTGATATAAACAAAATTACAGAAAGCTTGAAACGAATATCAACTTTTCAATACTTACAGGGGAAAAATTAGATTAATTTGTTTTATAGCAATCTTTAGCAAATTTCTAAATAATGGCATATATCTAGCTTGGTAGATAGTCATAGGGTTTTTTGTTAGGTTTTTGATGAAATAAAACCAGTTACATTTGACAAAAGGAACTCTGATAGTTTTCAAAATTATCTATTAATTCTAAATTAAATGCTTGTGCATATTTACCACTGTGGCCTTGGGTTTTGGCATGGATAGTTCCCACTTGTAGTTTATAGAAATCTTTCTGTCAATTTGCTTTTTCCTACCATGTCTTTTCAAAACAGCTAAACCTAGTTCTGTAACTGTGGAGGATGATCTAGGGACTGCAGGAGTTGTACAAGTCACAGCAGAGGTTTGTAACTTCTTTTAATTTGCTAATCCATGCATGGAACAACATTTCCAGCATTACCCAGAGATTAAGCCCCAGGGCCAAGGGCAGGGCCTCAATTTTAGTTTGCTAGTGATAGGCATACTGTGGTTAGAGCTGGGTCTCTGCTGTGGACAATACAAAGCCTTTTCAATTTAAATTTCAATAACGGTAGCAAAATATTAAACATGGAGAACGTGAATTAGAAAAAACCCCAGCACTGTGTCTTCGCATTCAGTCGTTCCCCTGGATAAAGTGTATGCTGTAATGTCAGAGACCAAAAAATTGTTAATTTCGTCAAAAGTGAAAAGAAATATAGATATATTATGTTAATTTTATGCTAAATATTTATGTCTGAGAGTGTGATTATTAATGAGTAAAGAACAAAAAGATGATTTTTGTGTAGATGATTGCAGTAATATTTAGCAGTGTAATAAGTACTGCACTTCAATACAATTTTTTGATAGATTTTTGTTTACTCTGATGATTAACTGGTAATTCGTTCACATTAAGTTGGTGGTTTTTAATGTAGGTCACAGAAGTAGCAATCACTTTATTTGTTGATAGTAAATTCAAGAGAGTAGAAAGATTTTTGGAGATGTAGATTCAAAATATAGCAGTGTTTTATGTAACAAGTAGATATTAGTTTATTGTAATATGTCATAAAACCTCTTAAAATTGGAGAAAACTGATGTGGTAGCATTCAGGTATTGTTTTGTTGTTGTTTTGTTTGTTTTTTTGAAATTGTCATCCATTTAAACTATTTTATTTGTTCATTTCTTTTTGAAGGAATATATATATACGTGCACATAGGTTTTTTCTGAATTCATAACTTTCAGATTGGACTCATGCATTAATTCCCATGAGCTGCAAGCAGTACAAAGCTCAGACTAAATGCAAAAAGAAGAGCTGTCTTTAATCACTGCCTTTAGTATTTATTGGAATAACATGTTATGTGGTCATCTATTACTACTGTATGTATTACGAATATAATTGTGCAGTTAATTTCCCTCCAATTCCAGTTTTTAAGAAGGCAGTAAAAATATTGCAATGTACTTAACCAAAAGGAGGCTACAGTAGTATCTATGTCCGGGTAGATGGTGCAGGGGTAGTGAGTCTTCAGAAGCTTAACTAGTAGGAAAGGCAAATGGAAGACCAGACTAATGCACCCAAGAGATCTTGAACTCTGAGTGTTCTGGAGAAATGCTACATCTCAGGACAGAAGAGTCAAAGGAGGAACACACTGTTTGCCTTACTGAAGTGAAGCTTTTCTTTGAGATGGAGGTCCTAGTCCTGCACGTTTTATATACCCATGACTCCTGTTACCTTTTCTGTGAGTTCTGTACATAGAAAGTTTGCAGAGTCTGACAGGGTGTAGACTTTGACTCCTTCAGTGAGGCAGAGGTAGATATGACATTTTCGCTATTGATGGGGATTTTCCCCCTTTGTTTAGGCTGTCCTGTTACACTCATACCCTAAGAAATTTAGTACATTAAGTTCATCTGTGTACTAGGTTTATTTCCTGTCTTTTTTGTTTGGGAACAATGATTGCAGGTTTTTGTGTACATCTTTAGCTTCTTTGGGATTGTTATATTTATTAGGTACTGAACCGGTAGAGGCTCACGGCAAATGGTACCATATCTCCCAACTACATCATATTGCTGCTTACCTGTCAGTACATTTAGGAATGGCCATTCAGAAAGGGTGTCTTGGAAGCTGTAAGTCTCAATCTTTTGTCCACTCAGATACTTTCTTAGAGAACGTAGTTTCCTAAGATTGTAACAAATATTCGTATATCATATAAAATAACAATTTTATTAAGCATAGCGTAAAAGGATGTTTTTCATCATCTTTTTCAATCATCAGTCATATTTATAATTTCAAATAGAAATCAATGTTTATCAGGCCTCTGATTTTGGGGCAAGTGTTGTCTTAGATCACAGAAAATATCACGTAAGGAGATACCTTATTTGTTTTTAGACCCTGGCATCAATATACATGCTATTGCGTGCTGCAGTTGTCATCTCTAAATCTATTTTTAAAGAGCCTAGAGTAAATACTTCAAGTTCAAAAAACCCTCAGTGTTTACAGACGTTAGATTTTCCCTATGACTGTCTCAGTATTTTGGGAATAGAATAGCATTAAACAGTGAAGCAACTCTAGAGTGGAGATTTATTTAAATAAAACTTCTCATGCCAGCTAAAGAGAGTTCCTTGTTGGCTTGTTGCATGAGTTGGGTGTTAAAACCTCTCTGACCACTTCATAATGATTATGAAGTCATACCTGTAATAAATAAGTTTTAGGTCAGACTCAGCTGAGACCATAATAAAACTTGTTTCTTTGCTTTTAATGTTTGGAAGGTAGTAATGCAGCATGTGTGTGGTCTGAGTTTTTTGCAGACGTGATCTGCATTTAATCTGGGAAAATTAATTCCCTAAGCTGCTGGCAGGCAGCATGTACTTGTTAATTATTCAGGTGGATGACAAATGCAGAGCAGAGGTTCTCGCAAAGACAAAGTTTGTATGATGCATGTTTAGTAACTGATAGGCTTGACATTCTGTGGTGTCTTACTCAGTGCTAATCCTAATAAGCTGCCTGATGAGATGAACGCCTATCCTCCTGTCCTTTAGAGAGTGAAAACAGAGATTTGAAAGAACTTCATTATAGCAATAAATCCCATACTTTCTGTTATTCCTGGTGAAAAGAGATCTTGTCCAGATGAATAACACACACAAAGAGAAAAAAGTCAGAATAGTAGTGTAATACAGAGCAGTGAAATGAATAGAAAACTATTGTGAATGCCTCCACTGTAAAAGCAGCTGCAGTTTAACTTTATTGATAGGCCAGGTTTATGCAGGTTAATGCTCTTCAAAATCTTCAGCATTGGTCTACAAGTGATACAATCCTGTGGATGTATGATTTCACAAAGATTTGCAAGTCGCCAGGGAAGTAGATTGAAAATATTGCATTTTCTGTAGTTGTTTTCTGTATTGTGAGTATTCCATCAGTCAGTTCCACCAGATGAGGGCAAGGGCCAAAAGTATTCATGGGCACTGGAAGCATTAATAACAAAGGGGCTGCCAGTGCAAATGGGTTCTGGATTTTTCCAAATGCTTTTATTCTGTGTTAATTTCTCATGGCTTGTTTGACTCCTTCTATATTTTTTATTAGCGTAGGAAGAATGATAACAGATCTAATTCCCTCACTGCATTGCAGAGCATCCAGCACCAATCCTGAGTGACACTTCTTAAGTTATTCTAGGGCATAATGACCAAAGGTGCATCTTTCCTCTGTTCACAGCTCTCTTCCATGTCAGCTTTTTCTTGTGCCTAACTGAAAGAATAAAAAATGGGCTTTACTAGCATTTTTCTTTAAATTGTAGGTACATAGTTTCAAATACTGCAATTTTTTATAAAAAGAAATTTTTCTACTGTATCTCTTTTTAAAAAAAGCATGTGGGGAAGAAGATGCTGATGGAAGATTCTTGTATTCTATACTTATGTGAAGCTTATATCTGTCTTATCAACCGCATTTAAACATATCCTGTAGCTCAACTGAATATGAGGCTGGGGGAGAAGAGTCACTAGATTTATATAAAGGTGGCAGTGCTTAACTTCTCTCACATCCTCCCCCTTCTGTGTGTGCTCATGTGGTGGGGGAAGAGAAGAGCACTGTAGGTCCAGGTTCTGTCTGGTACATTGGCAGAGACCTCTGATAAAAAGAGTTGCTCCTGCTTTCCAGACTCCCCTGAAGTATGGTGGATGCCTAATAGCAATCAGAGAACAATATTTAAATATTTTGAGAGGAATACTTGGTGGCTCATGAAGGTTAAAGTATTAAAGTAACATAAGGCACTTGTTTATCTTTGTAAAACACGTGGTGCATTGAATCCTAGCTCTGAGCAATCCTCCTGTCTTGAGGTGAAGGAAAATGTTAACTTAATTTACAAGCTAGCAGAGTCCTGGGCATCTCCAGATTAGGGGCTTTTAATCAAATGAAATTGTAGCTAATAATTGAAACTAGTTTTCTGATTCTAACTGTGAAATTCAGCTGAAATCACCAAACTCATTTCCACGAGGGTTTAAGAGCTGGTTGAAATTAGAGTGTAGCAGAAAGGGCTTTCGTTTGTTCCCCCAATTTATGTATGCTCTTTTCTTTTTCTCTTGCACAAATTGTTGAGTATGATGATTTCAGTTCTGAGACCACTAAACTTACTTCTGCTAAGATTTAAGTTTTGGCTGAACTTAGAGCATAAGATTTTAGTTTGTTCCACTAATTTATGTATCCTCTTTCCATTTTTCTTATGCAAATTGTTGGGCATGGTGGTTTCATTGCTGAGACTTAATTTTACCTAGCAGAAAAATGCATTATGTACTGTGTAAGTAATTGGTGTCTACAGAGTAATTTCATAAGGTACTTGATTCATAATAGCATGTGCTGAGCTACTCTTAACTGAAAGAAGGTGTTTTAGACATTTTAGTCCCTATGGTTAAGCTCACATTTCAAAGGACAGCCCTTCCTCTTTGTGTGATTATCTCTTTCCTTTATATTTGCAAATGAAAACAACATTGCATGGATTTAAATAAATAGAAATTGTAAGAAAAATATTAAATGTTAGTGTGCATTTTAGTGAGCGTGTGCAGGAACTGTGACTTGTTCTGTGAACAAAACACAAAACCCCGGTCACAATTCATTAATATAAAGAATTCCTACCATGCTCAAGCAAACTTTAAAAATACTAAATGTTGGGACAACCTCATTAAAATGTCACATACACACTTCAATAAATCTTACAAAATATAATATTTTAAGAATTCCCCATTAAACTGTCATGTATTTTTCCTGCATTTCCTTTGCTATTATTGCCTGATTACCAAGATATTTGTATGCTAATTGAAGCTTTTTTCTTCTTCTAATTGTCCTTATTCCCTCATTCATTTTGGGCAGAATCTGAGATGTGCGTGAGAAGCAAAGATCTATCTTGGTTTCTCTGAGGAAACTGTTATTATCTATGAGCTTCCAGAAGAGAATTTGCAGTGCCTCTGAACAACATATGCATCAGATGTAGTATTTCCAGAGAGACACGAATTTTACCCACAGGAAATGTTTTTTCCCCCGATAGATGCACAAATCTGTGACTTCATCCCATTTGTAGCTTGGTATCAGGATCAGATACAGAGGTGGTGGAATGCTCCATGCCCTGTCATTCCCTCCTTATTTTGTCTGTACTCATAGCTTATTATCAAATCAAAATTTTGGCAGCATTTTTACAACTTAAGCTTTTCTTTAGACCAGCATCCTGGGACAGTGTTTTATCCAGTTTCTGGTTCCATGGTAAAATTGTTTGGCTTTAGGAGGCTAATTCTGTCTCAACTTCCTTTTGCAAGGGCATAATTATCTTCCTCTAAATTTTTTTTTTTTGGTGGAGAAAAAATGAGTGTGGGAAAAGACGAGAGGTATAGGGAAAGATCAATTCTTCCTGCTATTGTGATGTTTCATCTGTAAGCTCAGCTACCTCTGTACAGAGTATAGTTTTTTGCAGAGCATTCTGAGTGGAAAAATACCTGGTTGCTTTTTTTATGACAGGAGGGGAATGAAACACGACTGAATTGGACTGGTGCTGCTGCTTTGAGTCCTTGTTCCTTAATCCGGAACAAAAATAATTTGAAGAAAACAGCATTTCTCAACCTAAAAATGAGAAGAGCCCATGTAAAGAAAAACCCTACCTATTGCTCCACCAGCCCTGTCTTTGATTGCAGAACTGAGCCACTTCTCTACCTCTTCTGTTTTTCAAGCTGTGCCTCCTGCCAAGTCTGGGGAATGCAACTGGTGCCTACAAATAGATTTAGTAGTGAGGCCAGATTTGTGGGACAGCTATCCCAGAAGGGCATACATTAATAGATATACGAGATGAACACACATTTTCCTCATGCCTTCCTGAAATGCAGCTATAGTGATAATCTTCGGTGCCTGTTACCCTCTTCCTCTCAGTGGAGTGCAGTGTGAAAGATCAGAATTGAGAAGAATGGACCATAAAGGTGGCTTGAACTTGTAGGGCATGCAGCTGTACATGCACATAATTCCCAAAGAGTTCCTACTTCCTTTGCATAGGAAAGACAGCAGACTAAACCAGAGCTAGAAAGCAGCCAAGTCAGCAGTTTAAAAAAAAAAGGGGGGGTGCAGGAGCAAACCAACCCTAAACTAAAACCTGAACACCACACACTTAGCCTAAGTGTTAACCATGCTTAAGATAATGCTTTCATATACCAGAATATCTCTATGCCAATAGGATTACATGTCTCCCCAGACTCTTGAAAGACAGCAATAGAAAGATAGCTTTTTGTTGCATTCAAGTAATGGAGGAAATACCCAGCTGTTGTCACAAAATACTGGTGTGGGTTATCATGACTTAAAGACTGAGTTTTCTTTTCTAGTTTCCACTGCAGACTCCTCATGCCCAGGTCATCACCCCCAGCTTAAGGAATTGTTGGAAAGGGATCCTGGAAAGAAATATGCAGATCATAGAGAACTTCTAAGCTGTTTTCTAATTTTATTTGTGCTCAACTTTCATTCAAAGTTTATAAAGCCAGAAATTCCTCACTATGTAACTCCAGCCTCTGTCACTAATGAGGTTAAACATATCTTTCCTACTGGGAACCAGCACTTTTTTACTGAGAGAGACCTTTACTCAACAGAATTGTCTTTTCACTTTGCTGGTCTTTACCACCTTCCCAGATTAGGTAAACAGGAATTCAGCCACTTTGCTCCTCTTATGAGGTCCCTGTAAACAGTAAAATAACAAGAAAACCCAAAGACTGATTATCATTCTAACAGCCTCTGCTTGTTTTTCAAAAACTTCTCACCAACACCGGCTCCTGTCAGGCTACACACTTCATGAGCTTTCTCATGGGAGAAATGGAAGGAATCAAGATTCAAATCCATTTCAAGCAAGGAAAGCAAGCTCTGAAATTGGATACTCAGTTGGATCAATTCTGAGCTATTGCAGTCAGATATTAAAAATATTTTAATGGTAAATTCAAATCACATAGAAAAGAATAAAAATCAGGTGGTACACTCAAATAGGTCATGAAGTGACGGAAATTAAGTCTTTGCATGTGTTGGATAGAATAAGGGAGTTAAACACTCTTTTCTCATCAAACATCTTTGGGTATGTCAGCCGTCCTTTCTGGGCTAGCGGAGTGAAAAGATTTCAATACAGAAATATGGAGTTATCAGTAGCTTTGAGTCATTGAGACTGACCGACTTTTTCTAGGTGTTCTACTTAATTAGCATGGAAAAGAATTTCAAAAATAACTCCTGATTTCAGCTACCCTGTATGTCCATGTACAAAATTAAGATCAATACAGCTCAACCTATTCCTACTGTGAAGGAGATTGGAGGTGAGCGGATCAGGACTCTGCCTCTGGCTTCAAAATAAGCTTAGAAAAAAGCGTGTCTTCAGAAGAATATAATTACCATCTTCTAATAATTTTTAAATTTTGTATGTGGATGGGACCCCTTTTCTTTTGCTGACTTGGATCACAAGTGTTCTTTAATGCTTCTATGATGCGTCTTTCGGATTACGATAGCAGTAGTGATTTTGGGAAACAAGGAAATGCACTTACCTCTTTCTATCTAATCTTTTTTATCAAGGTTCTATACAAATTGAAAGTCTAAATAAACACAGAATAGTTTTTTGGAGTCACATAGACAACAACTATAAGGTGCTAAAATAACCCAACAATAATAGAGGAGTTACATACAATGTCACCTTGAAGAAGGTCTTGTCTAAGATCACAGTTAAAATTGTTTGGGAAGAGCAGAAGGATAAGCAGATAAGAGAAGCAATAAAACCCCCCTCCTTTCATGGGGGGCCTATTCTGGGGAAGTCTTGTTCCGTACATCCATTTATGATGAAGTTGTCATGCAACAGATACCCAGTAATTTTATCTTGTCTTTCCTTAGAGTGCCCAGTCTCACTGACGATCTAGGTATAACAGCATATTAAGTGATTCTGCTCCATGTATAACAAATGAAGTAAATCAGGGGTGTTCCTTAATTGTGTATTTCAGCTCTTTTCCATTCTGAAGATTTCTCCCTCTCCCCAGATTAGTGTGAAGATGGCAGACACAAGGATTATGGCTGTGATTCGCTATTATCTCTGAGATCTGGTCTAATTCTTAGGAGACCTGTGTTGGCTATGACAGGCAAATGTGTGACATATTTCACAGTACCTGGCAAGGGTAGGATTGGTCCCTCTTAGGAAGTTCTCCTGTATCCATAAAAGGGAGGTTCCAATCTAAGTATACCCAGGCTGTACTTAGGGGGTACCTAGTGTACCCAGGGTGAGGGGAAAAAGGTACAAAGATTAACAGGGCTGAAGTTTGTTTCACATAATGTCTGCAGTGCTCACAAGTACCTCATTCATTTGAAATAAAATTGTGCAGGGAAAAAGGCCTATAAATATTTCTCCCAAAAATTCTCCTTACTGGTATATGTCATCTTTCAGAAGATTTCCTTTGTCATATTCATATGCACACTCTCAAATACTCCCAGTTTTTTCAGTTCTGATTGCTTCATCTGCCAAAAGAAAGCCTATGTGTCCCCAGCATTACTGTGTCCCTAGTGTTAAAATTCTTTCTTTACTTGTCGTATTATCTTTTTTTTTCTTTTTTTTAAATTCCTAACCTATGTGCAGATAAAGTCAGTCAATTTCTAATGTGGCTGTACAGATTCTCTAATGCAGCCTGGGATACCATCTGCCTTTTTTGCTGCAATTGCATATTGCTGGCTCATGTTCAACTTAGTGTCCACTAGGATTCCTAGGTCCTTTTCTGCCAAGCTGCTTTCCAGCTGGGTGACTCCCAGTATTATGTTGGTGCAGGAGTCTGCACTTCTCCTTGCTCAGCTTAATGAGGCTCCTGTCACACTGTCAAGGTTCCTCTGGATGTGACCCTCTGGTGTATCAGCCACACCTCCCAGTTGTGGGAAGTGTCATCAGTCTCTGCTATCAGCACACTTGCTGAGGGTACACCTGCCCCATCATCCAGATCATTAATGAAGATGTGAATCTTCTTAAGTTCCTTGCCTTTTTTACTGGTCACATGTCCTTTCTCTTTGAGTTTCTTTTCAGTTCAATCAAGTTCAAACTTTTCATCTCTGTCTTTAAGGATCATTTCAGTTCTTTGTCCCTGTGTGTATCTGCTCTCATGGCAGTGCTGCCTTTCCTCTTGTTGCTAGCTCAGGCTGAGAGCACTTCCTTGTCTCCTCTCACAAACACCTCTTGCATGAGAAATTCAGTTCAACAAGTGCGTGCCAAGAAGAGCTGGCACACAGCTGGGATACAGTGATTTACTGACGTCTTGGAAAATTGTTGCTGTCGTGGGTAATAGACTGGTGGTGTTTATAACAGTCAAACATGCCTGATAGGTTTTCCATAATAATTGGAAAGAGCATGATTAACCTTACCAGAGAAATTATGCTGTAGTAAGCAAAATATCCTGTCTCTGAGCTTTAGCTAGAGGTGACCACCAGAGACAGCATTCTTCTTGAAGCAATCTGAAAAACCTCTGGAAAATTATCCTCAGTTCTTTTTTGGTACCAACAGATGTTAAGTATGTTAACCATGAAACCTGCAGCTATTTAGGCCTTCCAAGAATTGTGTGAGTTAGCTTGTTTAACTGTCTGATATCAATCTTTTTGCTGTATTTCTCTTCTGTGCCTTGCCCCGCAGAGCTGTGGCCAGCTAATCTTGGGACAGAGGCATTCCTGCTTCAGTACCCTTATCCCAGACTTGTGCTCACTTGATGATAGAAACAATACCAACTGCAGCTTGTGCTTCAGCAGGATCAACGTGGATGTAGTACATGGATGCACTACAGTTCAATGCATTGGGGCAGAAGAGGGTGTCAGAGGTGAAATGAGGTTAAGGGAGTATCAATGTCATTTAGTTGAATGTAAGCACCAGGACTCCCTGTGGGGTGAGGTTTTGGTTTTGGATCTTCTTTTGTGTGTGTGTCTTTGGTGGTGGGGGGAAGCCTTTCAAACCACCTGCAGCATTAGTTCTTATGGGAAGAATTGACAGAGTGAAGGCAGGCATGAAAATAAACCTATCAGTGCTGCTAAATTCTGATGACTCCCATTGTAATTAATTTAGCAGGGAACAGAGCCTTCTCTTGACTTCTATCTTTTTTATTTGGGATTCTGTTTTCTAAAGGATGCTACTTCACACACACTGTTTATTTCTGCATGTCAAAGAAATTATGATTAAAATTCTGAATGCTCACAAATACAAAAATTTTCACCACATAAACATTCAGCTGTGTTAGGGAAGATGTTATTTATTTGGTGGGTGTTTTATAAAGAAGTTCTTTGCTTTCAGAAGAAACTTCAAAGACAGCTGGGGACAAAATGTGACTGGGCAAAGTAAAGTTTTTCCCACAGCAGTAACATAACATCAGTGAGAAAGTATGAGATAGGTTAGCGATTTCTTTTTTTTCTTTTTTTTTTTTTTCCTTGTAAATGAAGGGTATTTATGGCTTTCATGCAACAGTCTCATGACAGCATGAGCTGGGCAGCCTGTGGTGGCAGGGCAAAGCTGCAGGCAGTACAGAAGGATGCAGGACTTGCCAAGACTCAGACAGTGGCCTGGTAGTGTTGTGGCAGTATGAATTAGCACGCAACACAGCACTGGTGTCATAAAATTAGGCTTTGAGGTAGTTGTTTCTGGGTTTTTTTGTCATAAACTAGGGATATCTTCAAGTTTCACCAAAAAGTGTAAATGAGAGGCATGTAGATGAGGACACATAACAACCAGGAGTGGAAATGCTAAAGAAAAAACTGGTAGCAAAGAAATGGGATGTGAAAAACCTCAAGGAAAAATTGTATTTAAGCAGTATTCAGTGCTTATGAGATCCAGTCTGAATTGTTTTAAGGTTATTAAATGTTTTAAGAAACATTTCCTGAAAATCTCCTGTTTTCTGAGTAGATGGTATTTGTGTGCAAGACAAGTTTTTGTCAGCTATTGTACTGCCAGTTGGGACAGTGACTTTTAAATCAAAAGTAGATAGTTCCAACAAAGAAGATATAGAATGAACAGTAAAAAGCAGCTGTTCTTTGCTCAGCAGGAAAAGGTGAAACCTCCATGTAGAGAAATACCTTTTTCCCACTGACTTACATTCTCATTACTCTGTGTCATGAGGTGTTCAAAATCAAAGTTTCAAGACTGACCTTCGATCAGAAGGAGTCTTTTGTGAGCCTGCAGTGTGTATTCCCTCTCCGGGCTGGTCAGAGCAGAGATGTGATTCTGACATGCAGGTCCCACCCTAGCAACCAGACACCTCCGCCTTCTCAAGCCAGCCTTGGAGGCGATCAGATTCTAACATTGCAATGCTTAGATTCTTTGCCAAACAGCCCATCTTTTGGTTCTCTTACAGTAACAAGTTCTGTCCTACAGGCAACTCATCTGAAGGATGTATTAAACTTTGTGCCTGCTTCTGGAAAGCAACTTCATTTTGGTTCTAGAATGTTGTAAAAGCAAAGTGCTTCTAGGTGGCATCCAAACATAACTCCGAGTGCAGTGAGGGGTCTGAGTGGTCTGAAGATTCTCATCTGCCCAGCCATGATTTAGCATGCATACTTCCAATTGTACCACAATGGAATATCTTCCAGCTGGTGTTCGAAAATATTTGCTTCACCTTTTATAGACCACATTTGCTCTGTCAAACAACTGTGTTTGATTTTTCTCTTGTCACTGATGTTGGGATATATATTCAGCAAATGGATGGAGAAAAGAATGTACCATATTGCAAAAAATTTTTTTTGTCTTCCACATTTTCTTATCTCTATCTTTTTGAGACTTCTAGCAGCAAAAATCATTTTATTTGATGTAGGGAATATCCTACATTGTTTCTTTGAAGTTAGTTGCTTTGGGTTTTTTAAACCAGCATTTATTTCATGTTAAGCTGTTCCTTCCATTTCTGGTTTGGGTGTTTACTGAATGAGATGCTAAATCATAGATCTGACTATAAATTTATTCTGAAAAAAATTTTTTTGAATAGCTAAAAGACTTATGTAGTTAAAAAATTGTCTCAGCTAAGCCATAAAAATAAGAAGTAACCATATTGTCTCCCAGCTATGTTTTATTTGTGCTAATTTTGAGACCAAGTCATCAAGGAGTTCAAAAGAGTGTGATATATTTAATTTCCTTTTGACTTGAACAGAAAGTACACAAGCAATCTTTTGGTTCTTTTCTAAAACTTCTACAATACCACAAAACAGAGCTGTTGCTTTTACAGTCTGAGTGCTAAATAGTAACTGGGTACATTACCAGACTTGGCGAGAGCTAATTATCATTAGCTTTCAGTTATTAGACAAGTTGTAACTTGCTACCATTGACAAAATGCCAATAATGTAGTCATATATCAGGCATCCTTTATTTAGAGGAATGTCAATCAGAACCCACTCTGGAAATTACGAACTGGATGAGAGAGGTTGCTTTTGAATATAATTTGATAAAAATATAACATAGTAATAAGTATTGATTGCCTAATCTAATTTATATTCATTAAAACCTTTAAAAAATATTTTATTAAAGGGTCGGATTGTTCTTTTGTGTAGAAATCCTTGATCAGGGTAAGAACCTTCCTGAAGAATCTTTCGGAGATTTTTTGCAGTTTGTACTAGGAACCTTTCAAATCATTCCACACCCTTTTCTTCACCTTATCCACCCAAGCCTCGCTTCTTGTTGACAGAGATTTGTAGCACTCATTCTGCTTCTTAGATGACTGATACGTTCTCAAATTCTCTGGCAGCAAACCCTGTAGAAGGCCGGGCTGGCAGCGTGTTACTGGCTGTGCATTACTACTGGTTCAATCAGTGTTTCTCTCAGGCTGTTTAGGCAAAGAGGAAAAGGTGTGTGTGCCGAGTGCATCCGCAGGAAATGCCCAAGGATGTGACTATCAACAGAGAAACGCTTAATTGGTTTTTAGGAAATATACTGCTGGATGTTTGTGTTCACAGTTCAGTCATATGAACTTCAGGCAAATACAAATGTCAGAAGGGAAATATATCTGGTAATTTCCCTGTTTCACAATGATGTGCTTTTTATTTATGTTTTTTCTTGACTGCGTAGTTTGGTTCAGTTTAGGAAACGTGATCTTTCAGTGGCGTTTGGCCACCAAAACATTTAAGTGGATAATTTCATAAATTTGACCCCTTTTCTAATTGTCTTAATAATGCGTTGACTAGAGAAAATTAGCTGCATGATTATGGTTTAACAGGAATTAATATTTAAAATCAGGGAATTTAATTTTACTTTGTTTGATATATGGTACCATGACCTCTAGAGATTCAGTCATTTTAAAAGGCCGTAATTTTGCCTCTTGCTCAGAAAACCCTTCCTGTAGAACAAAGTGTTTTGGACCACTACTCCCGGAGAGGGCTCCTGCCACACCAGACACCAAAATGGTCACAGAGCTGTAAAATAACCCTGGTCATCATCTTCAAATGCTATGTCTGCATATTCAATAGCCTCTTACACATTTTGTCCCCTCATGTTTTGAAATTATGAAAGTTTAAACCAGCATGTCAGTTACTTCTGTTCTTTTTGGGGGTTGATGAAGGGGGTTGATTTCTCTGTGTGTGAGACTATTTAATCTACATCTTTAGTTACTTGAAGTGTTTTAATCTATTTGCCCTTTGTTAGTGTTTATTTAAACAACACACAACCAGTGTGCTTCAGATACTTTGCATTTGCTTATGGCTTATAACTAAAACTACTTTGCGTGTTACCTGCAAATCAAGTATTCTTACCTCGGTGAAAGAGTGAAATTCATCCTGCATACTGATGGCTTTCCAAAGGCCTGCATATCTTTAAAATGCCGCTTAAGCCCTCAAATAAACTGTAAGTATGTTTTCTTAGTAAAACACAGGCATAAACTGTGTACTACACCTCTCAACATGATTATTCTAACGTAGACATATACTGGCTTGATGCTATCCTCGTTGAAGCCGGAGGCTGAAATTTTTATTAGTTTCTGTAGATCAGATTCAATCCGTGAATGACTCTTGCCAGACACAGAAAAATTAGAAATGTTTCTGAGCTCGACTTGCAGGTCACTGTTGATGTTGGTGTTATGTGCACAACTTCAGTGTGCTGAGTTCACTGATCCTGCACTTAAAATAGGTTTTAGACTGATGTACCAGGGAAATCCATATAACAGTGTAGTTAAGGAAACAGTGCTGGCCAGAGGAAGTAGGTAGATCAGGTAATGAGGACCATGAAAAACTCTATTTTGTTTTATTTGCTGCTGTGAGCAAAATAAATATTTTTTCCCAATTAATTTTTATAGCTGCTCAGACTCACCCATCAAAAGGGCTGGATGGAAAGAAAATTTACTGGTAGGCTTCATTTCTTTCTAATTGTGTCTAGTTTGGTTTTGATGCTGATCATTCACACTGATACGAGAGCCAAGTAACCAAAACAGAGATCCAAGTGTTAATCCTCTGCATCTATAACTGAAGCTTAGCTTCCAGGTGAACAGCCTGTATATTTTTATCCAGGTAGGGAATGTTGAAGGTGTGGTCCCCTTTCATAAGGGTCAGGCAGAGCATGGTCACTGAATGCTACCCCATTCTTAAAAGCTTGAAGTGAGATGCGTGTTTGGTAGGAAGTAAACTGCGTAGTTTCTCTGAAAAGTTTTTCAAGCCCTTGATTTGTTATCTTTCTCACTGTGTTTTCCAGTAGCAGGTCATGGGGCATAATTGGCTATTGCTTCCCTTGTGAGCTTCACAGGCAGTTGTGCTGACAGCTCTCAAGTTGCCTCTGGGTCTGTCATAGAGTTAAGCTGCTGATGGGCTTTCTGTGTTGCTTACCAAGCTGCTGTGGATTTAACCGTGCCTCCTCCTGAGCTGTGACATGTGATTGAATTCCCTTATTTAAGTGAAGCACACCAAGATCTTGTGACTTCTGTACATCTATCACATCAGTGATACGAGAGAAGAGATACTGCGATACTAAGTGCCATTTGGGAGCTGGACTCGATGATCCTTGTGGGTTTCTTCCAACTCAGAATATTCTGTGATTCTGTAATTCTGCAATCACTTTACTTACAGCATTTTGTAACGGTAGGGATTTAACAGAAAGAAGTGGTTGGAATTAATAGCTAACAGGTAAATGGCAAGCCTAACTCTTGAATTTTTTACATTATTAGTATGAATAGTAAAACACCAGAGCTGAAGATGTCTTAAAAGCAAGATAGCAAAATGTTGATTACTGTGAAGACAAGGGAAAAAAATAAAGAAGAAAATAAATGTTGCTGTTGAATTTCATTGTGCAGAGAGAACATCAAGTTAAATGGAAGGAAAAGAAGTTAAGTGATTTGTAAATACAACTGTTTTTCTGGCACTAAAAGAATTCTTAAGAGAATTTTGTTATGTGCAAGCTTATACGAGTCTTGAAAAAGCAGAGTTTTGAAATAGGTATTAACATGTTTACAGTCCCATGTTTGTAGATTTTTTATTTATTTGTTTAAAAAGAGTTTCCAGCTGTATCAAATCTGCAACAAAGTGAATCACCAAATTTAGCCTCTGACTATTTTTTTCAGGAGAAGGTACATTTAAAAAATGCTGTCACAAATCAATATACAACTGTATGCAAAATTACAAGTACAAATAGAATGTTGTTCTTGACTGGTTTGCTATATTGAAACTATATTATTTTATGTGAAGTATGCGTAATAGAGCATTAGATTTGGAAACTCTGTGTTGAATATTATTTTTGACAGCCTTTTTTAGGGTCACTAAAATTCCAATAATTCAGTACAGAATTGAAGTCGATTCCAGAGAAAAATTTAATATAGTCTGCTTGCCTGCCAGCTTCAACATAGTTTCTGAGTATTGAAATGGTTTGACACATTGAAATATAAAGTGCATTTGTCGTATCTATTGGTGAAGTATTTTGTGTGATCGCTTCTAAGAAAACTCAAGTCAGAGTAATACTTAATGTTAGTCTTCTATTTTTACCCTTTTTGTCTAAAAAGAGCAAAAAATCGTTAGGGCATATAAACTATTATTAGTAATAAAAATGCATATTCTTATCTGGTAATGTCATGTTGATCCTTAACTCATTTCTGTTGTGTACGGGTTTTTTAGTGGCTTTATAGAACGCAGATGTTATTTTGCAGTGATGAACAAGTGTTCTGTAGAGTGTTCCTCTTTTTCTGTCCTTGCACAAGCAGTTCTGCATTTTAATGCAAACACTTTATGACTATCCTGAAGAGAGATTAATTTGTGACCACTGCAACAGAAGTTCACGAAAATTAATATTATTTTTCTTCTCTTTGTTAAAATATTGGACTTATTGATTATCTGCGAGCAAGGAGAATAAAAGGCAGTGAGAATGTATGCTATCCTATTACTTAACAAAGTGTCTTCATGCTAGCACAAGGCTTGATTTAACTTCTGTGGACTTTGTTTCAAGCTCATGGTTCCTGTGGAGCTGAAGCAAGATGGTTAGGCTAAGGTGGGGATGTAAATGAACAGCTCTGGAGAGATGAGCACAAGTAGTAAGACAGCAGGAAGCCCATGTTAATGGCTTGTCCATCTCTTGCATGGAGGCTTTGGAAGGGTAACACAAAGGTGTTTCATAAGTGTAGGTGCCCAAATTCATGGTGCTGTTGCTGCCTGATGCTGACCATGGACTTAGCGATGAGATAGATTTACCAACTACCTAAAAAGTGTGTGTGGGGTGTGTTCCCTTGCTAAAGTTTGTGTTATCAGGCAAGCTTTGCTGCCTCTTTAAAGTGTCACTGGGAGGAGAATGGAGCAAAGCAGTTTTCTTTCTGGGACTTATACCTAGGGATATTCTTGGTTGTTAAATACAGTTTCTTAAAGTTTTTTTAGTCAATCTTCAAGAGGCAAAATTGACAAGGAAAACACTGTAAACATTGTGTACTTTGACACATACTCTGGTCCTTTGATAACTTGGCATTATTTGCATTCGATTTGTCTCTTGCTTGCCAGGTGATTGTATTTTTTCTGCTATTTTACTGGTCTTTTGTCATTCCCAGTGTAATATTCCAACTTAAAGCATTTCCAAGCATTGCTTCTCTATTGGCAATGTATTCTAGCAAAAATGGTTGCTTTGGTTTTCTTCCTGCATATCAAAGCAAGTCTTTTGGACCAATAGTACATTTGTTGTTTAGAAAGATACTGTGTGAATGATCTGACCCAAATATTTTTCCTTATAGTATTAAAACAGGAATACTTTTTTTTTTTTGGTAGAGTTTAAAAACACTTTAATAGTGCACCTCAGTACAATTGGACATACACAAAACTTTAAATGAATTTGAAGATTCACACTGCTTGCCCACTTTGTGTGGAGGATTTAGATTAAAAAAATCACAATCAGTAATACACTGACTCATTGTTAAACACCTCTGTTGCAGTATAGGAAGCATATTGAAGAGTGAGGTATGTATTTTGCAGTGACTGGGACCATGACAGGGAAACTTCAAATGAAACTTGGTGGACCTTTTTGCTGTAGATTTGGAAATAAGTCCAGAAGGCTGAGCTTAATATAACATGTGGCAGGTGGCCTGCATTTGCCTGGAGAATTCCTCTAGGGCAAGACAGCTCAGCAAACACATAAATCCTTTTTTCTCTGTTATCTAGTAGCACACTTAGTTGCCATGGGAATTATATTTATGCAGCAGATCCTCTGCAGTTCAGTTTGTGCCCAAAGTTTAACTGTACAGCTGTTACCGTAAATACTACATGGCAATATTTTCAAAACACAGCACCTTTGAACAAAAAGAACATGTCTTCTATTATTGATTTTGTTACGTTATGAAAATACCATTTTGATTACACTAGGATCATGTTTCCCCAAAAGCTTCATAAGTTGATTTAAACTGTACCTCCTGTACAGCTCTTCCTAATATTTATTTATTTATAAAAATAAAATGCTGGATTTACCTGAAGAGTGTTTCACAGCCAGTGAAATTTGGTAACTTACAGGACAGAACTTTGTATGAATACAAAGTGCATATACACTTTTCTGCTTACTTTCAGGCTGTTGGGTTTCCTTATCAGCTATATGTAATAAAATATTAACGTAGATTTTATTTTAGATGTTTTTTGTTTATTTGTAGCTCTGATTTGCTCACCAGAGACATGTGAAGAGTTTTAAGTTTATTGGCTCTGGTCTGGTTATTAGAAACAATTTTGTTTTAATCCTGATTTGTGCAACAACTTATAAATCACCAAAGTTTTTGTGCAAAACCAGCATGGGTTTACAAAAATTAGAATTTATGTTTTTTTAGGAATGAATGGATTATCCAACACAGTCTGTATCCTGACCCATTCTCTGTAATCTGTAGATTGCAGAGTATATTAACTAGTGGAATTAAACATGAATAAAGTTATAGCGCTGAAATTCACCAGCATCTTGATATTGATTGGAAATTTTCCACTTTGTGTAAGTGGAATATCTACTCTTTCCAAAAAACTGTGGACAAAGTATTCTGCAGTATTACTTTACATAAATAGAACTGTGATTAAAACACAAAATTAAGGCTTCAATATAAAATTTTTATGTTAGATTTTAATAGAAGGTTTTTTGGCACAAATCATACTGGTTTAATGTCAAATCATGTTCCTGCAGTAATAGTTATTAAACAAGATTCCTGGTATGTGCACACAACTTCCCGGTATTTACTCTTTCAGTATAAACTGTCTGAATATTCAGAAAATAAATTTCAGGAAGATTAATAGAGTAAATTAAATGCTTTGTTTGCAGCTGTTTTGAGATCATGAGTTTGCTGTTCCAGTGGTGTTTTGTGTTTCTTGAGTTTGTTTGCTGTTAATCCTGATGCTGGAGAAAAAATACCTCTACCTGCCCAAATTTCTCTTGAAACTTATTCTGTGTTAAGCCAGGCTGAGTGGCAAACACCTGTAACACAGCAGAACACTTCTATTCCCTCTTCACCAGTAGTCATTTAAAGTAGGTGAGAGGAAAAAAAATTAGTATATTTGCTATCAGCGTTACTCATTGCCTGTGAGAAAAGGAGTTTATTGTCCGACTGACTGATGCATGCTGTGTGGACAAAGCCTGGTCAGGAACTTTTCGTGGCCAGGATTTGAGACCAGCCCAGTTTTCATTTCCCCACAGTGCTGTTGATTGCTAGAGATCTGGTATGGAGGAGTAGGTCTGCAGTCCTAGACTGGAGCTTGTGTATCATTCTCTTAGTGTTTTACTGGACTTAATGTGTTTAAGAAAATTTTGCCTGTTTAAGAGCTCACTAAGTCAATATGCAAACACATATAGCCACACTATCTGTAGCAGATAGGAATCTTTGTTCTGTGACAACCAAGATCATATGGAGTACAAGGATAGGCTCTTCTTGCTTTGGTACTGACAGAGAAGTCATCTGTGACCTTGCTCACATCTGAGGTGTTTCTTGGATCTGTCTATTCAAGAATAAGCTTGAATGTTACTCAGGAGTAGTGGATTGGAAAATTAAAGATAATGAGCAACTAAACTTAAAAGATTCACGCACAAGAAATGTGTTGGTTGGTCCTGTCTTTTCATGGCATTAAGACTTCTCTAAAAAGGTCCTTTCCTCTTTTTCTGATGAGGGAGGTTGACAAAATTTTCTGACTTCAGGGAAAGCTCATTTGTATGACATAACTTATTCAAAGAAGATTGAAACGTTTGTTGATTCATACAAAAACTACCTTCATAGGGCAAAAATCTGGGGTGCTGCGTTACTATTAAAGAACAGGCAATGATAACAGGAGCTCCTGTCTGGTAGCTGAAACCTGTTGTGTTCAACAGAGAAATGTGTCACTTCTGGGGAATTACTCTGAGAAAAAGCTTGGCTTGGCATCTGTAGATGTCTTCAGATTTAGATTAGCTAGTTTTCTATAGGATGCATGTTAACCAGCAGAGTCAGTGGTTTCAAGAGAGAAGTTCAGAAGCTATCAACTGAAACTCAATGATTGATTATGTAAGAGGCCAAAAGCAGATAACATAAAATGTCTTTCTTGTTCCAAATTTCATTATCAATGATCCTCTAAGGGATAAACTATATTGTTTTTTCTTGCGCGGTTGTAGTTTCTATTAAATGTGATCTTAACACAGAAGAGGGGAAACTCCTTCCTGTATATGCTGCAGAGGGAACCTACTGAATTTCCAGTAATTCCCATACTGAATTCCCATCTCTGATAAGTGTTTCCATGAAATTTCCAGACCAAAGCCAGAGGTGTATGCATTGGTTTCTCTATATGAAAAAGGACAGCTTTTTCATAAATAACGTGGAATTTTTTATCTGATACTTCTGGAAATTTCTTTGATGGCATTCACAGTTTTTACTGGACATTCAATAATTAGATGTCATTAGATATCTAATTAGACTGCTCAGAGTCCAGAAATACTTAGATGTATGTTAATGAACTACTGTTATTGCCAGACAACTTAGTGCTTCCTATCTAGAGTTTTTTAATCATAGAATTAGAAAATAATTTGAGTTGAAAGGAGCACTTAAAAGTTCATAAAGGTCCTACAATGAGCAGGAACATCTACATTTAGTTTATTTTAGTGGTATGTGTTGCTTTTAGAAGATATGGTGAGACAAAAAGTGAAAAATAATTGAAATATCTATATCCAGTACTGGGCTGAAGCCTGAATGAAAGATGAAGTACTATTTGCATAAGCATATAGTGACAGGACAAGGGAGAATGGCTTTAAACTCAAAGATGGTAGGTTAGGATTAGATTTTAGCAAAACGTTTATGCTGTGAGGATGGTGAGGCACTGGAACAGATTGCCCAGAGAAGTTGTGTCTGCTCCATCCTTGGAGGAGTTCAAAACCAGGTTGCATGGAGCTCTGAGCAGCCTGTTCTAGTGGAAGGTGTCCCTGCCCACGGCAGGAGGTTGGAACTAGATGATTTTCAAGGTCCCTTTGAACCCAGCGACCTTATGATCAATCCTGTGATTCTATATGAAGATGTTTATGCTTCACCTCGCTCATGCCTTAAAACTTGCTTTCCTTGTAGCATGTAGCTTCATATCTAAAGGGATTTCAAATGCTGTTTACTCTATGGAATGCCATATCTTTTTTCTCTTCAGGTATTTGTATTTGATGGACTGCAGATATGTTATGCTAGATTAGTCAGAGAGAACATAAAATTAGCAAAATTAGGATCAGTTTCCCCTGAGCAATAGAAGATTCTGCTCTAGCAGACCCAAAGAATCAGTGATAAACCCCAGGGGTAATGCTGGCTGGAAATATTAATTGCTTCTACACATAAACCCTGAAAGGAGATACAAAGAGGAAAAAGCTGTGAGGAGAGAGTAGGTTTGGATGCTGGATCCTGTAAGCCACCCTGTAACAAAAGTGAAGAAAATCACACCAGCAGGCTTGCACCCCTCCTGCCTTTTCTGAGCTCAGCAAGAATCTGTGATGTTGACTACACATGAATGCCTGTATAGCTGTCTCCATTACAAGTTCCTGTACTGTTCTAGATGCCAGTTATTGCTTTTTTTTTTTGTGCTAGTAGCTGACAGAAGACACCAAATTTTGAAGGATTGTCCCTTTTTATATGAATGGGTTTGATAAGCATGGTGCTTGAAATAAGAAAAATACATGGAGAAACCTGCAAGTCAGCGGCATGCATGGGAAGTAGGAAAGGGAATACAGCTGGATGGGATGAAACTGTCAAAACAGTGTGCCAGTCCTCTCCCTCAAAAGCTGTGTACTCTATTTATTTATTTTCGTATGTATCTCCCTCACCCCACTTTTTTTTCTCTCCCTTACTGTGTCAACTTTAACTACATGTTTTACAAAAACAAAAGTTAGTGTCTCTGTGAGGTGATGATAATGGGGGACAAATGATCAAAACTTTTTTTCTTATGGCTCTTGATCACTTTAAGCGCTGATGATAACCTGTTCTTCAGTCAGAAGAGGTGGAAACATCCCTTGAGGATTTGACTGTGTGAAAATTTTAAGGCATGTCCTTACTTGACCAGAAGCTGCTGGTTGTTGCTGGAGGTGTGTTTGCTGTTGATAGTTCAAGCGCAGCTGCTTTCTCTTTAGAACTGAGTTTTCTTCCCTTGTGTTTCATATTTTTACTTCATTGCGTAATCATCTTTCCTTGTTCTCCAGAACCTGAAACTCAGTCTTCTCATTTTTTCTCTTCACCAAATTGTTTAAGGAAACCAAGTAGTGTTCTGCCTAGAAGCGTTTCAAAGGGCATTTATTCCACTAATTTGTTGCCCAGAGAAGCTGAGAACAATTACTTTCCAGCTTTACTTATCACCACTTTGGTGATAGAAAGGAGACACAAACTTTGAAACCCACTCTTAGCACTTTAAACTGTCTTTAAAAGGCTCAAGTATACTTTTTATATTTAAAAACAAAAATCAAGTATAATAGAATTTTGCCCATTGTCTTATCTTGGAAATATCTAAACTTTATTTATCTTTTAGTAAGGTAAAATGTTACTTTAATAAATTTTCTGGTTTTGTCTGGTAAAAGAGAAATGCTGAATATGTGCATCAGAAAGTTTTTATGTTTTGCATTTCAAGCTTTTGATTTACTAGTATAATTTTATGCTTTCCTTGACCTTCTGTGTCTTATAATCTGTCAAATACTGTTTAACTGAAACCTGTACTAATCATCATCAGTTTCATTCCTTTTGAATAATGGTTATTTTTCATAAAGTTTCTTACCTACATTTGGCAAATTTTTTGGTTCAGATTTTTTCTTCCTTTTTTTTTTCTTGATTAGTTTTCTGTTGAACTCTTTGCTTTTAACAGCACACTCAAGGAGCTTGACTGAGAAGCCAGTTTGGCTTTGAGGGTGTGGCACCTAAGAAATGAAGCTTGTGCCTTATTTGAAGGCTGAGCACTGTAAGGAATGTATAAGACTGCAGGGAACACCCTGAAACACCAAGGAATTTCTACTCCCACGGGTTCACTGTTCCTCCTGGTGATATTACTGAGAGATTCTGTGCCTACGTGTGAGACTAACATATATGCAACTTTTCTTAGTTCCATATTGACAAGAGCTCAGCATGTACATTTTATAAATATATACTCTGTAATTATATAAATCATATAATGTTTAGAACGTTTCTCCTGCTGGTAGCAGTCCTGCTATCAGATATCATGCTAAATAACAATAATATGTCAGAAACAGAACAAAAAAAGACTTCTGTGTGGTTTTTATCTGCCTTGTTCATTTACTTTCTTAGTTGTACATAAAATATCTTGGTAGACTTGTGTTATTGATGTCTGTAGAAACTTGCTGAGTCATTTGTGCAGGAATTGTTTATAATTTATTCTGAAAATGCAACAGTATTATCAACCATTTTTAGAAGAGGACTTGTTTGTTTTATGTTTTTATTTCTGTCCATAACAAGCTTGTTGGAGAAAGGGCAAGGCTTGCTTTTCTTCAGCTTAACTCATCCACCAAATCTCACATTTTGATATGAGGAGAGTGTTTCTAGTTAACTATGAAGGAATCTGCGCGGCTTTAAAATTAGCTCTTAAAATATCATTCAAGATATCCCCCACTAAGAGTTTCATCCTGTATATTTATATTTTATTGTTGATTGCATGGTTGATGGTGCACAACGGGATAGAATATGGAACAATATGTGGCCTTGTTACCACTTTGTAGATCTCAGTGGAGTTTGAAGTTGCTGAGAGTTGAGGGCCCCATATCTGCACTGTTTCCTCACTTGTACAGCTGTTGCTAGCTGCTTCCTTTTCATTTGGAAAAATGGAGATTTAGAAATTTACATAATCTGATCTACAGTCTGTACAAACAGAATTTCGGATGCTAATTTTCACTTGTTTGCTAATCAAAGGTTTTGAAAAGGCAATGTTAGTGTATTATTAATAACTTTAAAGTACATCCTGTTTATGAGGTAATAACCTTCTGTCATGGGCTGAGTTGACTTTGAGTTTAATTAGCTCAGAATTTGTTTAATACTGAGTTAATCAACCTTACAGTTGCTGTGGAGAAGTTTTGGGTTAGTATTTTTTTTGACCAAGCTAGGCTTCAAAAGTACAAACTAGCAAATTGTGGATATGCCATAAGAAAAGAAGTATATGTAACATATTTTTGAAAACCCTCAACCTATACAATCAAAATTTTAAGATTGTTTGCTTTTTAAAAATTTTTATTGCTTTCCAGTTTCACAGAATTTTATTGCTCAGAATAAGATCTGAGAAAGAAAAATAAGAGAAAAGTGGCAATATATAGACACGTATGTAGGAGTTTGTATGTCCATAGACATATAGTGTTCATTTGTTTTGAACTACTATAAAGAGTAACTTTTATAATAGGGATGTGTAACAAAATACTTCTCTCTTATTTGAAACTGGAGTGGATCTTATACAATGCAAAGAGTATAACCATGACTGTTTAGTATCTGTTTGCATAATAACTAGCCCAAGTGGTAGTGATTTAATACATGGAAGTTTGTTACATAAATTTGAACTAATAATAATATTTTAATATCAATTTTTGAAACAACTTTAGGCATGTAGCAGTTCAAAAGAAAAAAAACAATTTTGATGTTTTGTATATTTTGAAGAGAGCTGCTTTCTAGGATAACAACTGGATCTACCATCACTACTGTCAAATGAGAGAATACTGCCAAAGTCTATGTTAAAAATTACTTTTAGGTGTGCTTTTTAACAACTTTTTACATTATTCAGGGCTGAGTATTCCAACTTCAGGAGACTGTTCTCGAGTTTGTAATCTCGTTGGCTGGTTACTTTAGATGAAGTACCTTAGGAAATCAAGAACGGTGTCCTAGACTGGCTTATAAATACTGTAAAGTGCACGAGAGTTTTTGGCAAGCTTCATAAGCTGTAAGAACAGGACACTTGACAATTGCAAACTTCTCTTTTTGTATGTAATTGACTATGAATTGCTTGAAATTATTTTGGCATGGACTAAATATGACCCTTCAGAAGTTCAAGCCTAACCACAGCGGTGAGGAAGCTCCACTAATCTTTTCCTAAAATGTTAATCTGAGAACAGATACATTCTATAACAGGTCTACAACAGAGAGGTGGAAGGGGAAAATAAGTAATTTTGGACACCTGTGTGACTAAACCAGGTTGAAGACATTTTTACAAAATCAAGCGTCTATGTGTCATTGGTGTTTCAAGATTTTTTATCAATCTAAACCCCAAATTCTTTTGCTCAAGTACAAGTTACAGATACGGTATTCAAGCTGCTTGGTACAATCTGAAAACCTGTATGTTCTGGAGCTTGGAAAAAATGATTGCAATTGTCTTGGTTTCAAAATGGATGATGAAATCATCAACTGTATTCCTCTTCCACTGTTTAAAAGCAGCAAACCAAAATACAAAATAGAAACGAAAAGTATTTATCAGACAAACTAAATCATTTGGGTCTCCTCATTACTCCTTCCTGGTTTCTTCTGAAGTATTTAACTAAACTTCATCTGCATTTAATTCTTGAAATCAGTCATTAGGAAGACAGAATGTCACAAGTCTTTAACAAACTTCTGAGAGACAAAATGCAAGACACCTACAAATATTTGAAAATATAAATTATAGCGTTTTGATTTATGTGTTAGAAAAAAATGTAAATTAGAAATGGAATTAATTTCTTGTGGATGGGATTTCTTTTAGTGTGTGAAAGCAAAGAAGACCTGTTCATGTTCTGAGGAAGAAATAATGAAAATGTTTGCAAATTCTATGATTCTTTGTTGCAAAGAATCAAATCAGAAGATTTTTTTTTTTTAATTTGGGCTTTGTATCTGTTAAAACATAACACTATCACCCAAATGTAGTTTTTGGCTAAGGACTGTGTTATGTTACCTTTAAGAGTTGCATGGCTAAAGCAGCTTTCCTTGGACCTTGATGTCCTAGTAATCGATGTCCTCATCAGCAATTATGTTCATTGCCATGTTGTAAGACCTGACCTGCTGCCATCCAGATACAAACTTTAGACTGTATATGTGCACACACTCAGCGATTTCAGTGAGACCAACATACAATATTATATTGAATACTTAAATAACCAGCTTAACTTACATGTTGAGGAGATACCATCATGGAGGCAGACTAAAATCCTGTGACAAGGGAGAAGGGGAGCATTGAAGTTCATTTCTTGTTTCAATTCTCATTGAATTTTTTTAGTATACCTTTAAATGCTGTCAACTCAGTTGTCCTTCTAATGTTGCCAAAGGCATTTTCAACTTTCAAAGAGTATACATCTGAATAAACTTACAGGTATATAGACAAATATTTTGACTAAATGCTCGTATTTAGTCCAAATAGCTGAAATGCTTCTCTGCAGGCTTTCATTTCTTGCATATTCTTCAGAATGCAAGAAGTGTACTGGGCTTTTTGACAGGCACCATCTCAAACTGGTCTGAAGCTGATGAGTTCCTTGTGCAGTGTTATATTTGTGGGACTGATTTCACATCTTCCAATACGATTGTGAAATGTGTGTTCACAGCCCAGAAGCCAACCATATCCTGGGCTGCATCAAAAGAAGCCTGATCAGCAGATCTAAGGAGGTGATTCTGCCCCTCTGCTCTGATGAAACCCCATGTAGACTGCTGCATCTAGCTCTTGGGCCCTAAGCACAGGAAAGATAACGACCCATTGGAGCAGGTCCAGAGAAGGACCACAAAGATGACTCAAGGGATGGAACACCACAAGGAAAAGAGACCTTATTGCGGCCTTTCAATGCTTAAAATGGGGCTTATGAGGAAGATAGGATAGGGCAAGGGGTAAACTAAAAGAGGGAAGATTCATATTAGATACAAGGATGAAAGGTTTTTACAATGAGGGTGGTGAGGCAGTAGAACAAGTTGCCCAGAGAGCTGGTGGATGCCCCATCCCTAGAAATATTAAAGGTCAGGTTGAACGGATCTTTGAGCAACCTGATCTAGTTGCATATGTCACTCACCCTTACAGGAAGAATTGGTCTAGATGGTCTTTAAAGGTCCCTTCCAATTCAAACTATTCCAAGATTCCATGATAGTTGTGTGTGATGTTTTAGGGAGTTCTGTTTTCAGCTTGTTAGCGTTAATGCTTATATGCTGCCTTTGGGCCAGATTAATCATTAGGTTAATATCAAGTTTCATTTCTTTTCTGAGGACATGCTAACTCATTTGTCAGTTAAAGCAGCAAATCCAAACTGCACTTTTATTGTCTGGATCAGTTCCCTGAAAAATATTAAAATATAAGTTATGTTGATTTTTTGGAGTTAAATTCAAGTAAAATGAAGGTTTTTCATTCTGTGGCTCTAGCTATAAGCTTAATGCCACCTCAGTTTTTGATGTAGCTTTTATGTCTATATATTATTCGCAGCACAGGATTACCACTTCAACATCCATATTTCTGTTGGAATCTGAAGTGTCCCTTAAATATCACATTGGGCAGATTATTAAGACTTCCTACTGTCATTTGAAAAATGAAACCATACTTTGTCCGTATTTATCCTTGTCTGTTTATGAGAAGCTGGCTCAGGGTTTTATCTCCTCCAAGCTAGACAACTGTAATGCTTTGCTCACTGGCCTGCCAAGTGGTCTCATTACCAAGCTTGAGCAAAACTCTTTTGCCAGAGAAGTATATCTTGCAAAAAAAGACAGCATATCTCCCTAATCCTAGCTTCACTGCATTGGCTACTCAGAAACAAAGGATTGATTGTGAAGTTGACCTGTCAGCCCCTTCATGGTCAAGGTCCTGAATATATCTCCAGATTTAATTTTGAGATATATTGCTTCCAGGCCTCTGTGCTCTTCAGTGCCCTCTTAGTGCAAGTTCCAATTACAAAACTACAAACCTTACGTGATGGAGGATTTTACCATTATGCCCAAAAGCTAAGGAATAAGCTGCCTTTCTCAGTTGAGGAAGCTCATGCTCTTTGCTTAAATCTCCTCTTCTGAAGATTTGCTTGTCTGTCTTTTTCCTTTTTTATTGAGTAATATGTTATACACCATAAATCATTTGGGGACTGTAATACATTCTATGCTGCTATGCAGAATTAAGTGGTAATTGTAGTTTTAAGCAGAGCTACTTAAGATTTTTTTCCTTGGTTGGAAAACAACTTTTAAAAATAAATAATTTTTGTCAAAAGACAAAGCAGTTAATAGAAAAAGATTCTTAGATTTAGGAGAAAAAAAGCAGAGAGGAGTGCCTCAAGATTACTACACCCTCCAGTATCCAATAACTGGTTGCTTATTTGGATTTGGAAAGCTCAGAGTCAAATTTAGCTATCTTCCCTTTACTGAAATATTTTAATTATCAAGCAGTCGGCGACTCTGGAGTGAGACTATCTAAGTCACTTCTGTGATGAATATGTTGTTCATATAACTAAGATTAATTGATGCTTAGACTGACATTAGATCTGATACATCTTGCTATAGACTATATACTGTTCTAGGGTAAATATCTGTATTTTACCTCTTTGTTTTGTTATATTGCCAGAGAAAACAGAAAATATTCTAGTTTTCATCTCAGCATGGAAGCAACAAAAATTTTTAATTGTTTCTTGAAATTTTTATTTACTTCCCTTTTCACATAGAGACTGATTCACTTTTATTAGCCAATGGTCCTTTCCAGAAAAAGTGTATTGTTTTAATGTTTAAATTAAACACTAGAAATTAAATTGTTAATATTAAAATATTTTAACTCCTCCAAAGTTGGTAAATGTCATTGTCAAAACAAATTACCTTTGTAACAACCTTATAATAAATGGATAGAAAGTGGGTAAGATGATATTTCTTAAGAGACAGAGAAAGAGGGACTGTAATATATAATATAGTAATATAGACAGAAAATGATGACAACCTGGATGAGACTTTTAGCTGTTTGGATCTCAGAGATCTCCTACAGAAAGAATGGGCAAGATTTAGGTATAAGCTGAATGTGACAGCTTGTAAAAAGATGTGCTGAAGCAGCCATTAGAGAGGTGGAGGAAGAGTTAGGATGATGCAGTAATGGAAAAAGTGAGAGGGTGAAAAGGAAGAGAAAGCTATGGAAAAAAAATATGGTCTGTGTTGAAGAGAATGTAGGGTGTGGAGATAGGCTGCTGCCTGTGGAGGGATTAGACATTCTGGTGAGGAAAGCTAGAGTGAATGCATTTGTGGAAGTCAAATGGAGGTTGTCTGGATGGGAGAGAAACTCAAATGGCTATTTTACATTACACTTTCCACGCTTTGAGTGTTTGATGCATCACATAATAGACAAACTGTGAGTTCAGCAGAAGTGAGCAGGTCACTGGTCAGTTTTGGTGGGAGATGACAGATAGTTCTTCTCCCTCCTCCCAATGGGTGCTGCTTGGTGTCTACATGCTGAGCCTTGTCAGGATATGAATATTTGGCTCGGTTTGTTGTCATCAAAAACGTTTTTGTTTCAACTGCTTATTAATAGCCTCAGATGTACTTCATAGCAGCAACAGATTCTGTACAGCTGCAGCCGCTACCAAAGCTAAGAGTTTAAAATTTTATGTGGTGCCCAGGTGAGTGATGAGGAGGTTTATGCAAAGACACAGACTAAGACACGGCTCCATGTTTAAGTAGACCTACAGGAAGGCTTTTGCAGTGTCTAAAATATTTTGGCAGTGCTTATGTAGAGGCTAAAAGGGTTAAATTATTTATATTAAAAATTTTTATAATATTTGCATATTTGCATGTGTATAGTTTTTTGAAATGAAAAAGACGTGTTTTTTCCGCTGTGTCAGGAAAGAAAGGAAGGAGCGTAGGACTACGGGGAAGAAAAAGGGAGGCATTTTCAGCATTGTATCCGCTCCTCTTAAACTTGGTTGGCTGATATTTATGTGGAATTTCCATAGTCGTTTTATATGCTAATGTAAAATCGAATTTCATGCTGGATGGTAGAGATTGGTTAAGATTTTTTCCTACAAATTAGTAATTATTTGTAAAATAAATAGCAGTTGTTAGCCTTCTGCTAGAGAAGGCAAGTGAGAGAGGAGGAAATTAGATATTGTTAAATGGAAATGTATGTGATTCTTCAAAATAACTGAATATATTACCTTCAAAGAATTTAACTGAATGCTAATTGTACTTTAGTATATATAAGCACTATTAGTGCATACAAGTATGACTTAAAGTAAGAAGTTTTACCATCATAGTATTTTCCTTTCACCTGAGCTTCTAACAGGTTAATTTTTTTTTCCTTTGTGGATTACAAAGAAAATATTGTAACATAGGAGGTATTAGCAGTCTTTTGTTAGCCAAATAAATGTAAAGCTTCTGCCAATTAAAACATGTATAGTTCATATAAACTCATTCATTTCAATGTGTAGGTATTTAAGGTGGAATTGAAATGTTAAAATTTTACAGAAAGCTTTGTGTAGCAGTTCTATAAAATGAAACTCTTCTCAGTTTAGTTCTGCAATATGTGGCCATTTGGGGAATCCGGGTAGTATTAAAACTTCTTTAAAAACAAAAAAAAATGACACTGATTCTTTTGTTGCTGAGCTGTTCAAAGTTCAACCAGTAATGAAAACAAGCATTCTGATGTTTTAAAGGAATGGTTGTAAGGAAAGAGGTTGATCTTATTGTCAGTTCTGTTGTATGAGATGTTGGAGAACTGACCTTTCACAGCTTGTTCACAAGGTTTCATCATCTCTTCTGAAACGATGACTTTTTGTGGTGGATTTCTTTAACTTTACTGCCTTTACACGCGTAGTGATTCATAAAGTGCTTTTTTTAATGTATCAAAAACTTCAATCCAGAAATTTCCCTACAGGTTTTCCATCCCTCTACTCCTCCCCCATTATTTTCTAAGCTATGTGATACATTTTCAGGAATACATTCACCATGCAGTTTAAAAACAAACCAAACAAAACAGCAACCTGAACACATAGCCCATATAATGTCTTGGATAAAATATCTTCACAACTTTTCATGCCTTTATTTTTTCTTCAACCACATACTTCATGGTTTTCATTCATTGTAATATCATTGGACAGCAATCAAATAAATGAGGCCTATCAGAGCTCAAGTGCCTATTTAAATTAAAGGAAAGCAGTTAAGTTTTTAGATGCTAATACTTTGCTCAGATGTGAGCAAATGACTTACACACATGTAGGCAGCAACAAAGAACAGTACATGCTTTTTGGTAATATGTGATCTGGGCAGCAGAAAAAAGAAAGGAAGCTTGGAAAGTGCTCAGTTGTGTTTTTGGCAATATTTTGCTCCACGAATTGCTGCCAGAGCAAGAACAGTAGTGGACATTGTCTAAAGCAGCTCTGACCATCATCTGAACTCTTGGACCACCCTACGGTTGGATGGATGGTTGCCGGGACATTTCTTTCAGGGGAAGAGTTTCTTCCTTTGCTGTTGCATTTTGGCTGCCTTGTTCTTAACCAGTATGTTTCTTTTTGAGGTGTTAATCTCTTTGCTTCTCCCAGAAATGTCATTTGCTCTGTAGGCAGTCACTAAAGTCCTCTCTGTCCTTCAGGATGTAACTTCCACTTCAGATTTCAGTCTTATTTTTACTTGGCTTACAAAAATGAGTCTGAATATAATTCATAAATCCAGGAAACCTGAACAGTCTTGCAGGCACCAAGCACTCAGCAGGAATTAAAACCTTTCTCTTTCCTGATAGTGTAGTCTTTTTAATTTCCTGGTTTATAGGAGCAGAGGAATGAGGAGGAGGACCAGGGAAGCTGAGCACAGCACAGGACAAAAGTAATAGAGAGCAAGACACCTTAAAAGCTGTTAAAAGCAGCTGCTTTTTGAAGCTGATGAAGGAAATAGAAAAAGCTATTGACGAAGGCCAAATGCAGCCTGAAATTCCAGAAGTGACCTGCTGTAAACCCACTCAGCAAGTGAGTGATCTCTGGGTATTTAATGCTGACATGCTCTGGGGTAGATGGAGAACAGCCAAGCACGATGGCTCTATGCTAAGAAAATAAGCCAGTTCTTATGTGTTCTCCCACTGTTTTGTGTGTCGCTGGAGTGTGGTCATAGCAGTAAAGGATGTGACTATGCACTGCTGAAACTGTTCTTGGATAACTGCTGGCACTCATAGCAACTCACTATTTCTAGGAGTAAGGATGTGAATCAGATGGTTAAAATTATTTAGATCTTTTTTTAACAGATCATAAAATGCTTCATATAATGCTAACACTTGCTTTCATTGGCTGATGTTACATACTCCTGAGGCCTTTGCCTTCATATCATCACTTCTGGTATGTCAACAATAGCTGAGAAGTGTTCCTGTTCTATAAATGGTCTGCAAAATTTTTCATTCTTACACAAAGTAGCAGAGAAGTGGTGATTTTCCCATATCTCTATCCACAACTGCATGCATCTAAGCCCAGTCCATTTGTACTCTATCTGACAATTATAAGTTCCAATGCATGGGGTCTGCTTTAAATATATAATATCCAGAATATTTTGTAAACTTTTTTTCTTTAGATGAATAGAAAGTAACACTAAAATGTTTTTAATAGATGAAAATAATGCAGGCAAAAAGATTTGCTTTGTAGCTTCTCAATAAAATATAGCCATGATTCTTATGTAGATGTGGTGTGATATGGACTTTTTAGCATACTATGCTTTTTCAGCTAAGGTAGAGGGAGTACTTTTGCAGAGAGAGTTTGCGTGGTGCTGCAGAAAAGTACGGATTTCATTCTGTCCTCTTTATATCCTGAGTGAATTAAACTTGAGAGAAAGAAGGGGGCACATAATAGGACTCTCTTTGGCTGAGCTTGGCAGGAAGGTATAGTGGCCTTTGAAACTTTAGGAGGTATTCTTTGATTCCTTCAAACTTCAGTTGTGTGGTAGTTTAAAAAAAAGTTATGTAATATGGTGACTTAAATAAGCTTGTTTGGTTTTAGTCTCTGAATAAATAATACATTCTCAGTCTTACATTTCCTGTAACAAAGTGAAATGTGAACAGCAATATAAAGTCCCAAACATTTTGATCCCTTTATATTTTTTCTTGCCTTTCTTCGTGCTTACTCAGTTCTCAGAGACTAATACCAAGTGGAATTGAACACCTGCAGCCCTTGCTTCGAGTTATGCTGTATATTGCAGATGAAAGGAACTGCAGGTGCTCTATACTTCCCAGAACTTATCCCATGTGCCACTGCAAATCTGGAAGGACTTACTGTTCAAGCAGTCTCAAGATGATTTTTTATTGCTGGATATACTTTGAGTATATGACAGTTTATGCTGATTCTGTGTTTATTCCCCCCAATGATATATTTATTTCTCTAATGTTTGAGGGTTTGGGGATGGTTTAAAATTGTTTATATAAGATCTCAAATGGGGATGTTCTGTAACTTCTTTGCAGGGAATGATGAATGCAGCTAGCCATCAGCTATATTTTCTCTGTATTACCTGTTCTCTCCAATCATCTGACTACTTATTGCTCTTGTCCATGATTCTAGATGTCTACATGAAAAATTGGCATCTTTTTCAGGATGAGGAAATAGTGTTGTCTATGCAAGGAATTGATTTTGCATTTGATTTTGGTTCTTGGAGAACAGTGATACCAACTGTCCTACTAATAACAAACAGCAGAGAGTAGACGGGACTCTGATTAATATTCTCTGAATCTGAGTTGTATCTTAGGTTAGAGAACTTCTTCATCTTTTCCTGGAACTATTTCCCTCTTAGGTTCACTTAAGCCAAACATTCCTTCTAACCTTTCCAGCTTCAAGGAGAAAATTAGCTAGTCTTGCCATTTAAGAATTCTGGCCTCTCACTGCAACCTTTGCCTGGATATGGGCCTGAAGTATATTATTTCAGCCATACGGTGTAAATGCAGGGCTACCATATGTTAATATAAGAGCAGAAACAGGGCACGTGGGGTTTGGGGAATAGTGTAAGATACATGTATTATCATTAAAAAAGTTATTGCATGATCTTGCACATGTTGCTCAAGAAATGAATTCCGACATCTGAAGTGATCCGTGGTTCAAAAATCATCATGTAAGAAACTACAGATAAATTATGTGGTAAGGGAAAGTAGGAAATGGTACAAATATTAAATTTATAGGGTAATGTAATGAAGTTAAACATCATGAACAAATAAAAAGTCTTCTGTACAGCTCAGAGGAGTATATAGCCCTACGTGATTGTCACAACTCAGAAAATACAGAATGCATTTTGCAGACTGTGCTAGTAGGTGTTGGGAGAAGTGAAGAAGATGGGACAATCCTCTTAGCTCTGCCATTGCTGGAACCAGTGAAACCACCTGTATCACTGTTTAAACAAAACAAACCACCTCCAAAGCACTTAGCACCTAAAATTCTTTGCAAACAATTAATTAATTTCCAGAGTACTTTTTTGAGAATTTAATTCTAAAAAATGTTTATAAAATAAGGCAAAAAAGCCACGTAGAAATACAGGCCTTAGCTTTGAGTCCAGAGCCTAAACAGTTTCCCACATCTGTGGTAGTGCCCGTACTACCTTGTTGCATTTGATCTTTACTCCAGTGTATATGAGAAATAGCTCACAGGAGTCAGAGGAGCACACAGCTGTACAACCAGTAAATGTCATTAGCCTGAGAATCATCTGGACATCACAGACTCTATTGCAAGTGTGTAGGTTTAACTAAGGGTACACAGGAATGGTATTTCATACTTAAGATTCACTGTCTTTGGTTTTGATATTGCTGGAAAGTCATCTATCACATTTGTCTCACAGGGCCTTTTTTATGTGTTTTATGACTTATTAGACCAGAATGTAAATCAGCTTTAGTTGATTTGCACTGAATATATTTAAATCTGTTGGAATTATTTGGATTTTTAAAAATTTCTCCTTACACCACATCATTGTGAAAACCAGTCAGAAAACCATAGACCATATGTAGTATGTATCATTTCAGATAAATACAGATTGGCAATATACAATATAGTCACATACTGCATTTTCTTGGTAGCCTTTTAAAAACCCTCTTAATTATTTACAACAAGATAAATCATTTAACATTTTAAATTTTAATTATTGGCAGAAATCAGCATTTAGTATTCTATGCCAAAGTTTTAAACTCTGCATAGATTCTGAATTTCCTCTAAATAGATTTCAATTAAGCTTCTTGCCTTTTAATTTTTTTTTTTTCTGGGGTATAATTGAAAATATAAAAGACCCATTTAAATCACCACCCTCTTCTCCAAAAAGAGGCACGATTACATACCCAGCAGCCTTTGAATTCTTGAAATGCCTTCAGACGTTTTCAGATATTTGTTTTAATAATTGTTAAGAGTTTATTATGATGCATTAATTGTGTGCTCTGTAAGTTATTAAATAGTAAGTTCAACATATTAATCTTTCATGTTATTGTTGTCAATGCTATATTTAGGAATGAAGCATTAATTAAAATTCTCCTTTGAAGTTTTTTTTCTAAAAGAAAGCAGTATGTGTACTTATCAAGATACATATTTGATCTTTGGGGAAATGATTGCAAGCAAAGTTTTGATACAGCATATGCTGAACTTGAATTAAAAAGATTTTGGTTATGTAGAGTTCAAATTACCTTTGACATATTTTTGCAGGTTAGTTACAAATTCTCAACTAAACATAGAACTCTTCTTTATCGTAGAGCCTAACATCAGATTTTAATCATATTTTGTACCCACAGGGTTTTAGGTTTCCAACAGGCCACCTGTCTCAGACATTAAAAAAATCACAGGACAGATGGGAAGGTGAAAGTGGTTGTCCTTGGATAAAGAAATTCTTACACTGCAGGAACAGTCACAGTCAAGGCTGGCCAATATATCAGACATATTACCCCTTTCTTCTAGCATTGCTGTATCATGATTGCAAATTTCCCTTTAGTAGTATAAATATAGAATTCATCACTCATCCTTTTTCAATAGCGCGATTTGGAAAACCTGTCTCTTTTCCACGTGATCTATGAACTGCTGAGGGATAACATGACATGCATAGTACTTCAGCAAACATCGTGTCTTGTACACATACCAGAGCTCCTAGAATTCCCATGTTGTTTATTAATGACACAAGGGTATGACTATTTATTTGTGCAGACTTCTGGCACTGGTTTGATAGGTGTGATGTATTTTAATATGTCAAAGTTACCAACCTCAAGAAAATTGGTTATTGGAAAAAAAATGTAAAATGGTGATGCTTCTTCCTGTGTATTGTCATTTTTTCCCACAGGGATAATAGTTTTTGTACATCCCTGGCCAGTATGATGTGGACTAGTTCTCCGTATTACATAGGAAACATTCAGCAACACTTTAAAGTGCAAGGGCCAAATTCTGCCCTCAGGTGTATGTATCCAGTTTTTATTGACCTGGGTATTAAAGAGCCAACAACTCATTTGGAATGATCAATTTGTGAGGAATGAGAGAGCAGGCCAACAATAGACTCTCCTGCATTTGGCTTACATGAAGATCCCTTTCTACTTTGAGCTCTTTCTACTCTTCCCTGAGACTAAGAAGAAAAATGTTAATGGCAGTATATACTGTTCAACAGCTGTTAGGCGTGCAGAGGTTCAATAACAAGCATTAAGCTTGTAAGGTTTCACCTGACCTACACAGAGGGGATGCTACTGGGTGGCCTGGAGAAAGGTCTGTGCAAATAACCCAATACTGCTGTCTAGCCAGTGGCACTGAAGAATCTGGGTTTCCCTGCCTAGAAATTCATATTTTTAGATACAATTTTTAAAGTCCAAGAGAATCCATATGCAAGGGAGAAAAAAAAATCTTACTAGAGATTGTAAATTCACAATGTGAATTTCGTTGTGAAATTACAATGTGATTGCTTTCTCAGTGTATCCTTTGTTGTTTGCCAGCTATTAATACAATCATTGACTAGGGTGAAATCAGAGTGCCCATCCCTCTGAAAGGAGTGATGCTGACAGTCAGTGTGAGCCCTTAGAGTTTGATCCTTAGGCAGGGGAGGAAATGGAAACTGCTATCTAATTTTCATGCTTGTTGTAACCACTGTGCAAACAGAAGCACATGTGATTTTCTTCTAGATTCCGGTTTTGAATAAAGTCATAACTGCAGTGATATTTTGTGCAAAACCTACCCACTGAGGCATCACTTAGGCAGGACCTGAGGACACGGCAGATCAGGGTGTTATTGGATATAGTTGTTGGATAGGTGCATAATGATCATGCCCTTACCATGCTTGGGTGAGACCGAGGATGTTTCACTTCGTGAACAGAAGTGGAATTGTAGAGGTTGCTGGAGCCTGTGGGAACCAAACAGTCTCTGTTGTTTGGAAACTCTCAAGATTTACATGAGGCTGAAGAAATGCAGTTCTGATCCTAGGCACCCTCCAAATTTCCAGATTTTTATTGCTCAGTTCAGTGGCACATATTTTTTAGTTAATTAATGATTGGAAAGAGTTTTACGTGGGAATTCCTCTGGTTGTTTTGTTTAAAGAAGTATATAGGTAGTTCTACTTGTCCCAGTAATGATTTATCTTGGTCTAGATCCTCTTTGTAAAGACGTGAAACCTCTTAAAAGTGTTTACATCTCTATATGAATCTAAGAAATAGGATTGGAAGGACTTGAGTTGGAGCTGGAGTAGGGGAAACAATCAGCAAAGGGTATGTACTTCTGAGCACAGATCTTTGCTATCAGATGCAACCACAATCTTTCTTATAAACTTGCTTGGTTCCCTCTTCGGATCATGGAGAATGTTTGACTCTGTCTCTGCTGATTTCTGGCCCAAATTGCTACTCTCTTGGTGGGTAAAAGACCAACACGGGAAGATGGATGGCAAAGTGCTGGCCCTCTAAATAAATGTGAGAGAGTTCCCTTTATAGTCACTGCGGTGTCAGTTAGTGGGTTTCTGGGAAACATCTGAGTCATTAACAAACATGATTTGTTCATTCTTTACCTACCGATATCCCTGAAAGTTTTTTCTCAGAAGGTTTTAAATTGTCTATGAGCAGGGCTCACTGGGAGCTATCCTCTGCTCTGAAATCTTTAAGGAAGTCTATTCTGAGAAATAATTTCAGCTCCATGGACTATAATAAATTTGTTTGCTCTTGTATTGTGGTGCATATTTGCATAGAATGTAATCTCTCTCTTTTTCTCCTTCGTTCTAACACCACCCCCCCCCCCGCCCCCCCCTCCTGCTTTGTCCCCAATAAATACGTTTGTATAGAAATACGGATGTGGAAAGACAAGCATGCCTAATATTGAAGGACAGTATGCTTGTGCCTAATACATTAGAGCAATTGTTCAAGAATAATTCATCTTACGTGAAGATTACCCCTGTAAGGCTGCCAAGGTCATAGGGACTTTATCAGCTGTACAAATGTTGCTTGTGTGTTTTAAAGGGATAGCCTTAATATTTCATTAAATTTAGTTGAAGCAATTTTATTTATTTATTTCTTAAATTTTGTTTTCTCTATTCAAATATTTGATACTTTTCTTCTTTCCTTTTTTTTCCACCTCATCTTTTTGTAATTCATATAAATGCGGTAGAATTACATCTAGATTAGTTCTGTTTCACTCTAGAGCAGCAGCTCCCAAATGTGAGGTGCTGAGCCCAGAGGTGGGTTGTGAATGAAACCTTGGAAATGCTGCTTCACAGTGTTTAGGCTTTTCCATGAGATATAACTCAATTAGCCTTGTACAGAAAACACGAGTGGTGAGGGAAGGTGTGACCAACTGCCGGAGCCCTCTTGTAATTCAGTGTTAAAAGAAGCCACTGTCATACATTTAAAGTAGAGGAACGTTAACTAAGTGTAAAGATTCAGACAATTCAGAGATATGGCAAGAATTTCAACCAGAATATGAAATGTTCTGATTAATTGTGCCCTGCACCTCTTTTAGTGAAGGTAACTCCCTAAAGATAAAGGGCAAAGATAAAAAGATAAAGGGCAAGACCTTTGTTTTCTGTAAATCTAGAAAAGCCTATTTAGTTTTCTAGGGGTAAGGTACTATATACCAGCTAAGAACTGACCTAAAAACCATCTAAATACATTCCCACTTTCTTCCTTTCAAGCTGTTTCTTCTCTCTGGAATGCCTAGTATTCCTGCCTCTGGCATACCTGCACTTTTTGGTAACAAGCTTTGCATTTAACATGAATTAAATGAATTTTTTTTGTATTAGAAAACAAATCTGCTGTGGACTGCCTGTGACCTACTGGTCTCCTTAGTCTCTCCAACTAGTTTTAAACTCCTTGATAGTATTAAAAGAGGTTTTGCAAACTAATTTAAATACTTTACACTGGTACTTCTATGGATAATAAAGCTGTAGTTTTAACAGGGATTTATGTGATTGTGAACTGGGATGGCCTGCAGCATCATATTTAAGAGGGAGAATATCTGCTCAAGGCTGTCAGCTAGAATGTTAGTTTGCATTTGGAAGATGTTTTGGAAACTCTTGCCAGCATTAAAGAATGTGAAACCCTACATTATAACTACTGTGGGAAAATGCTATGTCTGTTTTATCAGTATAATCCCATCACTGACAAGTTTGTACATGATACTTGTTAATGAGTTAATGAATTGATGCCAGTTTTCTAGAGTTTTGCTACACGTAGTGTGGCCAAAATCTTGATGTGTTCATCCTATGCAAAACTGGAAAATGACCATTCAATGAACTCCTGACATGGTTATGTAGGCTACTTCAATTACCTTGCACAAGGAAGGACAGCAGTGAGTTTCTAACATCATCACCAAACAGAACACAGTCCACTAAGATAGATACTGTTGACAAAGACAGACTGGCCCCATGACACCGGCATGAAATCATGAAAGCGTCTCGACTCGTGAACAACTTGCACTTAAAAAATCATGTAGAATTAGTTTGGTTAGAAAACCTCTGCACCGTTCATTCATTATTTAATCTTATTTTACTTTGTACAGACAAGCTATCTGGCCTAGTGTGAGGCTTCACACAGCCAATTACTTCAAGGTGTTTAGTTCATATATTATTTAAAGCATAAATCTTGTACAGGCTGTCCATTGATGACCCTGTGAGGAGCCTATAGTAAATGCCTTTCATCATTGCTGACTGACTCATGTGCACAGACCTACCTGCTGAGCTAAATAGGCCTGGAGAACTGATGCATTTGTAAGATATTGGATTTAATAGCCTTTTTTTTTCATATGCTTAAGTGATGGAAGTTAGTGCATATAGTTGAAGCCCAGAATTAGGATTTAAGAAGTGAGATTTTATAAAGTGTCATGAATTGTATTTGTTTCTGCTATTTGAAAACAGTGCACAATTCATTTTCTGTGCTTCGTACCTTAAAACATGCTTTTAAAGGCATTGCTGGTTTATTTGAATAAGTAAAATGTTGCCATAGGAAGCTACCTAATGTATTCAATAGAATATTCATACCAATTCCCTTTTTAAGACAGATTCAGTGGTTGTGTTTGTTCCCCCCTCCTTCCTCAAATCATCCCTCTCAGGCTGATTTTTAAGTCTAGTGCAGTGATACCAGCAAGGTGCTCTCTGAATAGCTTGGAAAGAGACTTGCTCAAGGAATGCAGCGATTGCATCTGATGGGTTTATGTGCCATTAACAGTGTCTGTCCCACACTGAATGTGCCAGGTATTTAACTGGGGACTGGTACTAATTTCAGAGCTAATACTAAGCCGTTCCACATCAATGCTTACAGCAGGTGGTTTGAATTGACAGTGTAAAGGGAGAAAAAAAAAAGTGTGAGAAAATTACCATTGTACTATAGAATTTCTCTGATTGAATTGACTGATTATACTGTCAAAAGAGCATTGGGAAACTGGCAGTGCTTATGAGGAGGAAAGAAATGACAGGATTCCTTTAGAAAGAGGTTCTCTGACTTTGCACAGTCAAATAGTTCAAAATGATTATAGGATTTTGTTAAAGGTTTTAATCCAGCACTTAAGAAACCTGTGTGTTCTTCAATTTATGACTTCTCAAGCTAGTATCCTGTGTAAACTGATCCTGCAGTTTTCTCACTCTGTACTCTATGCTCTCTTTCAATACTCACAGGAGATCCAACATGAATCAACATACGTGATTCAACATAGTGAGTCCCAACTTTCTGTACTATCTTTAGGTTTAATTTAAAAAAAAACAAAACAAAACTCAAACCAAAATAGCAAAACCCCACCCCAACCTGTGACCTTCCATTGACAACAGCACTGTTGTACTTGAAGAACAAGTTGTGTAAGACACATGGAGAATGTATATGAAGGCGTACTCAGTGGCTTGTAGTATTGCAGCATTGTCAAATACACGAATAAAGAATGTCTTGAGTGAGTTGTCCTAACTGCATTAATACCTTATTCCACTCACTGTCAAATTATTCTTTTCCCACTCGAGTTCAATGAAACAAGACCAGACACAAACCAGAGAAATAGTCTGAATATTTTTTGTAGTAATGTAAGTTAAATTGTTCAGTATTGCCCAGTTATCCTGGTAATTTTAAATTATTTTCTGTGCCCTGCGATAGCACTGGAATTTTTTTTCTTTAAATTCGTGTTTGATGGAACAAATATTTTCTTGATCATATAATCCCGCTGATTTCACCTGGGGAAATTTGGGACTTATGGTCTGTTCCACTAAGGATTTGTGCACCTCTTTGCTGATAGCACCGGTGACCAGAGTTTTCTCTCTACACAGGCTTCAAGATTGGACAACAAAAACAGCTTTAAAAAAGCCTCCAATCTGTCCTTGCATGGGTGGTATGGAATTTCATGAATGTAAATAAAGTAAATATGGCCCAATTCTTTCTGACGTTACAAAACAGAGTTGACATAAGAATTTTTTTTCTAGTTTGGCAAAAAATAAAGTTGGCTTGTGATGAATAAGAACTAAATAGAAACAAAAGTTGATTTCTCTATCAGATACATCTTATAAATCAATCCAGAAACTTATTAACCTTTTGGGTTTGGGAATCATGACAGCTAACCTTATTAGTGAAATTTTGTTCAATCTGTGAAGAGAGGACATAGTATAGGCTACCAGAATAAATACTCTCTCATATTTCTTGTACAAATATGAGTGTGTTTTATCTCATGAGATTCGTGGTTTATAAAATCGGGGTACCATTGGAAGGTAGGCTAAAATGGAAACTGGGAAGGGATGTGTGGAAATGGAGCGCAGTCTTCTAATCTTCAGTCATAGAACAGAATGTTATATATAATCTATCTTATGTATGATGATGTACATAAAATATCATTACATTTATATGCAATACATGGGAAGCTTAATTCTGTAATGAAAGGAAAAAATTTCTATTTGAAAGTGTATTAGAAGCTGTACATTTTCAATGCACTGTTTATAGTGTTGAAGGCTGTGGCTACCTTATAGTTATTCCAAAACAGCAGGAAACTACATTCCATAGGATTTCTATGGTGACTACAGAGTATTTGTTCAGTTGCTTCCAGAGCAACCAGCTCTAGCTTATAGTAGCATTAGGACTAATACTTGGAGTTAAGCAGTTCCACTTGCTTTTGAACCGTATCAGTGCAACATAAATATAACAGGCAATATATTTTATAATCTGCAGACTTTATCAGACCATTTCTAGTTTGGCAAATATAGCAGTAGCATCTGGAAAAGGCAATATCTTTGAGTTGTTTTCGTATGCCAATCAAATTGTACAATTGTTTCTTCTCTTTCCATTTGAAAGAAACCAAATCCTTGCATCTTTCCACTTTTACTAGTTGTAAATGTTGATATTACAAGGACAAAAGTATTTTGTTTAGACCAGATTTATCGAGGAAGCATGTTTGCTTCAAGTTGGCGTTCAGGCTCTTTACCAATTTGAAAGGGAAAAATAGTGTAAAAGAATGACTAGTGTTACTGCTGGATTCATAAATTTAACTTCCCTTTGTGTATGGAATGAAGAGATATATCTTGCTATTTCATAGCTGACAGCATGAATGGTGTAGATTGTCATATTTATAATGTAGGTGAAAAAAGTTAATACCATGTAGCATGTAAAACAAAAATAAAATGGCCGGTGCATTGTATACAAGGAAAAGAGGTTAAACTGTTTACTATTCATTGCTTCGAACATATTGCTAGGTGGAGATTAAGGATCAATTTTTCTTTTACTAACTGTCACGCTCCTTACCTAGGATTAGGTTTTGGCATAACTCACACTGAAGATCTCAATAAATTTATTTGACTGTCAATTTAATTTGATGCAACTTGGTGAAAGTTAAGTCCAGTTCTACAAAAGGAAAATCAGTAGTGTGTATTAATTTTCATTGAAAAATTTACTCACTACCTCGTTCTTTTCCTCAGGAACCTATTATATGTCATTATTTGTCTAACATGCACATTTTTTCCTGTTTCCACTCTTCTTTAAATTTAAAATTCTTTTTGTATGTGTCATGGATTCTCATTATTCCAGCTCATGGTCTCACAAGTAGGAGTATTTGATAGAAGAGTGAATTACATGTCTCTAGAAGCAGAGTAGTATCTCTGCAAGCAGTAGTATCTTACATTTTTTGAGTGAAAAGTAAATACTTTCCATACAAGAGAAAATGAATTTTGAACAAATGGAAACTTTTTAACATGCGCAATGTGCATAGTGTAGCTCTATGTGGTGGTTTGGCAAAGTAGGTAAAAAATAGAAAGTAGACATATTTTCTCAATTTTTATGAAGACAGAAATGAAATCATGACCCATGGACAGCACTTTGGATGTATTGAAACCACTGTCTCAAATTTTATTCAAGAAGTGTTTGCCAACTGCAAAATCTTAAAAAGCTCTGCTGAATTTTTTTTGACCTACTGTTAAAAATCAGCTAAAAACTATCCTCACAGCAATTTGGAAATGACATTCAGAACATAGTTTACTTTGGAAAGGTTGGAAAATTTGTTTTTCAGTATTTTGGGAGTTCTGTAGCCCTCTGGTGGAATGTAAGGAGAATCTACAAGTAAAATATTTGATAATCAGTTATTATTCAATCATGTTTGACCAGGCATCTGAGTAATATATTCTTTCCCCAGTTGTTTATACAGAAGTGGTGCAATCGATCATAAAACCTAAGTATCCAAGAATTGCATGAAAAGCCAATATCTTCCTTTTTGTTCAAGTTCTGCAATTTGCAACTGTGCAGGACGCAAGAGGTAAAAAGTCTTAAGTAACTTGACTGGTTGGGGAGAGGCTTCTTGATGAGAAGGTGTGCCGGTTTGGGCCAAGCAAGAATTTTCCATGTCTTGACCAGAAATGTTCAGCTTTTCTGATGAGAGATGTTCAGGGTGTGTCCCTGAAAAGATGGTTCTATGAAGAATAACTTTTGTATTTGGCCAGGAACTGCTAGTTTGTTCTCACGAGGAATTTTTCTTGCTGAGAGAGTGAATGAAAAGCAATATGTCCTCCAGAGGAAGACATGGTAACCGAAGAGGAATAAATAGTGACAGTAGCGTGGAATCATGCAATCTTAATAAGAGGAAGTAGAAACCAGTTTCCTTTAGTGTAGCAGAGGTAAAAGAAGAGCACAGCCACAGCAGGCCTTTTTGTCATGGAGGTAGGGAGACATCAGTGGTCCTGCAAGAAGTGGTGAGGTGTTATCAACTTCCTTTTCAGGTGGCATAACCTCATTGTAATTGATTTTTAGTGAAGACACCAGGGCATGACTCCTTTTGATGTACATGGAAGTGGTCATGTCACAGTGAGTAGAAAGGCAAGAGAAAATAAAATCATGATAGGAAAGAATAAAATCTGGAATTTTGGGAATGGGGAGATCTGCTGATTATCTGTAAGAGAATGAAAGGAAGACAAAGTAGTCAATTCTGGTGGGAAGAAACACATTATTCCTCTGGGAGTGGGCTGTGAGCTCTGTTTTTACAAGACCTGTGTTTGGAAAGGAAAAACATGAGTGCTTTCTGGGGAAAGGAGATTCCAAAGGTGGAACCTGAAAAGTGCTCTACTCTTGCTGTATGGTCCAGCTGGTAGAATAAACACTGCCAAACCAATAGCTTGTGAATCTGAATTTTCTAAGAACTGGCAGTGAGACATAGAATCACAGAATCGATTAGGTTGGAAAAGACCTTTAGATCAAGTCCAACCTATGACCTAATACCACCTTGTCAACTAGACCATGGCACTAAGTGCCACATTCAGTCTTTTCCTGAGCACCTCCAGGCATGGTGAATCCATCATCACCTCCCTGGGCAGCCCATTCCAATGCCAAATTACCCTTTCTGTGAAGAACTTCTTCCTGATGTCCAACCTAATCCTTCCTCTGAAGCAGCTTAAGGCCGTGTTCTCTCATCCTGTCACCAGTTTCCTGGGAGAAGAGACCAAACCTCAACTGGCTACAACCTCCTGTCAGATACTTGTAGAGAGTGATAAGGTCTCCCCTGAGCCTCCTTTTCTCCAGGCTGAACAATCCCAGCTCACAGAATCTCAAATTCTACAGCATGGGAGTTTGCAGTGGGAAATAAATAAATGGCAATTCGAAGTAGTCCAGCCCTTCTCATTGTGGATCTGATAAATTTTAATAATTTTAGTGCTCAGCTGAAAACAATTTTTATGATGACTCTACAGACATATAGGATATTTACCTGTGTTCCCGATCTCATAAATAAATTATTTTTGTGAAACAGTAGAAACAAATTCTGTGCTGTGGCAGGAAGAGAAGGAAACTGCTAGACCAGCACTACTGTGTGGGGTTTTCCATATTCTCTATTCCTCTACTGCCAACTCAGTTTCTACAAGAGCCTAATATGTTTCTTACAGAATGTATCTACTCAAAAAAGAGTTTCAGAGCAGCATATAGATCTTGAAATGGTTGTCAGGATGTCTGTTTGAATATTAGCTATGTGGCATAGTAATTCTGTATGACTCCAATCCCAGTTTAATTAAGATTAAACCAATCAGAACTGGGGGGTCAGTGAAGTTGCAAATAAAACAGGACCGTTTAAATGGAAGCTTGTCCTGATATTGTCATGTGGCAAGACTGCTATTAGGTTAGTTTTGGAAATGCTCCTTTCTGATATATGAAGTTATGTGCAAAATGTATGCTCGTTGAGTTTCCAGGTGCCGCAGATGTTGCTGAGATGCTCTGCTGTATTTGCTAGATTATCACAGCTGACCTGCTCAAAAGGATAAGTAGTTACTCTCCACAGTCTCCAACTCACCAGCACTCTCATCTCTTGCAGGACATTCTTTGCCTTTATTTATTTCAGCACAAAACAAGTTCTAAGATCTGCCAGAAGAACTTCATATCTTAAAACCATGAACACATTTCTTTCTCTTCGGCAGAATTTCAGGACTAAATCCTTTGTTAGCTTTTTGAGAAAGAAATTTAATTGCTCCCAAGCCAGGATGCTTTGTGCCAGGTTTCAGCCTGTAGCCACTTCTTACTGCCAAGTTCTGAACCCCTGAAAACAAGGGCTTATAGAACTGCTGACACAACCTTAACTATAATAATGCGAATGACACCATCATAACACTAATGATAAATGGCACACATTTTAAAACATTTAAAATGATCATAGCCTTAAAGTCAAACACATCTGGGATATATTAATGGTATATGAACTGCCCTGTGTGGATCTGAATTATGAACAGCACAGAGATGGAAAGAGATAAATTGCATAATAAATCACTTTACTTACTGTATTGTTTACTTTAAAAAAACCATATATACTTTCTGTTTATGCAGCATGTCAGATGTTTGAAAAAAGATGAATAGTTCTAAATTCATATTTATTCCAAAGAATGAATATTTAGCACTCTGTTGTGTCACACTGACTTCAGAGAAATAATTACAGGATATGGTTTTACCAACAATGATGCTTAGAGGCCATTGAGTTTGTATATATTTAGTGTAGTTTTATCCTCTGATCAGTTTGTTCCTTTTCATTTCATGAATTTATGGAAGTCAGGTGTTTTTCAACCCTCATTTTTAATTTGGCAGAGATGACATACCCATCGTCTCTGATGGTGCTAAATGGATAATTGAGGAAGATGTTTCACAGTGTTTCATCATTTACTGTATTATAGCACCCTAATTCTCAAAACTTGTGTAATAGTTCTAGGTTTTATTTCTTCCAAATGTCACTTTGCCAAACTGATTAAGCACAAGGGATTCCAAGATTTTTCCCAATCTTTCCTATCTACAGAAACATTGGTTCTGTGCAAAAAGTCAGATGGACTTATTTTAAAATGCTTCACTCGGTACTGAAGTAATAATAATTTATGAGCATAATGCAGATTCGCATCTGAGAGAGGATGATTTTTCAAGGGGGCTGTCTATGGGTCAGAAGCCCCACAGTCAGCTTAGACCCATAATGATAAAGTTGCAAATATCTATCCCATCCTGTTTCACAGTGGTGCACTGATTCTTGTCTTTATCCTTCTCTTTTTTCTCTTCTCCATTCCAGGTTTTTTGGGGGTTTTTTTTTGTTGTTGTTGTTTTTTCTACTTCATCTTTCCCCATGCCTGGGCCTTCAGGAGTGATCTCATTGCTTTGCTTCAGGTGTTGAGGAGCCCAAAACCGGAGCTTTCCTTTTCTAGAACAGAGTTGAAACCTCTCTATCATCATTTTTGGACAACTAGTGTTATTGTATACAGGGAGGAGTAACACTGAACATTCAACACTGAGCAGTATTTGATACATTCACACAATAATTGAGGTTTTTTTCCTCTTGAAAGCATCAACTTTACTTTTTGTGCTTGTTTTTTATTTTATCTACTTCTCGTTTTCCTTTTGTCCACTGCCCAGGTATCCTTTGCTCTTTCACTTCTTGAGATGTTTCTCTCAGAATTGATGCTTTTTCCTCTGTTCTTTTCTGTCCCATTTTTGTTTTCAATTGGTTGGCAACATTTACTTCTACCCCTGCTGACAGCTCAGCTCTGGAAATTTTGTTTCCAGCATATCATTTATTAAATCTGCTATACTGAAGGGCTAAGCAGGCTCCTCCCCTTTGCTTCCTGCTGTCATTAGAAAATGCTTCATTTCTTACAGGCAATTATATTCCCAGTCACTATTTTTTGTATAGTCTTAGAACAATAATAGAATAGTAAGACATGTAAGAAAAATCACAGTTAATAACTATTATAAGGCTATGAGTTTAAAATGTGGTATTTGCTAACAATATTTCTTTCTCTACTTTTATTTTTAAGGGTGTTTTTTGAAAAAAGTCATGAAATATAGAGAAAGTTTCCTCTTTCTCTGCATTTACTGGATTGTAAAGTGCAAGGAAAAGTATTTCCTTTTGCCAAAGTATAATCTGGAGGTAATATTTTTATTTTCAAATGAAACTTGAGGAAACTTTTGCTTCACTACAGAAAAGGCACAAATGAAAGTTCCACAGAAAGATGATAACAGAGTTCTAAAAATATATAGGTTTTAATGTAAGTTATAAATCTTAGACTTCAATTGTATATTATTCTAAATATGAATAATAATCATTGTTTCTTTATGGTTTATCACACAGCAAATTAACGAAAGAAAGTGAGATTTTAGAGTCTACAGAAAAGCAAAAATATTATGAAAAAGGAAAACTATTTTGAAAGGTTTTTTTTAATTACTGATTATATGTTAATATCTAAAGGGCAGGTTCTGTGAAATGCAGCTTACCAAAAAAAAAAAAAATAGCCCTATTTAGTCACACATTTTGACTTGAAAGAGCCAAATCCTTAATATCCAAGATTTCAAATGAAAGTAGCAAGTTGAGCAATTCTGAAAGATGGAAGATGGAATGTCTCCTAAGATGTTCTTTAAAAGAAGTGGGAGGGGTTTTATTTTAGCGTTGCTAGCAGTTGTGTGTAATCTGGAAGTTATTTTTGATTTTATCTCTTGAAACATTTGTGGTTTAGATTGATTTATATATATACATTTTCAAATCTCGTTGTAATAATTTTGAGAGATTAATTTGGAGATTGTCCATAGCATTTTAAGATCTTAGGTTTCTCTTCTCTTTAGGGAATTTTCGCCTGATTATTCTTTCCTTAATCTCTTTCAAAAATACTCACCAAAATAGGAGTTTGAGTCTCTTGAAGAGACGTACAAACACGTGCACCTTGAATTATGCTGGTTGTAATACTTAAAGGCACTGAAATACTGAGCTGGTGCTCCAGGTTCTCTATCGTTTCCTCTATATTCTATACAGATTATTGTGCACTGACAACCCATTGTTGTCTGAAATGTAAAGCTCCTGCACAGGATCCCAGTAAGTCTCAGAGTACATTTATTCATTAAGAGCGATCTATCAAAGCCAGCAGAACGTTGATGTGATTCACAGTATCCCTTAAGATGGTGTCATCTATTTTATTAAACTATTCACTATATTTTTGTATAAAACGGAAGTTAACATGGGCTGTGGTCCAGAAAAGCACTTTAGGCATGTACATAATGCTGAACATAAATAGTTTCACTGACCTTGGTGACACTATTCATTAACTTATAATTATTTATATATTTATTTCTATATTTAAACATCCTATAGAATCAAGCCCACAGGCAAACCATCCACTCAAGGGAGTCAGAATGGAGGGTAGAAGCCCACAAATTTAATTTTTTTCCTTTATAATTTTAGTTATAAGCCAACATTATTTTTGACATTATTATAGTAAATGGAAAGGAACTACTACTTCGTACTTACCAGTAAAAGACCCAATTCTTTTTTTTTTTTT
>VWZT01006512.1:574776-738206 GCA_013397055.1 Pachycephala philippinensis
TGCACAGGATCCCAGTAAGTCTCAGAGTACATTTATTCATTAAGAGCGATCTATCAAAGCCAGCAGAACGTTGATGTGATTCACAGTATCCCTTAAGATGGTGTCATCTATTTTATTAAACTATTCACTATATTTTTGTATAAAACGGAAGTTAACATGGGCTGTGGTCCAGAAAAGCACTTTAGGCATGTACATAATGCTGAACATAAATAGTTTCACTGACCTTGGTGACACTATTCATTAACTTATAATTATTTATATATTTATTTCTATATTTAAACATCCTATAGAATCAAGCCCACAGGCAAACCATCCACTCAAGGGAGTCAGAATGGAGGGTAGAAGCCCACAAATTTAATTTTTTTCCTTTATAATTTTAGTTATAAGCCAACATTATTTTTGACATTATTATAGTAAATGGAAAGGAACTACTACTTCGTACTTACCAGTAAAAGACCCAATTCTTTTTTTTTTTTTATTTAAGAAACATTAATATAGATCTAATCTGTACAGTGTTCTATGACTCAGAACTTTTATATTCTGGAACTCTTAAAACCCTTTAGGAGAACCTTTTCTTCTTTTTCTAGGTAAATAGTAAAAAAAACCATTGTGATTAATTGTGTCCTAAAGTTTGCAGTTGCACAAGCTGTAGTATTTAAAAGATTAGTCCATCAGACTTATTTTGAGATGAATTTTCAGAGACCCTGATGATTATTTTCAAAAACTATGGTTATGATTTGGGGAGGGAGGTGGCAGGATAGGTGCACATAGGCGCCACTGAGTTGTGTGTGTTTGTGGCACTTACATGTACATGTTTGTGTAGTGTTTTTCTATGGGCAGCTGGTAGAGATCATATCCTCTCAACCCCATCGTGGACTTTAATAAAAGCCTACTAAGATAAGTGGCAAAACTCGTCTTTGGATTCTTGGCATAAATCATTCAAGCACTGAATGATAGAAATACGTTTTGACACCTAAAGATTCTATAATCTGAGCATCTGGTAGTGGTAGAAATGGCTGTGGGCAGGTGGTGTCACCATCACTTTCTCCGTTTGAGTTGCTTTGTAATACCCTCATGTATGCTGTGTGCGTCATTTTTCAAATGACGTGCAGCAGGAAAGGATCAAAAGAAGTCCCTAAGACTTCTCTGCAAAACTGAATAATCCAGTGTGGGTTTTTTCCTTTCTAAATTGAAAGCAAAGAAACCTGTTACATGTGTGTACGTGTAGAAAAGTGTGCATGTATATATGTACGCACATGCGAATGCACAGGCATGCGTGACTATTTGGCCAGTAAATGGTTGCCTAAAGAAATAAACTATTTCCTAGCCCCTTGTCACAGGTGACTTGTACTTTGCTGTCACAGGAGTGACTGTAGCACCCATAGGCATACCCAGCATAGCTTCAACCAAAAGTAGTCAGGCTGTAGCAACATGGATTTCAGTGCATGCTAAGTGCCCAAATATGCAAATAGCCTGCTGGCTGCCTCTCTGCAGCGCGCCTGGGGACCAGTAACACAGAGCTTTACCATCATTCATACCACATCCAGCTTTGGTCTGCCTGCACTCGCACATTCACACCTCTGCTTGCTGTGGAGACAAAGCCCTGGTGGATTATTTGGAAGGCAGTGTCTTGTTACAATTTTGTGTAAATGTGAAAATGGTCTTTTTCCAACACTTTTCTAAAGGGAGGAAACTTCGTAAGACTGTATTGTGAACTCTAGTGTAGTTTCTGTTCAGCTTCTAATGTTGAGTAAAGCACAGGAACTGCATGGATTAATTGAATATGGGTCAAAGAACTGTATCCAAAGAGTCTACCTGTGCTCCTGCTTCTGTCATTTCTGATGCCTGAAAAGCTGTTGCCTCCACATGTTCTGCTTCAGGTGCCAATGCATGCTCCAGGGAAAAGGACACACTTTGCATCTACACATATCAAGATGAGAATAATCAATCAGTTTTTCTTCCACCCAAATAAAAAATCTATGAAAGATTGAATTTTCAGTTCTTTTGCAAATGAATTATTTTGCTTTATTTTCTGAGGAGTCTTGCTTTACAAAATAATAGCAAAGAATCAAAGGTAGAATAAGATCCAGTATTTTTCAGTCCTGTGAAAATGGAAATAGGATATGGTATAATTCAATGCAATTAGATTTTCTGTTTAGTTAGAATCCAGTTCACTGAAATAATTCAGAATCAAAGAGGTGCCTTCTCAGTTAAGGGAGAGAAAAACAAGCCCAGTTGCATTAAAAATGTGAATAGTCAAGAATCTGAACATGTAATTCTTTATAGCAATGGTGAAATGTACCCTCTAGTTTTAAATGTTTAAACTTCAGCAGTTCTCATGCAGATTAGGTAATTGTTTGCCTAAATGCCAGCTGTGAATTCAACTGCTGGTTAACTAGCCAAAAATGCGGATTTGCAGGTGAATAGAAATACTTACACGTTTTAGTAATGGTGACAACTGCACAGAATTGAGATTTTAACTTGACGAATATTTTTTAAAAAGTCACACTGCTAAGTATTTTGCACACATTTTTTCCTATCTTTTCATATTTCATCAAGCAGTAATTGCAAATGCATGCTTTGGAGATCTGTAGAAGTGAATTATTTTAGAAACTCACTTTATATTTTTCAAATAATAAAATATTACATATGCATAGCTTATAATATTCAAAATTAGTGTTTGATATTCTCTATGACCATTGCTATTGATTTTGTGACGATTTTACAAAATTATACTTTTGTATTTGAGGAAAAAAGTTCTTACTTTGAAATGAAACAAGAGGAATGAAGTGGTGTCAGACATTTGGCTGGACACACTTTAAGCAACCAAAATTTGCTGGTCTGCTGAAATAAGTGTGTGTACTAGAAGTGTGGAAAAAATCCCAAACAAACCAATCACAGCCTTTGCTAATTACCTGTGTGGCAGCAAAACTGGAAAGAAAATGGAAGAGGACCAGAACAAAGGTCTAGTAGCATATTCTGTTTTGGGAACAAATGTAATGTAATTTTTACCCGTGCAGGCTAAGTTACACTTACCCAGGGTATTGGGGCAGGGAGGGAAAAGAACCCTATTATAGACCTAATGATAAAATTATTTAAACTCTTTAAGTATGTCCACTCTTAGGTTCTTATGTTGTAGTTTTGGTAATGGGTGGGGAGGGCTTGGTTTGGGTTTTTTTTTTTGCAAAGTGCTGATTTGGGGATGTCCATAAAATAAATTAATGAACATCTGTTAAATGTGATCAAAGTGACCATGTTAGAATTCAGGTTGGACTGAATACAGAAACTTTATTTTTTCCCTTTTTGTTTTCTTTTAAACCTATTCTTATTTTTTCGTTCAAGTAGTGAGAAACTGAGCTGTAAAAAAGACTACAAATTCTTTCGATTTTCTCGTATGGTCTCTAGTCTTTCACATGTTTTGTGCATCTTTTCCCATTTTGCATTATCTCCAATTAAATAACATTTTCAGTACAATGTATTTTGAATATTCTGTATGTTCTCAGTTTTTCAAGAAATAAGCTTATACATTGTGACACATAAAACAAAAGCAGAAAAGACACAAGAATGCAGCTGTTTATTACTAGCTGATGAAGAATTAAATAACTTTTTTGGACCATCTGCAAAGCTTACTCATATGGCCTCTGCTTTTTACTGTTGTAAAATGTAGCTTTTGAATTAGTGGCGAATTGGAGCTCTGAAATTATCACTACTAATCATGTATTGTGAAAGAATGGAAAATATACTATTCACAAAATCACTAACTAATGCTTGATTTTATAGTTACTGTATTCGTTTTTTATGACAATGGCATATTCTAACATGTCTTATCTCTTGCCTTATCTCTTCTTAATTTAAAGTGCTAGTAATGAGGGAAGGGTATGCCCCTAATCCAAGGTTAGGAGGTGAGAAGGATTAATCTAAATGGGGTTACAAGATTTTCACCTCTCCCTTGGCTGTAGACTTACAGCAGACAGCCCTTCGCAGGGTAAGGGAGAGTCATGTGAATCACAGAGCCTTTGGAAGCAGTGGCAAGGTGGAGCAGGGATGTATATTGGCTTTTTTTCCTGAATGCTACTGTTCTCAAGCTGAGAAACAAATTACAGGGAGCCATGGTTAAATTTTGCCTCTATGTGGGATTGCACAACAACCGTATGCTTTGAGTTGGAAGGGACATGCAAAGATCATCTATTCCAACCCCCTGGATAACAGTAAATGGGGAAAAGCATCTGATGATTATGCAGCTGCCCACCTGCAAAGGTCAGTTCAGTATCTCAGGATTGTGGGAGACTCAATTCAACTGTACAACCAGTAGGGGAGGAAGGGAAGGACATGGGACACCTCTATTGGTGCTCTCCCAATTTGATATTTTTTAGAAACTTGCTGAGTATGCACCTCATCCTATCATCCAGGTCTTTAAAGAAGACTTTAATAGGTATTGGCTTCAATATTATTCTCTGAAGGACACCAGAGTAAATTAGTTGCCAATTAAACTTCTACCACTGATCACAACCTTCTGAGTCTGATGGTTCATACAGCTTTCCACCCATCTTATTGTGCACTCTTCAAGTATATATCTCACTAGTTTGGCTAGAAGGACCGACTGAAAGTCTATTGATGTTTGTAAAGTTGAGGCAAACAGTATCATTGACCTGCCTGTACCCCATCTTAAACAGCCATCTCATAAGAGGCAGCTGAGTTGGTTAGGCATTATTTGCCCTTGCTAATTCATGCTTACTACTCCCTGTCACGTCTATTCTTCCATCTGCTTGAAAGTGGCTTTGGGAAGGATTTACTCCATGACCTTATAAATGAATACAAGGGCTGTGATTATGAAGCTTCCCTGAACTCTCTAAAACAAGCTTCATCTACTTCCTTTTTTTGATCTGCTGGTCTGCAGAGGATGCCTCCCACGACATCATGCATGTTGCTCTGTCGTCTGATCTGTGCCTATAACCCCTCAGCTGACTTGGGTCCATTGTCCTCTTTTCTCCCTCTAACCTCTGAGCTTCCCTCTGTGCTGTGCAGGAGCATGAAGGGCTGGAGTGTACCAGGCTGCTCAAGGCAACAATCAAATGGAGCAAAGACATGGAGGGCAAAAAGGGGAGATATGCCCTTGTTGAGGCAGAGGTGCATCTCTTCCGAGATCTCTGAGCTTACTTCCCCTCCCAACAGGCCTTAATCTCCACCCCTTGCTGCCAAAGACAGTCAAGTCCTTTTCATGAGATTTCTCTCCATTCACCCTGTTTGAAAGTCTTACAAAGCCAGATATCCCACCTCATTATCTCAAGTCCAGCAGGGAAATTGAGAACAGAAAAGCAGGATATAGCCACAGAAACACCCAAATATATGTAACTCTGCCCCTATGCGAACCCAAAATACAAGAGAGCAGAGCCAAATCTGTGTGTAAGACTGAGGGTGTGTAGCACTCTGCAGAAAATGTAGATGCTGTCTGTGAACACAGGGTCTCTGGGAGCAATGCACCTTCCCACCCAGACTGAAGACTGAAGGTAACATCAGAGGTCACAGAAGAGCAGGATGGGAATGGAGAGGGTGGGATCCATTCCAGGGAGATGAAATCAGCCAAGACAGTTAGCAAGTGCTCTTAGAAAGGCACTCTGACTGCAGCCAGCTACCCTGAAAGTGAACATTTCTAATGAAGAATATGTCTTGCACAGAATGCATTTGTTTTGAGGGAAAGGGAGTAAAAGACACTGAAAGGAGGATAGTGAAGAATATTCCTTGTGTGCTGAGTGAACTTGTGTCTCCTGAGTGTTGGAGTACTCAGTGATCCATGGGAAGGGATTCTCCTATTATGTGTGAGGGCTGCTAAACACATAGAAGAGATGCTTGCCAACACCTTGATACATAAATCTGACAGAGGGAGGGGATCTACAAGTGTAGGTAGAGAGCTAAATAATAGAGGTTAATTACACCTTTGTTTCCTCAAGTCCAAAGAGCTGTGGCTTTTTCTGCTTGTATTTTCAATACTGGGTGGTTAAAATAAGATGTTTTCTTTGGTTTGTATGGAAAAGACACTACTTGCCCTCCCCTCCTCTGCCCCAGAAAAAAAAAGAAAAAAAAAGAGAGAGAGAGAAAAGAAAGAGGAAAAAGGTGGTACAAGGGGCTGACATTGTTCTCTGGTAAATCACTTCTAGTCAGATGTAACTGTAATTCAGACAGAAAAAGAAAAATTTCTGATTTCAGTAAGTTTGAGAAGAGATGGGAGAGGGGTGAGGAACAATTCATTTGTATATTTTCTTGTGAACTAAGCTTTTGAAATAATCTTGGTTGTAGAGTTCCATGCTTTAAAGGGATAATCGCTGTCTATTTCTGGATGTGCTTCACTCAGAGGTGTGCACACTTAGAAGAAATTGAGTACTGCAGGGAGCCAGACGTTGTGACAATCCCCAGCTGGGTTTTTGGCATCTAATGGCAATAGTCACCCGGTATGAGCAGAGCAGAACATGCCACGGGACAAGCTCTGCACAGGGGAGTTGGTGCTGAACTTTCACCATTTGTGCTTAAGTTTTACTTAAGTCGCATAGAGATGGATTCTAACATAACTCTGGCAAGACCCAGAATAGTATGTGTGAAGGTAGTGGAGTCACTAAATTGTGAAGAAGTATAGGAAATCATAACTGCACCTGCTATTATAAAATAGTTAGATAGCACTCACTATAAAATATTTTTAAATGTTGAAATGAAGTTTATTATATTCTAGCACAAAATAAAAAATGCACTTGAATGCATGGATTAAAATAACACTTTTATTAATTTAAGCCTCCACAATTTTCCTAGTAGGTTACAGAGTCACAAAATGTGATAAAAAGCTGGTGTTAACTATTGGGACCTCTGATGGCTTAAGAATATGTAAACAGTTCATAAGACCAGGCAGATCCCAGTTGGCTACACATCTGAACAGCCTCATATGAAAATATTATTTCAGGTAAAATCTACCTGTTTTTAACCAGGATTTGGTATTAGTCAAACTTTAGTTTAATTCAAAGACTTTGCTGTGTATTTTAAGAGACAAAAGCAAAGGTTTCGAGCTAGAAAAGTTAGACTAGCAGGTTATGAAAAAAGCTTTTAGAGAAACAAACTGTTTTTGAACCTGGAAAACAGAATAAATTAATGAGTTATGCTGTATTTTTGCAAACCACTATGAAGGGAAAGAAATCAAGTGAACAGAGGCCCTGAGGAACCTGGCATAGATCTGTTGTAAGATCCTATTAGAATGCAGTTCAGGAAGTTGGCTGACGTATTTGCCGTGGTTATCACTGGCACGCTGTGTATTATTTATTTCTATCAGCTACTGAATAGAGATATAGAAACATATGCTGTCAATTATATTGAAATCTATTTTCTTCTGTGTCTGTGGTTTCATTATATGGTTGAGTTCTACCAAAGTCCAAAACAAACCACTGCCCCCACACAGCCTTAGGCTGCTGATGATGCCGAGAGAGAATTTAAGATATTGACTGGCTGTGTTTATTAATGTTTGGCACTTTTCATACTTCTAAGTAAGCATTTCTAAAGGAATGGCCAGATTCCAAGTGGGCAGTTTCATTCTGGCAACCCTTATTGTTCTGACAGCTTCAGCTGAGTATGTAGTCTTGCTCCTATCATCGCCTTTCCTTCATGAATATGGTAAGCTGGTAGTGCTTAGAGATGTGTTCCCAGTCATTCTGTGCCACCCCGTTTATATGGGCACTTATACATCCATGTGATAAACTGATTTAAGGAACCTGTAAACTATCCAGTAAAAATCTCATAGTAATTTTACGCTTATCTATTCCCAGGGCAGGTGAGTGGGAATACCAATACCAGTGTTGAGAGGAAAGTGATTTCTTTTTGCTGCTATGCTAGTTTAATGTGTTTGTGTAGCTAGGATCTTGTTATTTATTCCAGTACACAGCTCCCAAATATAACATTTTTTTGGCAGTATATGAAATAATATCTGTATTAACGCATGTCCAGCTGTTTCAGGTGAAGGGCCAAACATGTTTCAGAGAAGTCAAGGGGGTGCAGTCTGTTCTTTGAAACAGGTTCCTACATCTGTTCAATTTGCTTTTGTTCTTTTTCAGGAGTAAAAAAAAAAATTATATCCACACCCCCCAAGTGTTTTATAGAGAGTTCACCAGCTAATATAAGTAGATCCAGCTTCTACACCTCATCCCTAATGCATGTGTTTCAGTGTGTCCTGGATTCTGAGACTGATGGGAGTTCACTATGCACCAGCAACTCCCAGTTGGCTTATGGTGATCTGGGTACCAGGCCTAACCCTCACCTGTCTTTCAGTCTCTAACAGGAAAGCTAAATACACTTTATTTTCTCAGATTTTCCTTCTTCTTTTTTATTTTCTTCCCTTTTTTTTTTCTTTCTTTTTATTTTTCTCCTTCTCTTTTCTTTGGCTATTTTAACCATGTTGGGGGAAAGAGAACATCCTTGAGAAAGTGCTCCCTAAGACAAGGTCAGCCCAGATTTCCGTAGATTTACTGAGAAGCAAACTGAACAGAACTGTTTTCTGTGTCATGATAGGGTACGATGTGCTGTGATACGGGGCCAGTTAGAAAGCTGATAAGCAGTTGTAGCAAAGAAAGGGAAGCAGCTTTTTGGAATGTTCCCAGCTCATGTGAGTATTGCTCTGGCAGCTGCAGTAAAAGCAGTGGGAGGCAGCATCCCATAGCAATGAGGCCGATTCAAATACTTAGGTTTTAAAAGTGTTTGGTACAGGGATTGCATCTTCAATTCAACATCAATTCAACAAGTACACACTATTTTTATAGATATAAAAATAGTTTTCACAACTGCAGTTTAGATACACCAGAGTTCAGTGTCACCTAACCCACAAGCAGGACTTGCCTACATGAGCCTGAATCATAAATTCTGATTTATTTACGAGATCCTTGTATAATCTCATTGAATTTAATGGATTACTTTTATGACTAAACTTTTTGTTTGGTTTGGTATCTGTGAGGATTTGAAAATGTTTTGCATAAACTAAATATGACGAGTTTTTCTGGCAGGTTAATATTGTGAGTCTACCAGTCAAGTTAGTGCTTCGCTCTTGATTATATTAGAAATAAGTGGTAGGACTGAAATTAGAAGCTCAGATCACCAACAAACAGCTTTTCCTATTGACATTATTTGCATAATTTAAATATAAAACTGTGCTCAGTGTGCCCCAAAAGCATCTGCCAAAATATGTAATGCAGACTATATCATCTATGCAAAAGAATGAAAGAATACTAGTATCTCGTATTTTATACTCAGAGGCTGATATTAACTGCTCAAACAAGAACCATGTTCCAATATTACAAGATAGAGTGCAGATCCAAGGACAAAATTTGGCTCTAAAGGACTGAATAGAAATTATTCTTAGAAAGGCTTCAATTATCTCCACAGTAAAACTACTAGAATCCTCATTTTCGTCACTACAGACACTTGATGAAAGTAGCAGATGGCCACACAAAGCATCCATGCTATTTTGTTTGAGATTCTAATGTAAACTGAAATCATAAAATAATTTAAATAAGACTTTTAAAATTGGCACAAGAATTCTTAGTTTTCAAAGGCTGTAAGTCTAAACAAATCTTGAAGTAACCAGAAAATCAAACTTCTACCCGGGTTTATCTCATTCTGTCACTGTCATACAGTCATCACTTTTTACTGCCCAAATGTTCTCCTAAGATTTATTCTTCTTGCATATCAGGCTAATACCTTCTTTTATACTGGCCATTAATAAAACACTTTAAAACTGTTTCGTGGTTTTGGCATTTCAGTTAGAAACTACTTGGTAGAAAGAGGTTCTTATATTCAGCCAGATTTCTGGCACTGCTTTCGGTGTGTTTGTGGCTGTCACTTTTCAGGGATGCTGGAGGCAATTATGAGACTCCTGTTCTCTGATTTCTCTACAGGGGACAGTCTCAGCTGGGGGGATCAGTACACATGGGCGTATCTTTACCAGCCCTTGCCACAGGTCGTATAACCACAATAGTCAAGATCCCATTTTGTCATGTCAGTAGTATCTGTCAGCAGGCTAGCAGTGTGGGAATTAGCACTTGCACCTTATTAAAGCTATAGCAAACCCTGTTGCTCAGTGGAGTCTTCAAGTGCCTGCAAGGCATTAGACATCACACAGATACATTGACTCCTTCTGCGTTATGGGGAACACTTCAGCCGCTTTTTCTGCCTTGCTCTTAAGAGCATGATTTTTCCTGTCTTGTGATTTTGAAGCAAGTATTCCTAAGAATACAAATAATAGCTGCAGAAGCTGAAATCACAGCAACTGCTGTTGACAACAGTCATGATTTAATTATAAAGATTGACTCTGTGTATCTCTTCATCCCTAAGAAGAGATGAAAGGATATTGTGAAGTATGCTATAACCATTTTACAAAGGACTTTAGAAAAGAAGGTGAATCTGAAAACCCTGGTTTGAAAAGACTACTAAATAGTCAAATTCTCTGAATGAAAACAAACTGTCTCATAAAGGTTAATTCAATATAAGTTTAGTAAAGTAAAATTGAATGTGTTTCATCTTTCTGTGTTTTGTTCTCCATTCATTTTTCCATTTAGTCACATTGTTGAGATGAGCATATATCCCAATCAAACAGTTATAGGATTATTAGAACATGATTCCCACTTGACAGCATAAGGTTGGAGATTTAATTTGTTCAGCTGCTGTGAGCTTCCTGAAACAACTGTGTACCAAAAGAAGGATTCTACATTTTTTTTCTCATTCTGTTTTTCAAATATTTACTCTTATGAAATCGCTTAGCGCTAAGGGTCCGTGTTGTCCTTTGAAATCAATGAAGTTGGGCAGGCACATCTGGTGGCAGAATTAGACTCTACTTCTTTTTTTTTTTCCCTCTTAATTCTTCAATAGCAGGAATTGCCAGACATAGTATTTAAAAAAAAAAAACAAAAACCCTGTCATATTTGAATTTAAATGAATCATTTTGACTTAGATTATTTTTCGTATTACAGTATTATGGTTGCTTATCTGTCATTTTTTTTTTTCTTTTTTTTGTAGTAACAGCAACAACTTTAACTGATGCCAAATTATGTATTTATATCATGGATCAGGCTGCAAATTCATTCTTTTCCAGAGAGGCAGAAAGATCATGTAAAACTGGTGGCCACATGTTGACAGGCTTCATGATTTAACAAAACCAGAGGCAATCATTTAAAAGAAAAATGTTTTATTTTCTGCCAGCAGAGTATAATGGAGAGAAATTGGTTGGTATTATTTTTAAAAATTGCTCAAATCACTGTAGTTAGTATAAAATTGTCTCTGGAACTATTTCCTGTAAGTTAACCAGACATATGATTGTATCCTTTCTCTTTTGAATACTGAAGCTCACATTTCATCTGTCTTGTGTAGAGTCTGTCAGGTATAATAGCTCTTTGTGATGGTTGCTTCTTTTCTTCGTTCTTTTCTGTAGCTAAACCCCCACCCACAAACCTTAAGCAATTGCTGGTTTTAAGCATCACTCAGTAGCTATTACTAGCAGTCTAGCAGTCATTGCACCCCTCTCCTCTTCCGATGAGCTTGTAGATGATCTATCAACAGGTAACATCCAAGATTAACCTGCAGTGTTTATGGGTGTAAATTTCCTCTTGACTCCAAAGTATTTCTAGTTTACCTGACCGACATTATCCCAATGAGGACGGGTTTTTAAATACAGCAAGGTGGCCTTTCCAAACACAACACTTGGTGCATCTTTTCACTAGGATTAGGGTTTGCCAGAATTGTGTGGTTCTAAAAGTCATACCTTAATTGTCTTGAACATCTCTATGAATAATGACTTTTGGGGATTATCTCAAGAATTCATCATTTTGCAGAATGTTTCTTCTTGTTTCTGAGTTCATCCGTTTTAACCTGACTCAGCCATTTTACACCAAAAATTCTGAGGTGGTATAAACAAAGTTCTCGCCTGCTTGTGATTCCTTTGTCCCTCAAAAATAAAATACAGAAATAATTGCAGAAGGTCAGTCTAGATTAGGCTGAGAAAACTCAACATGCCTGAGAGAAAATATGTTGGTTTCTCACATTAATGAATTAGTATTTTTCTCTCATTTTACATGCTCTATAGCTTATGGAACTTATCAGATCTGTTTCCATTTCTGGAACATAAAACCCATGACTGGCCAAGTATAACACAGGGAGAAAAGCATAACTGGCATTATAGATCAAAGCTGTGTCTCAGCGTCGCTTTCTTCTGTGAACCCTCAATTGAAAGATTTAAGTTTTCTTATGAGTAGTAGCAGAACACTGTAGCCCAGTATAATGGTGTTTCAGATATGGAGTAAAATAATCTTTAAATGTACCAGTTGAAGTATTGAACATGGAAGTGGTGTTTGATGCTGCTGCATTCAGTGTTGAAATCTTTCAGTTGTTTTTATGTTGAAAAGAAAAAAAAAGACTTCTAAAATGAACACTGGAAAACATACAATGACTGAATTTGTTTAATCAATTGAGTATCTTGTCAAAGGGAAGGTTAAGAGGATGACTTGATCGTGGACCATAATTACCCAGGCAGGAAGAAGATAGCAGATATTTGGAGTTTCTTTTGTTTAGTGGACAAAAGAATTGCAAGATTCAGTGACTGAAAGCTGAACTCAGCAAAGTTGAAATTGGAAAAAAAGCCACAAAATGTTAATGGTGAGGCTAATTTAAACAGTGCAGCTGCTTAGCAATAGAAATTCTTTACATCTTGGAGTTTCCAGATTAGGATTGATACTCTTGCAAAAGAAACCGGAATTACAGGGTAATATGCTATATGGCCTGCCTCATGTTGAAGATAGTTCCTAGATAATCATGATATTACTCTCTGATCTAGACCTGTAAGACTTTGCAGGAAGGCACTTTATCTGCTGGGTAATTAAGAGGTCACTCAAGGCAAGGAGCTTTTCAGAAGGGGCCCTTGCCTCTGCATCGTGCTTTGTTTTGTGGTTTGATGTCGCTCACAAGTCTCATCTCTGTGACTGGTTGGCCCTTTTTGAGGAATTGTTTTAGCAAGGACTTTTACTACTAGGTTGTGGGGTAGCCGTGGCAGCTGCTGGACAGTATTTCAGAGTCCTGAAAATTTTAATGCTTTTGATGCTGTCTGATGGGCTTAGGATAGTGTTAATATTGCTGGTAGTTGAATATTGTTAAAGAAGATAAGCATTACTTAGAGCATGAGGTTTATGCCAGCTGTTAAAACTCTGAGGCTTTTGTCTAAGTGTTATTTTTTACAGTTCTAGGATTGCAATTGATGATGAGTGTGTTTTAAGGAAAGGTTTTGGCATATCACTACTTTGGTCAAAAAATGCATGTGGCATCAGGTCTAGTCTGACTAATTAAAGTGGTTTCTGAGGAGAATTGGTTTTTGCTGAAAACTTTATTTAGAAATTAAATCTTGGGTCTGCTGCAAGTGCCTGAAAATTAAAATACATAGGGACATACCTCCAGCACAGCAGTTACCACTGCATGAGGCATCCCCTGGGTTGAGTGTATACCCTTTGACAGCAGACTCTTCTTGGCACTTCAGGAAACACTTAAGCCAAGTAATCTGTGTGGCCAGTACTGGTATCTTTGAAGGGAACAAGGAGGAAGTTCTTCTGCATGCAATGTGGGTTTCATTTTTATCCCAATGTATTGAAACTGCTGAAAAACAATATCTTTTTTTCATACAACTTTCTGTCCTTCACCAGTGTATGTGGCACTTAGAGTTGTTCCATGTCCCAGAGCATGAAATGGAAAGTAAATATAGTCCCTCTGCAAGGGAAGTCAGTGAAGGCTGTAGCCTGTCCTAGAATATGTAAGCAGTAATAAAAGTTAATTCACTGATAGTATAGGTAAAGGAAATGCCTGCTTGTGAAAATCTTGCTGTCTTGTGCTCTACTGACACTAATTTACACTAAACTGCTCAGGGATCAAGCAAGGGGGGTAAAAGTGAAAGGCCTTGAAGCTCATCCATACCCTACTGAGTCAATGGTTCAGCAGCTGAGACTGCACCTGTAGAGTGGATCTCGTGCTTCTGGGAAAACGAGCTTGAATAAATCCACCAGTGAGCTTCTGGAGGCACCAGGGTCTTCCTAAGACTTCAGAAAAAAAATTTTGCATGCACTACTTGGTTTTGAGCATTCAATGAAGGTAGCTATACCACCATCCAGGGTTGTTGTTGCATGTGTTTTTATTTTTTTGGTTTTTAAGATGTGTTTGGAGATATTTTAAAACTAGGTATGTTGAGTATCAATGACAATGTTATCTCTGTCAGTACAGATTTCTTCACAGGCAGCAAAAAACATGCAGGGACCAAGGCTGACAGTGGTCCTGCAGCTCGTTGTCTGTCCTGTTGAAGTTATACTTTGTCGGCTTTACGATAGCTCAGCTGTGACTCTGAACTGGAATAGCTCCTTTGGACTGCAGTGCCAGTGTATCCTGTATCCCTTCAACCCTTCTTCACGTAAAGCCTTGTAAAGACTCCCACGAGGAGGATTCAAAACTACAACTTGTGTGTTCTGCATAGACCTATCTGTGTACACATAACTTTTAGATAGGAAGGAGAGAATTAGGAGATGATGAGGATGATAATTGTTAGAGTGGCTAAGGAGGTAAAGAACGTTATTTTCTTCAGAAAGGGTCTTAGTATTGTAGTAATTGAGAACACACCACTAAGAGATTATTTATGTGGTGGCAGTGAAAGAGAGAGGTTGGAATTCTTGCTTTTTTTCCTGGTTCTGGGAACTAAATTGAAGTGGATAGTTACAGAGAGCACAGCCAACTCTAACAAAATCCCTATTTAGGTCATCTCTAAAGAGCAAACTGGAGTTGCCTGAAGGCAACATTGTGTTCTTAAGCCTTTCGGCAGTGGTAAAACTTAACGGTATAGATAAACTACCTGGTGCAAACACAACTTTTATAAAAATAAAAAACCAAAAATGTTTTCACCTGTGCAGCTGTTTATTTTAGAGCTACCACTGGTAAAATAATGCTATGGAAAGTAATGGCTATAGCTGATATAAATGTTCCAGCAAAAATTTCTGCAATAGCTCTAATGTAGGTGAGGAAAATAACAGCTATTAATTCAGAACCAGATAAAAAACTCTTAACCTGAAGGGTTCCTTCTTAAAGACAGCACTCACTAAAGGAGTATAATCAGAAATTTGGACAGCTTTTGTTCACTTCAGAGAGATTTATTTAGGTAGTAGCTTATAGTTAGGCCAAAATGTAAAGCTCATATTTAAAGTGCAGGATGCTGTATGGCATTTCTAGTGTGGCATATGAAATAGCATATGTGGAGAACCTGGACTGAGGCTACCTGGCTTTGCAGCTGGAAGAATTATGTTTACTTCAAGCAGGCACATATGACACACAGTGACAGCGTGTCTCTCTTGCCCTCTTCTTTTCCCCACATCACCTAATGGGTGCAGTTTTTCATGTGTTAATGTGATTGCCATCATTCAGGGCTACAGTCACAATCTGGCAGCAGTGTTACCTGTGCTCGCTCCTTGGTTACCCATACAAATACTGTTATAAAATTGCACGTTTCGTCTTAATGCTGAATAAATTGCTTCTTTACATATGCGGTAATATATTCTCCTGTCACATAAGTCTTGTTGTTGTTAATTGGAATTGCTTATGCTCATTGAGGGAGGAATACTTTTCATCCTGTTTTGAACGAAAATCTGTAATCTTGAATTTGTTTCCAAACTTCAGTCATGAGGAGAGCAGTGCAGGAAATTGCTGCTGTTCCACCAAATTAGCTTCTCAGATATCCTTTTAATTGGAGACCATAACTCAGATTCTAAGTATTTTAGGAAGCTGAACAGTACAAATTGAAATACAGATATTTCCAGTAAGGGCTCAGTTCAAAGAAAGCTTTTATACACAGATGAGTCTGCTAACAAATAGCATGTCATATGATAATGAGACCATGTTTTCTTACGCAGTTTCACATTTCCTAACTGCACTGCTGTGAAATAAGTGGAGTGTTTATCTACTCTCTCTTAAACTGACAAATCTCTGCTAGGGATAAGTGTGCCCACTATAGACAGAACACAGGTATTCAAAAAGAAGTCTAAACTCTCAATCAGAAATACATCACTTCTAAATGCAATATATCACACTAGTTCAGAACATTCATTTCCGCCAAAGTATTCTGTTTTTAATGTAAAGACTTCAATTTATGTTTAAGAACAAGCAAACTATAGTACTTTGACAGCCGTTCACACTTAATTTCTTTGCATTAAACCAACAGCATTCTTTTCTACAAACATCCATTGTTAGGACAATGCTCTCAGACGGAATTTATGAGAAATGGAATTATGTTACCAAGGAGATAGCATTTACTATAATGAAGAGTAGATCCTAGAAAATGGCCCCTTTTACAGCAGCTCAGAACAGAGCCACAAAAGCAATTGATTGGTCTTGGCATTTAGTCTTATATCAGCTGTGTCATCCATAGCTTCAGGAGTGAGAACACTAATCTGAAGTGACATTTCTGTTCTGGCGGGCTTTTCTGCCCTGATGAAAGCAATTACTTCATTCCTAAATGATAATTTGCAGGAGTTTCAACCACTTTAATTGATAATTTTTTGTTCTGAGAAGTTCAATTGTGAAGTGATTAGCTGATTTGGTAAATAGAAATTTAAGGTGTGAAATGTACAAGTTGCTCCAAGGTAAAGTGCTGTTTATTGGGTGCTGCAAAATTGCTTGATAAAACTGTGGTTTCTCTATTATCAGGAGGCTGGCAATTGCTTAGTTCAACATAGGAAGAAAAAAGATCAAAACATTACTGTTCTAGTTGTGGAATTTGGATTTGAACTAGTGTATCGCAGCTCACTTAATGGTTTCTGTATCAAGGTGTACATTAGTTTTAAAAGATTGTGCAGGATGGCAAGTTTGTAGTCCTTAAAAAACCTGCCATGTTCGTATTATTATGTTTTAATGACTCACTTTGGAAGTAAATCCTGTTATTTAAATTGTTCAACAAAGGTACTTATTGGTGATAAAACATTCAGTTTAATGATTAGTTCAAACATACACAAACCTTTTTCTTGAACCATGTTTACAATTTTAAGATAAAAGGATCCTCTTCTGTAAAACCACAACCCCTGAAAACCAACCTCAAGTCTTATTGATATAATAAAAAGCTTGGCTTAATAGGTATTATTTTTTATAAGTTTTGCAATAATTGCTAAAGCACTTTTGGCAAAATGTATTTTTTCTTTCTACAAGGAAAAGAAAGGTTTTAATAGAAATCTGTTCTGTGATATTTTCCTATATGGTGAAAAAATAATGGTCATTTCATGTGTTAAATGAGAAATATAAAGCAAAAATGAAGGTCAAACTGATTTACCACATCAAACAGTCTTTGTCAGCCAAGCTTAATATATCCTGAGTTTGTGGAACAAATGAAATTTTGCTGCTATGTTACACTTTGCTTCCAAACAACCATTACAACTGGTTTTATATATTGTGTGAGCATCAGACCATCAAACAGTGCATCTTTACTGACGTGTTGCTGCAGTGATGATCTACAGCAGCAATCTGCCATTTATATAAGGGCAAAATGTGCATCTATATTTAGTTGTGAAATTGGCCTATTATACTCTTGATGTTTACAGAGGCTAACATAAATTAATGATGACAGCTATGAGCAGTGCATTAGTTAAGCAGCAGAGTTTTTACCTTGAACTTGAAGGTTCCAGCTTTAACTTCCACATATACTATACAGCTTTCTTCACACATTAAAGAAAGTCTCAAAACATTATTTTTTCTTAGATGGCATTAAATGGCTTTAATTTGTGGACTAGGCCATTGATGATAATATCAGATAATGGTTAATGTGCCTTTTTGGGAAATTCTTGCCTGTAAGAATGGTGATTTTTATCGTGGGGCAAAAATAAGCTCTGCTGAAAAGTGTTTGGTCATTGAAAGGGTCTGATTTTACTGACTTTGAACTTAGTCAGATGTTAGGTATCCTTTGTCTGATGAAAAGAGCAGTTTGAGGAAGCAGTCTGCCTCTCTTGGTTATGTACTGCACTTTCACCTGAAAGTCTCTTCATGCAGCTCGTGTCAGAGCAAGTATAGGCACTGTGGTAACTATAGATTCCAGTTAACTATGACCACAGATCTGACAAGTGTGTAGGTGTTCAAAGGTTCACAAGTTAAAATGCTGAAGCCTTTGATGAATTTTTGATGGATGAATTTTTAATACAAGTCGACCTTTCTCCTTTGAGGCTGCATGCTAGATTAATTGATAAATAGTGAGACTGAGCTATGTTCAGATCTCCTAAGCAAACAAGTAGAGAAATCCATAAAAATCTGCCGTCTGGCTTCTCAGATCTACTTAAAAAGAAAGAAGGTAAAATTTAATGTGGCTTTTGATTTTAGAGGTTTTCCCTTCACAAAAGTAGTGTCCTCTTTTAAACCATGTGGGTAATATTATTGGTCTTGAAGTTCTTGTATTTTCAGTTCAGAAACAATCTTTGTGAAAAGAAGATCTATGAATGGGACAGCAAAAAGAAAAAACGAAAAGCAAAGAAAGGGAGAAAATGTCAAGTCAAAAAATTGTCTCAAAAGAAAAGAAATCCCCCAAGATAGCAAAATGTAGTGTAGAAATTAGAGGTAAACATATTAACATACTTTCATTATCAATTTTTCAGAACTAATTGAATTAGTCTTAGAAGGCTGAGAGAGGATTTTTTCCTCTTTTAATTTATGTCTACAGGAACATTAGCTCTCTTGCTTCATTCTTTCATATTTTGTATCTACTATACTGAAAAAATATCCAGTTTCATGCATATTTGTGAACTCTCTAGAGCATAACCTTTAGAGAAACAGAATAACAAAAAAAATTGATAACAAAAGGCCTTAGGCTCATGCTACCACCAATGGTGATGTTTGACTTCCAAAACTGGTCTTTTCAACTGCAATATGTGCAATTATGCAGTGCAGGTTAGTCTGCTTTACTTCCTTCAACTTTCCTACAGTCTAAATAATTTTTTTAGAGTCTGAAAATGTGCACTGCTGTTCAGATTAATATCTACTTGGATTGAACACTTTCTGAAATGCCACTATTAACTTTTGAAAAAACATCAGGAATAAAAGTCATATAGAAGTAAAATCAATGAGTATTCCAAATAATTGGGTCATTTAAATATTGATGCTACTCCATTCTTTAAACTTCTAATTAAGTTTTATTGTTCCACGACATCAGCGAAATGAAAGAAGATTTTTATATGACAGAACATGGCTTATGGGTGGTCACCTGCAGGTGGAGCAGGACATTATCTTAGTGAATTGCCCAGGCATTAAGAGTCAGATTTTAAATATACTTGTTTTAAATGGGCTTAACTGCCCTCGTTGTTTTCACTGGTCAGCTTGAAGCCCCAGAAAAGATTCTGAAGGATGTGGCTTTGAGGGAACAGGTTTTAACCGATTATTCCTGTAATAGATCAGAACGTATAAACATTTGTATTAGTCAAATTTTCATAATCATCCACTACATTGTGTTATATAAACACATAAATTATGTAAAGAGGTTATTAATAAAAGAGGAAGGGACCTAAAGTTGATTTAAATACAAAAAATGTCCAAAGTATTGGACATTATGTCACATCATATTAACATGGAACAAAGTAAAAATGTAGGAGGATCTTTCTGGTATAACTCATATAGAATGGCACAAATGCACAATTATGGACTCAGGAGCAGCATAAATTTATTGCTTTATGTATTACTATAGCTATGCTCAATACCAAGTAAGTCTGCTGCTGTTCTTTATATTGAGAAACACTGTACACAGAGGGACATACATAATTTAAAGTCTCTTTCAGAGGGCTGAGGGGGCTGGATCACTTATCTTCAATCCAAGTTTTCGTAGTAGATTCATTGTGCACTCTAATGTTACATATCCTTTCCTTATATCTTATTTCTTTTCTGTGAAATGGTTATAACATTCATCTGACTTTGTTCTTTAGAGAGTTGTTTACTGTTTATAGTGGACCTTTTGATCCTTGACTTTAAAAGACTAGACTAATAGAAAATACACACAGAGACATATTGTTTCATTCTCTATAAAGCCTGTTGTAAACATTATTAGATATTAAGTGTTATTTTTATACTATATCTGGAGTTGCTACTAATCTATTTTGTTGTTAGGGGCTTAAGAAATTCAGTAGTGCTCAGTAGCAGCTGGGTTAACAAGTATGAAAATATTTAGTAATATAAGAAAAAGTGCTCTGTTCTGGTATACTTTTGCATTTATAAAGTTTCTACTGAAATCAGAGAGGATTTCAATGCCATGCTCAAAAATACTGTGCATCCTTTGTGAGAGTTTGCCATACTTCTCTGCCTGTGAAGAAGAAAAGTGAATGGAAATGTGCTTGTGAATGGAAATGAGCACTATGATAGCACACCACAGATAAGCTGTCCACTGGCTCAAGCCACTGCATCTCGAGCTCAGTAGTCCATCTGTCCCTCAAACCTTGTTTTATGGCTGTTGCTTCCAATCCAATCTCTATTTGTGACAGTCCAATGAAGGTACCATAAATCCCAGCAGTGCTGTTATGTGGGGCTGAGCAGAGGGAGGCCAATATTTCTGAGAAGCTCTGCTTGGGGGGGTCTCACCTGTGTCAGGTTTCTGTATCAAGGTGTTCTGTAAGGGGAGCATGGTGCTAATAAGTAAATTTGAGCTGCCTTTCTAAAACTGAGCAAGTCTGTGAAGCACCTCTTTCCAAGCTATGTTTTGAAATTGCAAGCAAAAATTACTTGTAACTGAAACCATTCCCATTTTCATTCAAAATGCAAATCCACATAATTAAATTATTTCACTGATTTTTAGTGCCCAAACTGAGACACAGAAGTGAGGTATTGTTATGACGCTGAGATTAGCTCAGTTGGTTAGAGCATGGTGCTAATAACACCAACATCACGGACTTGATCCCTAGCTAGGCCATTCATTTAAGAGTTGGACTTGATGACCCTTGCGGGTCACTTCCAGCTCAGAATATTCTGTGATTCTATGCTAAAAAATCCTTGTCTAGGTTAGTGTATCTGTTGCTATGCTGTAACATGTTTGATTGCCATTAAATGCTGCAAAAATTAGGATCTGTGATTGTCCCAACTTTAAAGTGACAGATGTCAATTGGTCAGACATGTGAAAGTTGTGGGTGTGCACACAGATATGGATGCATGTATGTGCTTATGAATGCAAAGTATATAAAATTATGTGAAATAAAATATGGAGCAGGTTAAGCTTGGAATGACCACAAGCACAATGAAATCACAAGTGAGTTATGAGTACCAATAAACTTTTATGCAACACCATATTATCATGTCTTCTGCATCTGCTGTGTCTTCAATAGAAAATCTGCTTTAGAAATGTCATGTATACCATTTTAGAATTATATGGTAGTATTTATTGTACCCTTTCATCTGTAAAAGCCAGACCCCCTTTATATCAGTCCATCTGGAAAGGCCCTAAAATGAAAAATAAAATATATTTTAGAAACCATATCTAAAATAGCATTAGTTTTCAAGCCATTAAATATCCTGTTTATATGGTACTGCTTCTCAGAATTATCAGGAACTAGCAGCTGGAAACCTCTTAGTCTTCTTTAGTGGACTCTGTATATGGAAATTCTATGAGAAATGTCTTCTTAAGGGAATGCATGAAGTTTCACCATTGTATGACAACATCATCCTTTTATATTTTACAGTGATGTACCCTGATCCAATTGTCTTAGCTTCTACCCCTTCTCCACAGGAGGCAAAGAAGGAGCAATATTTATATCCCTTGGGTATATTTCACCACTGTTACTCTCTTGTTGTTACCGTTGATATTCTATGTAGATTTGCTTGTCTGCTGGGGGATCTTCTCTGTTATTTGAGAACTCTTAAACATGTGGTGCTTGCTTTCGTGGTGCTTTCTGATTGTTTTGAAATCCACTTAGTAAACGTGTATAGTTTCCCACACTTTAATTTTTCTTATTAGCAGAAGAGCCTGTGTATTTCTCAGTTTTCTCAGCCTGATACATAACAAATTCATTTATGCTCCAAGAACCACCTCTCGTCCCAGTGTCATATGACAGGAACCGACATGAATTTTGGTCCTGTGTCAGCACCACTGCCTTCTGTTGGGAACTTCACACTCCTCTTTTCTAGCATCCTCTTGGGATTATTAGTGCCAGTACTTTGCTTCATTAAGAGCATCTGACAATGCAGCTGATGTTGCCTATCAGAATCACAGGTGCCAGAGAGGATTAACAGCCATGTTTAGGTCGTATCTAATGAATTCCTGCATCCTGCTGGGGAAATCACTGCTCCCAAATTAAGGACCCATTTTATCAGCATAACTGCAGTGTCCAACAGTACAGAGTATTTCCCTAGTGGAATTACATAGAGTAGAAATTAGGACTTGTGTGCACATATCAGCGGCCACTCTTTCTAAATTTGGCTTAATGGCACTGATGCCAAGAGAAGAGTGCTCCAAGTTACAAATGCCTTGGCTTGATTCACCCCATGAATCTTCCACAAATGACAATATAACAAATGGCTGGGAGAAAAAGTGAGTTATTCTTAATACTGTTTCTCAGGAGTTTCTTTTTTTAATCATGTCAGCTCCCCATCCCTTCTACTTTTTTTTGTTATGTAAGTTTGAATACACACAGGTGGCTTTCAAATAATTCTGTTTGCTGACACAGGTAGCCTCACGTTTCAGCTTAACTAACTTCCATTGCAAGCTGTTACTGACCCAGTAATGTTTTACATAAGTTTACATTCCAATATATTATTCAGTTTCAGCAATCTCCTGAAACCTCTACAGGACTTGTAAACTGTGGATTTAGACTTTGGTGTTTCTAAAGAATATTCTATCCCTATTCAATTTCTAACATTTTTCAGTTTCAGAAGTTGCTGAGACCTGTAATTTTTCTGATTTGTTTAAATAGGGATCTCCAAAAATCTCCCTTCTTACATAGGGGTATAATTAAATGCTTTGGAAAGAAGGTGTGAACCTCTTGGTGCAGACTTTTGGAACAGATCTATAAGCTCATTTCTTCTGCTAACTTGATTTGGGGACTTGAGTTCTCAGGCTTGGCTTCTGGGGAAAAAAAAGGTGGTGACAGGCGGAAAAGGCCATGTCTTGTGCCATGAAATTGAGCTTTCACTTGGAAGCAATCGTGTAGAGACATTTGCCTGCCTTTCCCTTATGTTGCTGTTGTATATATTTAACTTGTAGAGGGTATACTACTTCCTTGGAATTAATTGGACAGGTCATACCTCACAGAGCTCTAGCTCCCATATTTCTGTGCATACATCAAATACTTTAATGAACCTTTTGAGAGATTTTCCACATCCGTGATGGTAGATATTTAAAATTTGAAATTGGATACAGATGCATCTACTATGAGCATTGTGAAATCTTATTTTTCAGGTACTTTTTTCATAGAATGTAACTTACAAATCAAGGTGCTGGCATTCTATATAGAGTTCATGAAACTAAGTATGTACTTTACAGTGTCATTCAGTAGGACTGTGTATCTTTACCTGTGGGTAAGGATGTGCTGTTTCCTCCTGTATCTTTATCTCACATTCCTAATTCTTAGCCAGACTGTCTTTTTAAATATAATTGCTATTAGTATAGAATTGTGTAGGGAATGTAATGTGTTAACCTTACTAAGGGAACTGTTATGGAAGGATTCCATTTGTGTGTTAAGGGCCTAGCTGAAATGCCCTTCTCAGTCTGAAGTGCCAGAGATGGCTACAAAAATGCAGGTGGTTAAGAATATTAAAAATAGAGAAACTCTGTAGTTTATTCCCAAATTAGAAAACCAGGCAAATAGAGCTCTTAGCTTCATGGTGTTATATCTGTGTGCCTCAGTTCTACTGATTTAATTCATATGTCAGAGTGCTTTTCTAGATCTGGCCACTATGACTTTTTTGTTGATAAAATCCAGGGTTTCAGGAAGGGTTGTGGAAGCTTGAGAGAAGCATTTTTTGTTCCATTATACACTGGTTGTATTCTAGCTCTGTGGTAAACCTATGACTAGCTAATGGAATTGTGGCTTTAACTTCATCACATTAGTAGGTAAACAAATGAAGCAAAGGAAAGATAGACCCTTAATGAGGTACAAGAACAGTTTCTACTCACCTTGCAGAATGACGGACAGACACCAGCCCCAGCATCAGCACCAACCTGTATCCATCAAGGCAGGTGTATTGTGAAGCTTATAATATCCTGAGGTTGAACACTTTGCTCTGTGTAAAAAAGGACAAAAAGCCCCCAGGTGTTAACCACTGTCATCACACTGCATTCAGGAGTTTTACACCAATTAAACAAATAGCCCAGGAGTAAATTCTGAGTTATCTTTGTGTGTTCTGTATTGGCGGTAGCAATTGATACATCTATGCAACAGGACTAAGTGAATGTCTTTGCATTTCCAACAGCTCCGTGTAAAGCAGAGGGTCCTTTCTGATCAAAAAGCAGTCAGTCTGCCGTGTATGTGGTAGTGAATTACAGTCAGAAATGCCAATCACATAACTGCATGAACAGCTTTCTCACCCCACTGACAAAGGGTGCTGCTTCCACTGCAAAGACAGTTGAACTCCTGAAGAACAGCTTCATGAAACACAGGAAGTTTTACATTATTACACCAGACTTAAACTTCTGTGTCTCAGCAGTTACTGTACAAACTGTTTGGTCATCTTGGCTGCACTGCAGCCCCTGTTACAGGTGACAAACACTTGAATCATTTGCTTTTAACCGTCTCCTAAGAGCCAGAATTTGACAAAAATTAAGGCAAAATTGTCTTACAGTGAGTCAGGAGAAGCAATGGCACCCAGACAGATGAACCCCACACATACACAGTATTCTTGGGAATTTTTTCTTGAGACTGACAGCAGACAAACGAAAGGCAGGCTAAAAAGAAAGTAGCTGAAGTGCGTTAAAAGTAGTTACTTATGTTGGCTACTACTGAAACTCAAATGTTGTCATTGGTTTTAATCTTTCAAGCATGGAGCAACATTTTATATATCCTGAAATCTGTAGATCTATGTGCAACAGCATTTTGAAAATGTGGTAATTTGTAGAGAAGACCATCAGTGAAAAAGTAAATTGGTTAAATGTGACAGAGCACTAATATTGATGAATGTCCTACTTTGTTTATTTTCTTTCAGTTTACAAGCTTTGAGGAAGGAAAAGTCCCGAGATGCTGCTCGCTCTCGCCGGGGAAAGGAGAATTTTGAATTCTATGAGTTGGCAAAGTTGTTGCCACTGCCTGCAGCCATTACCAGCCAGCTTGACAAGGCATCCATCATCCGACTTACAATTAGCTATCTGAAAATGAGGGACTTTGCTAATCAAGGTGATCCTCCATGGAACTTGAGGATGGAAGGACCTCCACCTAATACATCAGTAAAAGGTATGGAGTAAATATGTTGTGTACTATAGAATATGGCAGCCTTTAGTAACCTCTAAATTGAAATTTTTACCTTCATCCTTTCTTCTTTCCCTGCATATCAAATCCTTTAAAGGGATTCAAATGTGGAAATCTGAGGTCTGCATGAGAAAGACACCATGTGAAGGTGAAATAAACCTCTTATTTTAATTATTTTTTATTTAACAACAAAACTATAATGTAACTATTATAGCTGTAAGTCTTCTGGGTGATGTAGACTAAATTGTTTCAAGTTATTTAGCTGTTATTGTGTTGCTTTGTCATAGTATTTTATATAAGGATGTGTTTGAGAGGATCATGGCATAATTCCTTGATTTGAGAACTCAATCTCTTAATTTTCTGGCTATACCTTAAAGGTAAAATCACATTTTTCTGAAGTTAGAAAGCATCACATCCAAATATTTAAATCTTCAGGTGAGAGACTAGGATATTATTTATCCTCTTGTAACATCTATAGAAATTATTTTGACTTCTGAGCCAGTAGGCATCTATCAAAAAAAATAGACTGTTTTCAGTATTAAATTCCCTCTTTTAGTGCTCAAACAAGCAGTTGGGCAGCAAAAGCAATGTTTTAGATGTGACTTGCCACAAACTAGAGGCTGTGTGCATGTTGCTCCTAAATAGTCTCTCCAATGGCCTGTGTAAAATGGACTTTTTTTTGTAATTTATTATTTTTTCGACTTAGGCTACCCATCTTGATGAGTGAGATCTCTGTCTGATAAATATTTTAAATTAGGGAGTAAGTTTCAGTAACAGAAATCAGGGTTACCAAACCTGGGATTTCTGGGTGTCCTGGCTTTGACAGCACAGAAAACTCCTCTCCTTTATTTTTAGCTATGAATCTCACTTTTTGAAGGAATCATATTTTTGGAAGAGGCATATGAAATTTGAGCACTTCAGGTTTTTTCCACAAATTATTAACAATAAACTCTTAATCTACACTAAACTAGATAGAATGTATATAGCATGAGGCAAACAAAAAAGCCACGTTTAAGGGTGGAGGGAGGAGGTAAAAATAGAATCTTATTTGTCAGCCCACAGCTGTCCATGAAGGGTTACTTGTGTTGATGGTGCAAAGGGCTTTTACCTGCTTTTCCATTTAAAGGAAGTGATATTATTTAAGGAAAGTTATAATTTTCAATGGATGGAGAGAGGCATGGAGGGCAAAAACCAGCGCAGTTTCAGGTTGAGAATTTAGTAGCTGGACATAGTTCCATCATTTCATATATTTAATTTATATTATCTGCCACATCATATATAATTCTCATGGAGAAAAAAAGGCAATAATTACACCATCCAGGGCATGAGTGTAACATGGTTCATTAGGCTTCTGATATAATATGCAAATATTCCCCATTTTTACAGGATGAGAGTTTATTCTCAGGCAATTAAACAGTATTTCAAGTTAGATGTAAAGTGGACTCTGCTGTGCAATCTATGATCTGTCTGTGCTTCTACAAGCTGTCCTGTGTTACTGAAAGTCTGAGCTCTGCTGATCTCTGTGTATATTTCCAGAGTATCTGGGATCTGTTTTTTCATTATCCTCTTCTGGAATATATACCTGAGTACTGAATCTTCCTTTTTTGTGCAAAGATTCTAATGAAGAAAAGAATTTTAAGGAACAAAATCTTACTCTTAGGCAACAGCATGAATAGTCTGATCTAGATTAATGTTTCTCCCTATAAAAGATTTGGGAACACTTAATGTCTGTTCACCCAATCTGATGTAATAACGCTGCCCTTCCAGCCATCTAGTGCTACGGTTCTCATTCCTTTAGGTGTAAGGGCTGTGGGAGCTCAGGAAGGGGTTTTGACTTTTTTTCCTCCTGTTTGGGTGCTTAGCTTTATACTAAGTAGGATTGTATTATTTATGTGTCAGTATGTTGAAACAATGCTTGATGAAAGAGTGTTCCATTGTGTAAGAATTCCCCATAAGCAGGTTTAACTGTATAGTACAGGTATATTTTATTACTTCACCAGTTCTCCTTACACAGAAACCTGTTAACACATTCTGATCAAACATTCATGAAATTACATCAAAAGAAATTCAGTTTCATTTATTAAGGTTGCTTTTTGCTGCCCTTGAAGAAGTTCATATGTATAAACAAGCTCACATAAATAGCTTGCAGCTTCATGTGAAGTATGGTTGATAAACCTACAATAAAACACTAGACATTATACTTTGTGTGTGCACAAGCAATCTTCTGAATAGACTTAAAGGTATTTGGAAAATTATTTGAGAGGTACTTACATTGTGTAGTCAACTGCAATTTTTTTTCTTCCCCCAAATGTGTTGGTCTGCTTGTGTTAATCATTAATTTTAAAAGCTTAGTTTTAAATTTGTCCCCCAGTACCGTACAGCAATTTAATAATTTTAATTTAGTATTTCAGGAAGGTCCTTTACTCTGCCCTGTATTTATCACAGCTTTTCTTAGAAGTCTGTAAAGGCTGATGAATTTGTTTTCTTATGCCTATTGTGTAGTGATCACTACAAGTTGTGCTTGCAAATGAGAACTCAGGTAACTCCATATAATATTTTCAGAGTCAATTACTTCATGGAAATATCTTGAGCAATTGGAAAGTAACAGATAGTTTTCTCCATTATTTTAGAAATATCTGTATTGTTATAATACAGATCAAATCTGCAACGAACATTATGCATTATTCAAGAAATGACCAGGCATTCTCAGCAGTGTTTCAGCTAAATAACTGATGATTGTAACCTTTAAAGAAATCTCATTGTGGTGACTATTGGTAAATCATTTCTCCATTCATAGTAATCTTTATTTAGAGGCGATCTAGAAACCATTATATCTTTTATTAATCTTAGAAGCAATAGCCAATGATTTGACATTTGCTAAAAATTGAAAAAATTTCCATCCTCTAATACAGCAGACTTCAGTCATTTTTCTTTTAGTATATTGTCTAAGGCTTTCTCTGTGTAGGAAGTCTCAGTCCTTATAAACAAATACACACACAGCTTATAGCAGATGAGTTTAAAGACAGTTCTTAAAGACCAGGATATGACTCTATATGGAAGAAAATAATCAAGATGTTACTTATAGTCAGCAGGAATAAAATTGTCAGTCTTTGATAGTACACAAAATGTGTTATGAATAATACTACTATTCTCTGTTTCCATCCTTCCAAAAGTCTTTCTTCCAAGTCCGGAGTATGTTCTGAGGACAACAGTAAATGATATGCTGATCAGTTTTTGGAACTCAAATGTGGGTTTTCTGAAAGTTATCTGGAAACTGAAGTATTTTCATAGCACGTGCTGTGTGTTCAACCAGGAAGTAGTGCTTTATGTGGCATGGCACTTGAAATCCTCTGGTGCATTCTGATACTAGGTCCTGTAGTCCTGTTCCAACATCAAACTCTTGTGAGGACTTTTGTCTTTTGGAATATTGTCTTCAAATTATTGACTTCAAATTTCATTCTACTTTTTACAAACTATTTCTCAAAGCATTCAAAGCCCATGCAAGTTTTCATGTTCTTTTCCACTATATTGTGGGTCTTTTTGCCAAGCCACATGTTCCCCCCCCCCTATTTTTTTTTTGTAGTGAAAAGAGGAAGGGAGAGGAGGAGTGTGAGGCACGGTGAAGTTCTTTAGTGTGTTGAATGTGTTTGGCTGACGTAAAGTCATACTGTGTATTTTGGTTTTCGGTAATAATTTTTGGGGCTTTGGTTCTGACTCAGGACCTCTGTCACTATAAAAAGAAGGCTCATGACCCTTTGCCATGAACAGAGTTCCCAGTTTCAAAATTTCTGTTTCTTTTGAAGCAGCAATTAAATCTGGCACTCTGTGCCCAGTTTTGCAAACCCTTGTCCTGGAAATTTGCTATGATGACATTGAAATCATATTATCATATGTTATCATATTTTAATAATTTTTTTTTTAAATTGAAGTGAGGTGTTAATTTGGAGATACAAGTGTTTTTGAAAGGCCATGAGCCTTATTTCCTGTTGAATGATGTGACATATGGAAGTTAGAATATGTAGGACAACTTTAGGTACGTCAAATTAAAAGTGGGTTTATAATTGTTATTTTTCTAAGACAAAACTTTATATTTTATGTTTTATAAGTAAAAAAGCTCTTCTGCTGTAAGACAAGAGATGAGTGAGAGATTGTAGCTGAGGAAAGAAAAAGGATTTCAGTAAAAAGTACTGACTCACTGGTAGGTTGTGTAAAGAATGTCACTTTTAGTTTAGCCATCTCTACTTTTAGTGTTCCATGTTCTGCAGTTACGTAGTTTTACACATTTGTGGTCTGGAATTAATGTATATCATAGGAGGAGAAATCAGATGCTCTCAAAAGTATTTGTGGTGTATTGAAATATTTCTTGTCCAAATTGTTCCTGTTCAATGTAAGTAAATACAACTCTCGAAAGTTCCTTACCATAAAGCACTCAATGTTACTTCAAATCTGCATTGGTGGAGAGATTAAAAAAAAATTGATAAACATAAGAAGAGAAATTATGCTTTAAAACAAAATTACACTTTTCTCCTTCAAACTAGCATGTTTTTCAAAGGTTCCATTCTCAAAATAAACAAAGTACGTAAGTCTAGGCTGAAAATGAACTTGATGTCATATCACATTGTGGGGCTTGGGTTTGAGGAAATAAGTCTAGCACTTTGAATTCTGTGGGAAAGAAAATAAGCAATAATGGTAATTGGAAAGTATGGTAATTGTTATCCCAAATGTCAAGTGGAATTACTTTCATTAATTTAAATATCTTTTCCTAATAATTTTTGTGCTAGATATGTATGCATTTATAAGAGATAAATAGGTTGTTCTCTTCTGCATGATCTCATTGTGGAAACACTTTAAATAGCATTACCTGTTGTTAGCCTTTTATATTTTAAATGGAGTGTTGTCTTCTGAGCAGCAAGTGCAAGACAGTACAAGCCTTTCCCTGCTAAAACCCACAAGCCTTCCAGTCAGACCAGCCTTCTGTTCTGAACCTCTACACAATTCTCTCTCAGGGAAACCGTCTATAAGGGCAAAGTTAGAATTACTTTCTTCCTTAGTGTGTTTGGCCTAAGACATTGTTTTTCAAAATTTGGTGTGAAAAAGTCACATGATGAAAACAGAATAATGCAGATGAATTGATGGTATTCCTTGATAGGAAAAGAGTCTTCAAATCCAAATCCTTTGTGCAGAATTTCTTTTGTGCTGGAGAATTCTTGATAGCCCTGTAATTTATTTCTCCCTGCCTTGAAGGCATTGTTCTTATGAGAATCTGATCCCTGTTTATATATAGGCCACTATCGTGCTCTGACTATGTATCAGTATCGACCACTGATTGTAAACATAATGTTTATCCATTGTAAACTTGTGTATGTGGCCATAGGGGCAGTGCAGCCATATGAGGAGGAGGTACCTTAGTCTTTGACCTGTTACATGAGTCAAAGATGAGTAGTTGTTGTTTGAATGTAACAGAAACAAAGTGCTCAAAATTTCAGGAGGTCACTGGTGAAACATGAATGTTCTCTGTGAGAATTATTGGTGGCTTTTTGGTACGAAAAATATGGGGCCCAAAATGAGGTAGCTCTGTTTGAATCTCATTGTCATAGACAAGATAAATTGAATATGGGACTAAGAGTTGGTGTTTGTCTGGTGACAAGTAATCATGACCTGGCTGGCTTCAAATTTGGCAAATGGAGCAGGGTGTCAACCAATATACTTAGTGCATTTGAGGGACTAATTGCCTGGTGGGGAAACTTATGGGTGAAATTGATTGTGAGGAAAAATTTTGATGGAAAGAATTAGAATAAAAGTTGACTAGAACCCCTAAAGAAAAAATTATTAAATTATAAATTCCTATACACCTGAAAACTCTAAAACTGCATCCTCCTGCAGAATGACAGTAAAATAATTAATTTGAAAAAGCCTGTATGTGTATTTATAGAAAACTTAATGAATTAAAGGGAAATATACAGCAAAATAAACTGAAATGTCTGAGGTGCAGGATGTTGGCAAAGACAAGTAGAGACATTAAGAAAAAATCTAATGGGATTAGAAAAATTCAAGAAAAAATGGCTTTATGTGTATTAGAAATTCTGGCAACAGTATAGGCTCTTTAGCAGTAAGGTGTAATAAAACTTCTAATGATGCAGAAAAGGCAGAAGAGCTTGATGGGGTTTATTTAAGTGCTTGCTTGTACAGAATCAGTTCTACAAGTCTTTTGAGTTCAGGTTACTGATATAGTTTTTAGAATAATCAGCAACTGCTGATGATTTGAAGTTTGTAGAACTGAGCTATTTTAGTCTCAAAGCAGTTGTAGGCAAAATATTGGGAAATTTCCTGCACTAAAGGAAAGGATTGTTATATTTTTTCAACAAACGCAGATAAATGGAAAGTAGTTCTTATCAAACAAACCTAGCTAAAATCTCTGAAATTGCAAGTCCAGTTAACTAGGATATGCATTGTATACTGAAGTATTTGTAAGGCATTTGGTGTCCTAGTTGATAACAATTATGGTTTTAAAATACTGTAAGAACATTATATTGGCAGAACCAAGTTAAACACATCAACTGTATAATAAATTGATCTTGGGAAGCGGATTGAAGAGAAAGTTACTATTAAGAAAGGAGTTTCTGTGTTTTTCTACAGAAACTGCCGTGGATATGAGCATCAAGAAACTGGGAATAAACATGGCTTGAATGCTTATTTAAAATTTTCAAATTACAATGATATTTGGATCATAGACCATGATCTATGGAGCTTAGTAAATCAAACCTAAAATATATTTGTTTTAGTATAACAATGTTGTTGTTGTTGTTATTATTATTACTATGACTACTACTACTATTATTATTTTAATGTTTTCATTAATAATGCTGTTCTAAATGCTAGGCTACTGGAGTTAAAAGACTTTTTGACAGGTTTTGGTTTTTTGTGAAGCAGAACAGAAATAATGGGAAAAGCATTTCAAGTTCAGCTCTTCTTGTTTTGGTTTGGTGTTTTTTTTTTTTGTTTGTTTGTTTTTGGTGGGTTTTTTGTTGTTGTTTTGGGGTTTTTTTTGTTGTTGTTTGTTTTTGGTTTTGTTTGGTTTTTTTTGTTGTTTTGTTTTTTTGTTTTCTTTTTTTTTTTCCTTGAAGCGAGGCATAAATGAACCTACCTGATCATTCCAGGTCTGCTAGCAAAAATTATAGAATTATTTACTTTCTCATGGTGCTTTATTTGTATCATAAAAAGTTCTATCCATCACTGCTGTGGAGTCACAAAATATTTACTGCTGAAAACAAATTAATACTTTTTCTAAAATGTTGTCAATCAGATGTCAGTCACTAGAAGAGTTGTTTATTGCTAGAACTCCACCTTGAAACTTAACAATTAAATAGGAAAACAACCCAACAGTAAGTGTTTTGAGAGCAAGGAAATAGAAAAGGTGACTTCAGTGTCTTTACTCTCACAGCAACTAATATATTTCTATTCTGTTATACTGCAGTTCATCTTCCTTTCTCTTCTTGTACTGTTACAATGATTTGGTCAACATTGCATATTCATTATGTTCTTTTAATACAGTATATTATTCTTAGCCATTTGAGGTTTTGTTGAGTCCATAGCTGAAACCCCAAAAATGCAAAATGTCTTCCTCTTTTACTCAGTGTTCAGGGCTGACTCTCTCCTTTTTGTAGTCCTGCATTTTTCTCTACATGTTTGCATGCTTAATGCAGCCTTGGTAAGGAAAACAATCTGGTGAAGAATATTAATATTTAAAAGAAACCCAAAGTTTTTAACTTCTCACTTCATTCTTTCTCCCTTCAATGTGCATGTCTTTCTGTGTACAGTAGTCCTTAGCATGTCAGTAAAAATTTACTAATAAGTTGAGAATATACTTTCCTCATTCCTGCTAAAAGGTGGTGGGTGTTGTATGTAAAATTTATGGTTGAGAACATTGATGGTATTGGCTGAGTGGGTTTTGGCAAGAGCATGGGCTTCAGACTTGCAGAGGTAAATGTCAGGAGAAGTATTGATGGTTGCTTTGGCTCCAGCGTTAGCAATAATACTAAAATAAGCCAAGGAAAATGTTCACATTAAAACCAAGTTAATTTCTTGTCACTATAATGATATGGATTTTCATCCAGTAGAAATTTCTGAATAAAAGTCAGTGCCACAACAGTCCTCTTTTCCAAAGCTCTTAATAAAATGCTTCCATATGATTTTTACATTCATGTTTTATATTGCATGGGTTAGCTCCAGGTGGTCTTTTTTAGAAGCATGAATATCTTAAATTATATGTGCAGTCTATGTAACTTTTTGAAATAACGCACATGATGGGGTTAGCCAATTACAGATGTGCAATGAATCCGGTGTGCCAAAAGCGCTTGTTCTGCTTTTTGCTTGTAGTAATCAGGAACAGTAATCACTGCTGTAGTTTTTGATATGTAAAATGAAAAAAGGCTGTTGCTATCTCCAGATTGCAATATTTGATGGAACTTTTATTTGTCTTTTTATTCGTCCTTTTCTGAGCAGAAGGAAAATGCCTTTGCTATGAAGAGTGCTTTGGAGAAAGCCTCAGTCAGGCTTAATATCATAGTGCACCATTTTGCAAATGAAAGCGGTTGAGGAATTGGACCTCGTGGTTGGATTTAACAGTTTCAGTATAACGTTCATACCTTAGTATGAACTAAGGGTTCTCAGCTGGGCAGAGAATGTAAGGACGTACGTAAAGCCTTGCTAAATCCAATAGAGCTTAGTCTTCTATTATTGTAATTTATTGGTTTTCTGGGTCATCTGAACTTCTACCATCTATCTCCCATTGAATGAATCCTGCTTTTTTCTCTTGTTGAGGGATATCTATTGCAGGGATGATAAATACATTTGTATGAAGAAATAGATTAACCAACTGATAATGAATGCAGCAGAAACCTAAAAAAACCCCAAACAAACAAGTAAAAAAAACCCAGACAGGGGTGCTTACGGGGAATAAAGCAGTGTAACTGAATGGGCTTTTATAATATTTGTTTTACCAAGAGTTGCATCACTCTATATTACAAGTGAAAAAATTATGACTCAAAGAAAATATTTTGTCTGAAATGAAAAAAACCACAAAATCTTTTTTTTTTTTTAAGTAGAAAATCTGTGTTTCCCATCTCATATGTTTGCAGTTGTATATTTACTAGCGTTTTCTAAATTGACTGTCTCAATATTTGGCATAAATAAGAGAGCCCTGGAAGTGAAGTTTGAAGTGTATGGATTTAATAATAATATTTATTTTCATGTAATAGTTATATTAGACACCTTTGGTCAACAGAGCAAGATTTAGATACTGAAGGTAGATCCAGCAGTTTTAAAAACCAAAGTGCAGTGTTTTTATATCTAAATAATATGTAAGTATAACCACAGTCTGACCAAAGTTTGACCACAATATCAACGCAGCTTAATTTCTGCAACTGTTCTCTTTGAAGCCGGAGGAAGGAAATCGAGTTTCCACCAAATCCCTATGCTCTTGTGGTCTCCCATTTCAATCAGGGATATGAAGTAGAATACAATGAATCCATAGTAAAGACTTTCCCAGGACATTAGAGAGATCAGTAAAAACTGTTTTCATTAGCTGTCAGTAATTAAAGAACACCCTTCATATAGAGCTTACAATTTAGAGAACATGTAAGCCTCTATATCTACCCGAGATCACGAGCAAAATAAGAATCACTACTCAGCTGGGGAACTTGTGTTGTTTTAAAATATCAGGCTCCCTTAAGAAACATAATTTTCTGTTTATTTGCTAGCTTTTAAGCCAAAGTGAATATTTTTATTTCAAATTTCAAAGGTTTTAGTCATACTGCACTTTCTGTTACTGTGGAAGGAAAGAAGGGCAAATGCCTAACAAAACAGGTAAATACCAGTTGTGCCAGTGTTGTCTGCCTGAATGGAGCTGTTAGAAAATTCTTACTTTAATTTCAGTGCTTGAGCTCATCATTCCCTATAATTCTCACAGAGTTAGCTGAGTGCATCTGCACAAGCATGTGTGTGTTGTCACTTTGAATTCTACTTTTATCCTATAAAAATTGTTTTTGCTTTGCTTTGCATGGGATGGTACCACATGCAAAAATCTGTGTCTTATTTCATCGTCTGTAAAGTAGTTAAATGTATATTTATAATCATAAAAGGAAGACAGAGAAATATCTTTGCTCACATTTTAATACATATAGACAATTCCCAAACGTTTCCCATACCAAGTAGAATAACATTGTCAACATTACCTCAGTTTAGATCTTAAAGAAAACCATTTGTGCAAAGGTTAAGAAAAATCAGGAACTGCTTTTTTATATTCTTTTATAAGTACATATTGTATTTCTACAATTATAAGAGCAACTGTACATCTATATATCCCCTTTCACATTTGAATTACTGTGTATGCGAGCTGTTTCTCATCCTCTTGATGCAGAACAGTGCTGATAATGCTAATAGAGAAATTGAGGCATACACAGATTTAGGGCTAGCTTTTCAAAAGAGCACAGCACTCCAACTGAAGCCAGATTTCAAAAGATCTCTGATCCTATTCAGCAACAAAATAAATAGCCAGATTTTCAAAAGATTTCAGCACTTTGGTAATCTGATCATAAGAAGCAGCTGCTGAGCACATTTGCAAAGCCAAGAGTGACTTTTTCAATATCCCAGGAGAAGTGTGTGTAAGAGCAGGGAATAGAGCCCTCTTCCCATATCCTAAGACCAAGAGTCCAGTTCTTAAGCAATAACACTATCTTCATATCCTTTGCAAGAATGCTATATTTAATGAAAAGAAATTTAACCCGTTTAGAAATTTAACCCATGTCTGTGAGGAGAAATTTTTCAGAATAACACGAAGACTTGCACTCAGGTTAGATAATGAAGAAATCAAATAGGAGGAATATTGCTAATCCATTTTATATTGAATCTCTGTGTTATATTGTCCTAATTAAGTGTATCTTATAATAAAAAAACCCCTTCCTTTAGTAATTTTTAAAGGTTTTGTAGTCCATTGTCAATCTTTCAAGTGTCAAAAGAAAAAAATACAATAACTAGGTACTCTAATAAAATCTAAAAAAGCCCATAGCAAGTATATTGTATGGCAAGTCCAGGTGTGATTGATTTTCTGTGGACTTTCAGCCTCCTACAATACAACATTCAAAGTGCATATCCTTTTTTTTAATTAAAATTTTAGATGGTTATTTCAATCCCTTCCTAGAAGTGAATAAATGGGGTGTTTAATTTTGTTCTTCTGAAGGTAAATTTGTTTTGTCATCTATTTAATACTTTAAAATGCTATTTTCTGTTTACCTCTATATATCAGCTGTTTCTGCTTATTTTGTGTATCAGTGTTGTTGTTTACTCTTCTTGTCCTCCTCTTTGTACTTTCTCTCTAGTCTTTTTTTTCCTCTGCTATTCTTTTGCTCCAGCATCCTATCCTGAAGATTTAAAGGGCAAGTTTTCTTTTATGAATGTTACTAAGGAGCTGAGAGGAAAATTAGCAGCTCACCTAACCTAATCATACATTTGGCTTAAGTTGCTTTCTTCAACATCCCTATGGAGCTTCTTGATTCTCCGACAAACTCATTAGACGTTAAGGAACTGTATTTTACATACAGGCAGCTACGAGAAGACGTTTTCTATGTATTTACTCACTCATCACTAGCTTGGAGTCAGCCCAACAGATGTTCCTTGGGTAGAAGCATCTGGAAAAGTCAGTGCTCAAACAGCTTTACACTGTGTACTTATTGGCAGTTTTTGGTGTAGTTTGGTGTAGTGATTATGCCAGACAGTGAATGTGGCATGGGATGATCTGTGAAGATGCCCGTATCTGCATTGAGAGGGTTCTCATTTTACATGTCAAACAGGAAGGTGGATTTTGGAGACAGCATCTGTTTGGTCTGAACTGAACTGCCTGCAAAGGATGGATATGATGGCCACGAGGTGATTGGTCCTGGAAGTGCAGAGCACTCGTAGAGCTGTTTTGTTGAGGTACAATGTTGAGCAGCTCTGATAAGCATCCAGGCTGACTTCTTGCAGACCTGAGACAGAACCTCATCCAGTATTTTCTGCATCTGTTTGAGACACAGGCTTATCTCTTTGGAAAGTATCTAATGTTGATGTAAAGCATTTAAATGATAAAGAATCAACTACATCCCTGGGCAGATTGTTCCAACGGTTAATTACTGTCACTGTGAAAAAAGTGTGCCTCATTTGTAGTCTTATTTCAGCTTCAGCATCCAAACACTGGATCTTGTTATGCCTTTTTCACTAGATTAATGAGCTGCCTACTGTCAGAAATCTCTTCCACATGTAGGTATTGTGATCCTCTTAACCTTCTTTTCAGTAACTAAATAAATTGAGCTTTCTTAGTCTTTCACTATAGGGAATGACTTTTAGAAGTCTAATCACTCTTGGAGCTCTTACTTGAGTCCTATCCAATTTTTTAACATATTTTGAGAATGGAGGAAACCCCAGCTGAACACAATACTTCAGTAACAGTGTCATAAAAACCTAGAGTAAAACTTGCAGTAGCTATTCCAGTGTGATATTCTTTGGTTTAACCCAGTGACATATATTTGATATACATTTTCATGTAATATAGATGTGTCATCTTGGTGGTTTTTTTTTTACTTTGGGAATTAACATGAATGTCTGTCTCATTGTGATGTGGTTCTGGATTCCTTTTGCTGATAAGGATTGAACAATGTCAGGAGGTGAATTCTCATGAATAATTGTGTATGCTGAAGGTTACCCTTGATTTTATATTTTGTTTCAATAGCATAATTCTTTCAGTAGGAATAGGTTGTGGTGGAAAGAACTGAACATAGAGAACAGGCACCACAAGGTGAGACTGGGGAAGTAATCTTCTGGGGCAAGTGGCTTTCACAGATACAATATTGAATGGGCCAGAATAGTGCAAGTGCAATATTATCTTACCCACAGAATTCAGATTTCTGGAAAAAAAGAAATCTGTTCAGAGTTGTCTGAAAAGTTCCTTATGATACCTCGCAGTCTGATACATGTCTTATTCACACGACTTGCATTGTCATGTTGGGAATCAATTTCATGTCTGGACACGGGAAAGCACAACACAGCCAAAATGAGTGAGCTTAGGACATCCTTCCTAAGCTTACACAAGTGGTTCTGTTCAACCCAGACCTGCCTCAAAATCACCTCTACAATCCTAATACTGTTGTGCACAAAAATTAGGGAAGGAAAACTGACTTTCTAAGAGTGCATATTAACTGAATCCAGAATTTGTATGGACATAGGAAGAAAATAATTCCTCCTGAATTCAGACTTCTACTGGTTCAAAATTAGAGTTAAGTGAACTCAGACTATCAGCATGATTTGAGCTCAGCTGTCTCTAGTATTTCCAAGTAGTGAAAAGAGATGAGACATGTCTTCAACAAAAAAATGGCTGCTTCAGTCAGGTAGTTTCTTCAGAAGCGGAAAGAAAGCCACAGATTTTGCCAGTGACTTCCTTCAGTTGTGCTCTCAACAGTAAATTCTGTAAGTAACAGACAAAGGTTTCAAGCTCTCAGCCATTTACTGCTGTGAATCGCTCTGGGAGAAAGATATTTTACTTTCTTTTTAATCCCATATAAAAGCAGTCTCCTCAGACTTCTGGGTCAATTCCTTTAACTTTCAAAAATGCAGTTGCACTCAGTTAACTTTCCTAGCCCAGCCAGCAATTTTTGGTCAGCTCAGGGGAAACTGTGCTTCAGTTCTCACTTCAGAGTCCTGGGATTTCATCTGTCCTCAAAAATTTGGAGTGATTTCAGAACTTAGATCTTGCTTCTCTTGTTTGTGAAGTAAGAAAAGAAAATCTTTGCATATGTAGTGGGCTAACTCACCATTTCTCTGCTGGGAGGACATTGACTGTACTCCCATGGGCAGACAAGAGACCACTGACTCTCTAGCTCACTTTCTTCCCTCATCTCACATTACCCAAAGGACAATTTTTCAATTGACTGTGCCCACATTTTCTCTTATATCTTCCCCAAAGCTATATGCTAGGGTTGTGTTATTCAGAACACTAGTCAGCATTTAAGAATGCTTTGGCATCTTTGCACAAACTGCTAGCTATGAGTTGTCCAATGATAAATTGTATATCTGAGGATAAATAGGATAAGTGCATTCATTTGCACAATTTCTCTACAAAATTATTAAAAGACTTTTTTAAAAGGGAAGCCTAAATATTAATATGTAATATATGAGAGGAAAGTAAGTCAGGTTACTATTTATTTCTGCTATTAATGGAGTTCTTTGTGTATATATAAATGCATTTTACTAAGTTACAATAGAGTAACAAGAAAGTTGAAATAATCTGGATCCATCTGCTGTATATTTTGTGCTTCTAACAATTTCAATTTAATATCTCTGTTTAGTTTCATACTGATCATTTATACTGACAAAATGAAGGAAAAGAAAACAAGGAACCTGTCATCAATCATTCATTTAATCAACTAGCAAAAAATAGATAAATAAACATACTGAGTTAATTATTTTTCTGTATGTAATGATTGACAATAATCTTAATTTATTCCCTTTTTAACCTTTTACTGTCAGTATAGTTGGGATTAATAGGTAATGACAAAATGAGAAGAAATAAATTTCTGATAGCCACTGAATGTTGCTGACATTGGAGTGTTTTCCCCTGAAACTTCTCCCTGAAGATGTATAAGATCTCTGTCATGTGTTATTTTTCACACTTTTTTGTGCCATGTTTCATGCCATTTTGGTGATTGCTATTAGTTTACAGACATATGGTCAGGAATATTTTATGAATGAAGAGGTTTCTGGAATGTACAATATTACTTCACATTTATATAAGAATTGTAATTTGAAGCTCTCAAAATACTTTGCACATGTTATTGCAGAGTGTATTCAAAAGCTAGGAAAAAAGAGTGCTACAGCTAATAACTTATGTTATCTGCTCCATCCATCAGACAGTATTTCTTTGCTATTGAATCATCTATTCCCCCTTTGCACTGTTTCACTGGATCCATCTGAAGTGAAGAGGGTGTTTTCAGGCAGAATTCCCAAAGCAGCTCTCCATGTTTGTAGTGCAGGAGGGTTAGCTCAACTTCCTCTCACAGCTTTTTGCCACAAAATCGTCTCCCCACACGTAAACAGGCATCTAAATAGACTCTAGTCAATCAATAACTCCAGCTTCTAAAATATCTTTCTGTAATGATATTCCCATTACATTAGTGATAGTTGTCCTGAAAAACACATGAAGAGAATATTTTGCAGCTTTGTTTTTTAAATACCGTGTAGCATGTCATTCAAATAAGTGGGAGACATAGAGTAGGACATGCTTTTCATCTAGCTTGAATGCAACCATGCAAACAATACTTCAGTTCTGTTAGAAATAACCGGGTTTTATTCAGGTGTGTTTCCTGCAGTTTCAATAAAAGTGTTGTTGCGTATTTCAGAGATGAAAAAGCGTTGTATGTGGATATACGTGTTTTGGTAATGAAGGCCAAAACCTCTGAGGCACAAGTATATGAATTTTCATTTCGCAGATTTTTGCGTTTGTATTCCGAGGTTAGGGTTTTTTTGTTTTCTTTTGCTGTTCCCTGAAAGAACGATCTAGTTACATATAGCCAGATAGTCCCCCAACTGGCTTTTTTCAGAGGTTCAAAAATGGAAATTATTTCTTCTACTCAAAAATTATGTGCATTCTGGGTTTTTTTTTTTTAAGGAATGAAGGGAAACAGAGGGGNAAGGACTCCAAAAGGAAGAGAAAAAATTCTAAAAAGATGAAAGCCAGTTATTGTTATGGTGTGTAGGCATCAGTCTTTCAAAGGCACACTTCATGCTTGTGTCAGAAATTTCCTAACTGACCCACATCCCTGGGGACAGACACCCTTGCCATTGCATGGCCTTTGGAGAGACTGTGGTTCTGCTGGACGGCAGAGGCTGGAGCTGGGCTGTGGTGGGGAGGGCTTTGGGCACCCAGAGAGCTTTGGGCTGTGTTCGTGGGGCAGCTGTGCTGGGAACCCTGTGCAGGGGCATCCCACCGCCTGCCTGTAGCATGAATGAGGTTGAGAGGCCCATGACAGCAATTTGTGGGCTCTAGATGACCTGAGGGATGGGGTGTGGAGTGGGCTGTGACTGTTAATCTGTAGGGTAAGGACAGCTGGTATGTTCTGCAGGAGCATTAAGTATCCACTGTGGTGGTTGCCCGAGTCTTGACTCTGAGGATCTCATCTCATCTCATACTCTGTAGGTATCTGGAGACAAAGAGTTTGGTTGGTTTTTTTCAGGGTTTGTTGAAGGGTCTAAAATTTTTGCTCTTTGGCAAAACAATGAATTTTCTGACTTGGGTCATACTGAATGCTATATATTCTCTGACAAGTATTCTAAATAGAGATTTTTTTTACACTAAAAAAGTAGCAAAAAATGTTTAGAATTATTTTCTCACTTGGAAAAAAGTGTAAGACTTTAGCTGTGTCCCAAAACATAAAAATAGCAGACACTGCTGCAAAAATCATTGAAGGCAATCAGCCTAAATTTTTCCTCTGCAGCAGCATATCTGCTCTATCCCATCACTGGGCTGAGCACAGTCTAGCCCTTTGTGTTTATTAGCAGCTGTTTTCTCCTAGCTAGGCTTGACAAAGGATAGGGGATAACATTAAAAAGACTTTTACTCTGCTTTCTGGTGGGAAGGAAGGAATGGGAAATATGAGTTGTCCCATTGCTGATGTCCTGTTGGTGCTGGTGCTCCCTGGTCTCACCCTTGCTGGGGGAAGATGGTCCCCTCAGGGCACAGCTCTGCTCTAGCAGGCTGGCATCCTTGGTAGCTGACTGACACTGGCGCAACCTTTTGTGGGACCTCCTTCTCTCCGTGATCATTGTTTGTAAACCATACATGTTCTAGAGATTATAGTGCTCAATGAAGAAATTATGGTTTATTCAAGGAGAAAATATCGATTTTTCATTCTTAGTTGACTGTTACATTTCTAGCCTTTAAAAAAATCATAATTGATATAGTATTTCAAATTAGAAATTTAAAGAAGTATAAATTTTGAAACATAATATTTTTAAAACAGTAACATAAGAATTCTAGTAAATCTCTAATTTTGCTGGTGTATAACCTCTTTAAGAAAAATTGCTGGGTTTAAGCAGATATGTCATACTGAAACCCATTTGTATTTTTTGGATTCATAGAATTAACTGGTAAATTATGTCAAATATTTTTGAGTATCATGTCTAAATGTGTTATAGGTAATATTTAAAAAATAGGTAATTCTTGATTAGATGACTTTGCGGTTAGTTACCGGTCTACCAATTCTTGTATCAATAGTGATCAAACAACACTATTAGCAACTCTGAATTAAACTGTTTTTCAGCTCAGTATATGTCTTTAAACAAAACCTCCTTTTTTTTTTTTTTTCCCATGTTTGGAACAGTTATTTGTATTGGTAATAATCTGAAATATCATTTAATGGAAATTCTTTTGTTTCCAATTTAGATTTTCCAGACTTTCCTGTCTTATATAGCATTTATTAAGTGTTTAAAATATATTTTTCTTTGTATTTTACTGTGCAGCTTATGTACTCAAAGCATCACCTAAGCACCAATAACACATTCTTGACTGAATAATGATGTATGTTGAATGTTACTTTTTTTGTCTTATAAATGGATGGCAATTTACACAGCTGTGGATGTGGGATGTTTCAATCCCAGACCATGTTGTAAGAAAAATTGAATGACAGTGAGCAAAACAGCAGTAATTATAAAACTAATTACTAAATGCTGATGATGCCCATAGGCTTTGCATAACTAAAATTAGAAAAGGAAATTGCTTTCGGCTTCAGAGAGGCAACATGCTAGTTATTTCACTGTTTCAGTCAAAATGGAACATGGTGTATAAAGTTCAATCACAAAAAAACCCCGCATTAGTTTATGCACATATTTTTTCATGCTAAAATGTTAAAGAATTCAGCTTTTTTGTCTTTTAATACAAACACATCTGTACCATAAATCAAGAAAAGTGACATGAAACTACTTGTTGGACATCTTTCTATATAGTTTTACGAGGCCTAATTTACCATTGAATTATTTTAGGTTTATGTTTATCAAAAACATACATGAATATAAAAAATGAAGGGTTTCCTATCACACAGGCCCAAATGAAATAAATATTTGGAATAAAAACCAGGAGACTGGATTTCAAAATTCCTGCAGATGAATTCTAACTCCTCTTATATGCATCCTGGGGGTACATTTAAATATATATGTATGTATGGTTACCATATTATTTTCTTACACTTATATGTGTTTTCCAAGTGATAGAATTACTAGAATTACTCATTTGAATATAGTATATTTTTATACTTTTTGTTCATGCCTACATTAATGCATACACACAGGCATAAAGTACCTAAATGGAATACCCATGTATTTATAGACAAATTTAATTTTCCTTATATAGGAATGCAATATATATTTCATTGGTGGGCTTTTTTAATACTGCATTTATGCTTAATCCTGCAGAATATGAGAATCTCATGCATTCTAAGCATATTTCTTTAAACATTTATATTTAGAAAAATGGGTTAAAACCTGAGTTGATTAGGATTGCAGCTTGTAAGACTCAGTTTAACAATTAGAACCTATGCTGTTGTTTAATAGAAAATTACATGGACATTATGGGATTTATCTTTTGAATTTAGGGTTGGGATTTGTTTGGTTTTTTTAAATTCTCGACTTTTCTTTTACTTTTTTTTATCTGATCTGGGAAATATTTATACTTGTCCTGTGTGAGCAGCTAATAGATAGCAGCTTCAAAAGGCTTGAAAGAAATGCTCATTGGATTCTCTTGTATCAGTATATGTCGATTAAAAACCACTGAGTCTGTGTTTTTAACTTTCCGGTTGTTGAAATACATCTAGATTTAACACTGTTGATAATGAATCTAAACATGAAAAACAAAAATTCTGTATAATTTTCTGTAATCTGTAGCATTTTCAAGATTGTATACCCTACTAAATTTTCTGGGGTTTGATAAGTAAACTGTAAGGCTTAGGACTCTCTTTATTTAAACATTCACAGGGAAGCATATCTTAAATGTAATAGAGATGTAAAGTAAACGTATAAACATTACAGTAAGAGTTTTTTTGGTTTTTTTAAGTGGACCACTGAGTAATTTTTGACTTTGTATGTCCCAGTAAATTTGTACTACAGCAGACAAAGTAGATGTGTCACATGTTACCACAGAGAATAAAAAGAGAGTGTTTGTTTGCTATATTCAATTTTTTGAAATCAAACTCCATAATTCTCCCTTTGATAAAGTCCCCCCATTTAAAGGCACGTTTCTGCTCAGTTGTTTAGAGCAGATTTTAACTATTCTCATGCACTGTTTATATGTATAACATACACAGTTCCAGTACAGGTTTGTAAAAAAGATTCCAAATGGTCTTGAAGATATAAAGAATTAAAACTTCTCTCCATTCTTATGGATTTGGGCATTAACAGCAGCGGCATTATTTGTAGTGATATTTCTCAGTTTCATTTCCAATTCTGTTAAAATCATTAAGTGATGCTGGTGAATGGGATTGTCTTAAGAGGTACTTGAAAAAACAAGTAAGAAATCTTTCCTATAAGGATGACACCATTTTCTCAAAGGTTTCTGTCATGTTACACTTTAGCAATCTTTCTATTGTATGGAAAGAAACAATTTATTGTCAGTACTTGAGGGATACAGAATGTCTGATTGACTGCCACCCTAGCCTGTTGTTTTTAACATAAACATTACAGCTGTGTTTGCTTTGAAATATTTGGCCATTATCCAGTAAATCTGTGCTGGAACACTAAATTATCACCTTATGCCCTCCTCCATCATAAGAAAGTGCTTTTGTCAATAAAACATTATTGTTGTCTTTTCCTACTTTTTATTTCTGCATATTCAGGAACTTTGTTTTGTTTTGTAAAAAGCAGACATTATGTAAAAGCTTCTAACTAATGAATTTCCTGAGCGGGTAACCTAGCAAGCATATGGAAATGATGATGAAAGCACATTCTTAGTAGATTAATTTAAGAAATTTTTACTTGTCCCTAATTTTTCTGAGTGTTTCCAAGATCTTTCAGCTTTTTAAGATTTTGATTTATCTGGCTATTCCATCAATTTTTTTTTGACAAATATGAAGAGAGGTGTATCTTTGTCGTCATCTTCCTCTTTAACAGATTTCACATTGTATCATGAGCTTTCAGGGTGTATCTACACCGTAAAAGCAGAAGGCAATTAAAATGGACAAAAACGGCAAACCCAACATAATCCCAGTTTTCACAGTGCTAGTAAGTAGGCGAGACTTACAGTACTGATCCTAAGCTATTTTCCTGTTCCTTTCTTCACAAGTATTTCAAATTTATCTCCTTAGCTCAGGATAGTCAGTCTTTTATGCAGAAGAAATGGGGCTAGTAATGTCTCTTCTTCATTAATGCTGGTATCTGAAATTCAGTGTACAGTGCATTGCACAAGGAGGGGTGATTTTCTTGTGTATATCTGTGAGGATAGAGGAATTACCTTATCTTCTACCTTTCTTTCTGTGTTCTTGAAGGAGTTTTTTGTCCCCCATATGATAGCTGCTTTTTCTAAAGTTGAAGACTTTTTCTAGGTAGTTTTTAAAAACCTTTCTACTTTTCATTGCTGCTTTTTGATTTTTGAAAGACTTACCAGTGTCATAAGTAACAACTCTCAAATCTGAATTAAGAAAAAGATCTAAATGTGTTTAGTCATGTAAGCAGTTCCACAGATTTAAACTAGATAATTCATTTGCTTGGAGTTAACAATCTATTTCTGTCTTGCTGAACTTCAGTTCAGTGGATGTAACATTAGGACAAGAATTACCTTCCCCAGCTTATAATCTTTTCTGTCTTTGTGTTTGTAATCCTTTATCAATTTATCAGTCTGTATGACAGGCTTATATCTTAGACAATTTGTTTTCTATTTTTCAAGTCTCTTTGTGTGAAATGCTAGATCTGTTGGTTTCCTGAAGCCTGTTCTGCATTACATTTATTGCATTCTCTACACAGTGTTTTAAAGAGCTTACAGGATTGACTTTAACCACATGCATTAGATTGCAGAATTTGGTTTGAAACCATTGCAAAGACAACCAAAGCCCTTGTGAGTTAAATCTCTGAGATGTTATCATTGTATGATAAATTTAGCTGATTTCTGCCTGGTCTGTGTTATTGGCACAAGGGAGCGCATCAAAGGTGTTTAACACAAATAAACTATGTAGTTATCTTAGAAAAGAAGCTTCTGTTTTTACCCAATAAGATCAGGTCCACTTTCTCTATGATCAGAGTATTACAAAGCTAGTAAAGAATAATTTATATCAGAAGTTCTGTGATGGAATGAAATGGAGCTCTTTTGAAGTATGATCTCTGAAAGCACAGCATGAAGCTCAAATAAAGTGAAGGACATTCGCTATTACAAGTAATGTCCTTAATAATCTTGTTAGTCTAGTCTCCCTCTGTAAGAGACAAATGGAACATTATTGGCTTATGGGCTGTAGTAAATAATTTAGTTTCCAATATTCAGGCTGCTTTGACAGTAAATTAAAATGACATGAAAGGGGCTTGTTGAATAAAGAAAGTATCCAATCAAATTTAATTGGCATGACTAAGGCAGTAGAAATATGTTTTATAATTAAACCATGTTGTCTTGGAGCTTTATAAGCATGTATGAATCAAAATGTCAAAAATTATTCTTTGATATTGTGCATTTAAAACTTTGCATGGTGAATAGTTTTCTTAAACAAGGTTCTAGACACGCATATTGATTCAACATGAAAATAGTCTTAAAGTTTTAAATAAGTCAGTTCTTAGGATTTGCCTACTGATCTGACCATTTTCTGTAAAAGACTAAAATAATTTTTCAGTCCTCTCATATTTAAAAATTTGTCTTTTGTACCAGTTTTGTAGGATCCAGCCTTTTACTGGCATATAAATGCTGCTGGTTTTCACCTCTTGTTATAACACCGGATGGCTAAAATCAATGCTAATAGTTGCAAGCATAAAAGAATGAAACCAAGAGGAAGATGCAAAAAAGGAAAAATAAAATATGTGTCAAACTAATAAACAGTTTTCTTTTACTAAACTGATTCTTTCAATGTTTCTTATTTTAATCAAGCAATTGTAGAGTTCACGTATATTAACCAAATCCAACCAAATATTTTTTGTTGAGTTCTTATCTACTTATCTCTTTGTCAAAGGAGTTTCAGAAAATGTGTATATTCCTTAATTGCATAAAGAGGAAACATCCCCGTGGTTCCAAGAAAAACAGTACCTCTAGAAATTTGCACATTTCCAAACGTTCTTTTGTTCTTACATACAAATCCCCCGAGTATATAGTAGTCTGTTATTTGCACATCCCTATGATACTACTTTCTCTAAAAAGAAAACACATAGCTAGCCTGGTCATTTAAAAAATAAAAAAAAAAAAAGAAAATTTCACTAGAAAAGTTTATCTATGAGAAAATCTTCTAAATTAACCTTGTCTTTTGGAAATTATGGACAGGTGACTTTTATGTTAAGAGTGTTATCTAAGTTACTATGATCTACTGACGTACTTCATAAGTCAATGCTAGGATTCTAAAATTGATTAAACTCTGAAGCACAAGAGGAAAACACATTGATACAGAAGTTGAAATGAATGGTAGAATTCAACTTTTGCTATATCCTTGGTCAGGGGAGAACATTGTACTCTCTAAGTGTGACATCTTGCAGTGCCAGATGCTCTGCTTTCCAACATAACTCTTCAAGATCGTAAAACCAATGTTACACATACTATGGAAAAAAAAGGTGAATATCTCTTGTAAGCCTCAGCTAGTCTTGTCTTTTGCAGGAAAATAGATTTCTGTATCTTTGATAGGTGTAGTAACTGGATGTCCAATTACTTGTCTAGATCCCATTCTGTTCATAGATAAGTGGGTGAAAATTTCCAGCTTTTAGATGAACAAACTCCAGGTGAACAGAGGTAAACAAAGGCTCCATCTGGTCCCTTTCAACTGCCAAAAGCTTCATTCTCCCTGAAAGGAGAACTGAGAACTGAATGAGGGGGGAGAAATCTTCCTTAAATTTTTACTCATGACAAATCACTTATTAACTTAGCATATTGTTCCTTCACACTTTTATTCTCTCATGTTAGAGAAGGCCTTGTAGAAAGACTTCAAGAGTTAAGTGCAAAATCTTCTTAAATATCTTTTAGCTTCCTCACCTTAAGCTACTTTCTGACTCATCAGTCTGCTGATTAAACAGAATTTTACCAGCAGTGACGGTTTAGTCACTGATGTTTTATATCACTCCAACCAGATTCCAGTAGATAAGCCCTCCATTGTAGTCGATGAATCCTAGTAAAACTCCAGCTGGGGAGCTTGCATTCCTCTAGCTATGTCATATTTACATCAGTGTAAATATGAAATACCTTCACTGAAAATTATTATTCAATTGAACTGCTGGTAGACATCAACTTGTACTTTATTCTGGGTCTCATATCTATGCTGAGTGTTCTGATAGCCAAAGTTTTTCTCAGTTTAGCTCAAAACAGCCTAAAGAATTGCCTCTCAAAAATAAATTCCTGTTGTAAATGATCAGTCAGCAAGCAAAATCCAGGTGCAGTGAAACTGGTGGCAAAACTCAATGTCAAAATAGTGCCAGCCCTTCCATTGTTAAAAAAATAGCAAGTTATTTTCAACAGGTCAGGATTCCACTGCAGAATTAATTTGTTTTGATGCTGGTACCCCAAGGTTGTCTGGCAAGACAAACTCTGACGCATTTTTCCAGACTACTTTTTAGTGTGATAGCTGGTTATTACAAGAATAGGGCTTCTGAATGATTCTTCAAAGTGAAGGACATATTTTTGTACTGTGTTGCATCTGCATGTCAGCATGTTGCTTTAACCAGGCTTTAAGAAAATATGGTGGAAAAGTAGACAAGAACTAATTTTTGTGATTTTTGATTACTTTTTTTGTTTTATTTACATGATTCTGTTTTATAGTTTTTCTAAATTGTTTCAGATGCAGAGTTGCTCATTTTTTCTTTATTGTCACTTCTTTTCTAGACCTAGGCATTCTCTTCGTGTATCCACTATAATTTAAAGGGTTTGTTCCATGTATCTTTTTGTCAAAGAAATAATTTGGTAGAATAAAGATCTGTAAAGATAGACTCAGGATTCAGACCATATGACTTTAATTTTACAGTGATTAAAAATTGCCCAGCCCAGAAGAAAAAAAAAATTTAAAGAAAGAAAAAAGGCAAATTCTATTTTGGTCTTTCACTGCCTTTCTTCAAATGTACTATTTTGATGTGTCACAAACTGTGTTTCTACTTCTTTGACACTGAAGAAGTGTACTTTTATGAGAATGAAAACAGGCTGTTTCTAAAAAGAAATAATATGTACTTGAAAAATCTTGTGAAAAACAGTAATTTTTTTAGACTTGTTGACGTGTTAGTGAAATCTAGTGTAGGGAGGTCAGAGATTTCCTTGCTGTAAGTGTGCTGTGGTGTGTTAATTTTTAAAAAAAAATTTATTTATTGCATGGTCCGTTTCTGTTGAAGTAGAGATGGTAATGAATACCCAAATAAGATACAACTTGGAACAAAATAGATCTCTTTCCATGTGTATGTACTTTCCAGAATTAGTATTTCAGGGCCTACTTTACCAATTTAACCACAAACAAACAAAAGAATACAAAAATGAATTTTTACATCATGATATAATTAACTAGACAGCCCCTATAATGTCAAGAGTCTAATTTTTTTGTTATGAAGTCTAAATTATACTCAATCAGTACAGAATAAGGCTTGGGAGCTATGTTATGTGAAAAATGACTGTATGTTATGGATTTTTACAGAATAAAATTCACAGTGATACAATAGTTTACCTTTTCACAGTGACACTTATTAGAACTTATGAGAATCATAGGAGGTAATCTCCTCCTAGAAGCAATATACCTTTATATTTGTTTGTTAGAGCACTGTGTATTATTGGGGAGATATGTAGTCCATTTTGTTTAGCTAAGACAATGCTATACTGTGTGCCAAGTTCTTATAAAAATCTTATAGGTATTTTATGATTTTATGGCTTCGGAAACAAAATGTTAGATATTTTTAAAACTTTGACAAATTATTATGACTATTTTTTCCCCTTTATTTTTACCAACCTTGTGCAAAATATGTGTGTTTTCTTCACTGAAATTCATCATCCACTGTTTCTTATAGGTGAAATATGAGAGTAAAAATAGTAGAATTTTAAGGCTTTTGTGTAGACTCAAGAGAGTCTTTCTCGCAATATCTAACTGAAAAGGTAATGAAGTGTAAAATATGTTGAAATGATTGGGGATTAAAAATCTCTGGTGTGTAGTGACAGTACAATTATATTCCACAGTAAAGGTTTCTTATATTAAGTGCAATAAATAAAACTTTTTTCGCTGTGATTGGTTGTCACCACTGTAATGATAGCTTTGACCTTCTTCCTCTTCAAATGTCGTTAGCCTGTGACCAACTAGTCAGGATGCTGTAGAACGAATTGGGATGGCTGTAGATGAAACCAGCTGTTGAAGCAAAGAAAAAAAAATGGAATATTTAAGCACAAAAGACTATGTGGTAACTTTTGAATCTTTCTGCCGCTTTGTTTCCCATGTACAGCTACTTACATTTCCTCTCTTGCAACATGGTAATTTATCTTAAGGTGTCGTTAGCCGCTCTAGCTGTCCCTTTAGCTCTAACATATCTAGGCAGCATTTTTAGTGTTAAAACATACGTACTCATAGCATGTTCCTCTTTCTATTCAAACAAAAGTAGCCCTGTTCATCAGTTTGTGAGGACCAACTAGACAAGTACAAAATAATTTCCAGTTTCTTTTGAAAGGTGGGACACTCAGATGGACTACCATTCAATTCCTTTATTAATAAATTTGGATCATGCATCACCAGGTGCAGAATATAAGTCTCTTTTAGCACTTCTAAATGCAGTCTGAAGTGTGAACACTGTAGAAATATTGAAGTGACTAGACATAGATCTTCTTAAAAATTATATCTCTTCTCTTTCCCTTCCCCCCTACTTTTTCTCAGGTACTCTGTGTCTGACTGGGACATCTGGCAAGTAGCTGTCTTGATAGCAGACCTGTTCATTTCTTTATTGTGCTGTTCCTATATGAAATGACTGGCTCTACTCTTTCTAGACACTTGAAAGCATCATTCCTACAAAGATTTTAACTTCTCTTGACTCAGGGAGCAAGGAGTACAGCTCATTTCAGTGCTACAGCTCTGGGATCTGAACAAGAACTTTCCTTATCAACTATCATTTTTAGAGGTAGCTATTTGTCTAAAAGGAAACCCTATCAGGCAGCAAGGGCCATAAAAATACAATGCATTTGTACTAATATTTGGTAGACTTCATAAATCCTATTGCTTTAACTATTTTGTGCAATGACACAGTAGTGTGTCCTTCTGCTTTAATGATCTTGTAAGCAACTGTATTGGTGTCTAAAACCATCTAAATAATGATATTTCTTCTCACTTAAATGGGTATTACTCATATGACCAGCTGCAAGAAATGAGAGTTCTAAATTTATCTGAACCTTGAGATGGGAGAACTGAAAACTCCTTCACTTTATGGGAACTTTTGATTAGGGTTTGGGTAGGTGGATAATGAAAGAGTGTAACATTGAAATGTGCCTAAATAACATGCTGTTACAAGCCTTATGATAGATTTGTGTTTGACTTAACAGCTTTTGGAACCTAATAAAAAGAACTTAATTGACAATTTCTTGAAATTGCTAAGAAAACCTAGTGATGTTGGTAGGGTATAATAAGGAGTTTTCTCATCACTGTCTTCAAGATTGAGCCTATACAAAAAAAAGGATTTATCTCTGTGGTAACTCTAAGTAATTGATATACAGACAAGGTTTGGTTCCAATTTGCCAGCAATAAACTTGTAATAGGGTTTTCTCTGCAATTTTAGCCTTAATGTGCTCATTCCAAAGAGCGGTATTTTTCCAAGCGAACAAATAACATCAGTAAAGCTTACGATCAGTAATAGCCCCACACTGATGCTCACATTAAACTTGTTAAATCAATTCACTAGACACTTTCTAAAGTGGACTGTCTGTTTACTTTGACTTGCACCCTGTGAGGATTATCCATCAGTTACATTTATTTGAATGATCTTTACATCTGAAATATGTAATTGTTCATGCATGATTGTGATTAAAAATCTGTCTTCTCATATTTTGCAGCTTTATTTTTGTGACTTACAATTTTTCCACAGTTGTATAAAGGATATGGATATCTAGTGGCACAAAGTAGAATGCATTGTATGTTTAGCCTTATCCAAATCCTAAATGAGCACTTTACTGCATAATTATGGTGGCTTCTCTTGGTAGATATATATTTCATATTGCTGTTTTGTTTACTGAAGGTACCAATCCACTATGTGCAGTATTGTTCTTCTAGGATAAAAAAATTAACATATAAATAATGTAGGATTACAGTATTTTGAAATAATTAGCAAAACGTGCTAAGTACTAAATGATTTATTAAAGATGTAATTTAGTCAGATTTGCTGCATAAGATATTAGAGTGCAAAGAGCCATACTGTACCCTGCAAGGAATCATTTTGTAGATGGTTAATCTACCAACTAGGCTTCATTTTTCACTCAGAACAAACCTGGTATGCTACTGCACACTGCCTTTTGTCAGTAAACACAAAGAGAAATCTGAAGTAATCAATCTTTCTTATCAGTAGCATTCAGTGTGTTTACCTTTATTTTATTCTTTGGCTCAAAAAAACTAGACTAATATAAAACAAAATGTAAGCGGTTAAAAGTTTGGAGTTGTTTATCTGGTAGCTAAGTACACATTTTAAAAGATAGCATGAAAACAAAATAATGGCCTTACTACATGCATTGAGGAAACTGAAAATGTTTTGGAAAGAACTGAGGTCCTGGGAAAATGATGGGTTGTGGGTAATGGGAAGTTCCTGGATAAGGAAGCTCAATCACATATTTGTAGCTAGCATCCGCATGGATTGTTATTATTGTCTACCATTTTGTCACACTCCCTAGGCTGAATCCATGTAGGACACTGAAGAAAAACCTGCTGTCTATGAAATGTTACAGTTGTTACTTAAATGCATTGCTTCCCCTCCTGGTGAAAATAATTCTTTACTTTCCCGTTAAATTTAAGTAAGTTTTCATAAGGTGCGTGTGATATGGGATTTTTTGTTTGAAATGGTAGCCAGCTTGAGTTTCAAAATATTCGGACAAGATGCATGGCAGAATACTTGTCATCATATCCCCTCCCAACCTCACCCTGATTTTTTTTTTAAACTTTACTTCACACGTGTCCTTATTTTAGCTGTCTGTCTAATCTAACTCTATCTATTTTTATGTATTTTCAAGGAAGTAATTATGCATAACTGGAGTGGTGATGTGGAGGGAAATGTCTGCTCTTCTCCAGAATATACCAATATTCTATAAATAAACAGTACTGCAGGATCAAAAGAAACAGGAAAAATGAAAATTATCATTTGCTGTACATGTAAATATTTCATCCAACCTGACCATTTTCTTCTGTTTCATTTGTTATCATTTTACACTGGAAGAATGGATTCTTCCCTTAAACAACTTCTCTTTTTTTTGTCCCTTTTTCTTCTATATGGGAAAAAACAGACACCTCTTACCTATTCTAGCCCCTGCGCCCTCCTCAGCCTAGAAATAATCTGATATTCCCATTTTCTGCAGAACAGAAACTCCAGAAATATACTCTTCAGAAAATAAACCATGTGTCAGAGTTTAACTCCAGCCTGCAACTAAACACTGTGGAGGTGCTTGCTCACTTACCCCCCAGTTGGATGGGGAGAGAATCAAAAGACTAAAAGTGAGAAAACTCATGGCTTGAGATAAAGACAGTTTAATGGGGAAAGCAAAATCCACATATGCAAGCAAAGCCAAACAAGGAATTCATTCACCACTTCCCATGGGCAGGCAGGTGTGTTCAGCCATCTCCAGGAGAGCAGGGCCCCATCAAGCGTAACAGTGACTTGGGAAGACAAACACCATCACTCCAAATGTTCCTCCCTTTTGCTTCTTTATATGCTGAGCATCATTCCATATGCTCTGGAATATCCCTTTGGTCAGTCAGGGTCAGCTGTCCTAGCTGTGTCCCCTCCCAACTTCTTGTACATCCCCAACCTCCTCTCTGTTGGGGCAGTGTGAAAAACAGAAAAGGCCTTGACTCTGTGTGAGTACTGCAAAGCAATAATGAAAATGTCCCTGAATTATCCACAGTTTTCAGCAAGAATGCAAAGCACAGCCCCATACCAGCTACTCTGAAGAAAGTTCCCAGCTAAACCCAGCAAATACAAAAGCTTCTTATCTCTTACTTTGATATCTTCAGTAGAAATTGAGAGTTGCATAGTCTTTACCTGTTTAGACTTAATGAATGTTGTTGTTTCAAGTGTAGATTTGCAGTTTTTAAATATGGAAGGTGGGGAAAAATAAGGTGATATCTTGTCATTGTTTCCTCTGACCCTTTCCACTGCACAGCTGCAACTGAAGTAAATTGCAGGTGATTAGAGAAGATGTTGAAATTGTAAGAAGCTTAGTGACAGAAGATTTATATCTGACTCTTAGTTTAATTAGGGTAGAAAAATAACATAATTTACATGGATTCTGTCCTCTTAGGCCAATTGATTGACATTTGCAGTATGTTTATGCATCTTAAAGCCAGTTAAATGTTGAAGTATTTCTACATACTTGAAATGTCTCTTTCTTTTTGGGGTTCATTTGATGTCATGGTAGCATCATCAGTTTGGGAAATGAACTCTGGAAGAGGGATATGTAATATCTCTGCCTTAATGAATACCTCCACCCAGTCTTGGACATGGGAATCCGTACTGATCAGAAATGGAAACACGGATGACTCCATCTCTCAGAGGGAATTGTAGGCAAATCCATGGCACTAGATGGCAAGCAGCGGGTGGGAGAGACCCATTCTTCCTCATACTGTTCCTGGAAATGTCTGGGATTGTGGTACAAAATAGCATACCACAACATTGGTGGTACAAATTACTGTATCACCAACAACTTCGTGAGCAATAGAAATGACATAGCTTCTAATATTTTATGCAAGTAATAATCTTCCTAATATTTGTGCTGCTGTAGCTTCTGCCTTTCTAGTTTATGGTTCTTCATTCTAATAATTCCTGGGTGTTTCATACAATATAATTATATTTTGGATGTGTTGGTAGTAGAATGGTTAAAGGGGAGACAATCATAAAGAATATTTTCTGATAAGCAACTTTTATTACATTAAAAAAATGAGGAATATTAGTATTGTAGGCACTCAGGCAAAGAACATTGCCCTTAACCTGGAAAATGCTTCTCATACACTAAAAGAGACTACAAGGAGTAGTTTTGACTACTCCTTGTTTAGTTACATATTCTGCAGTTGTTTGTGGCAGGTCTCTGTTCAAAGTTGAAATCCATCTGATTCTTGCATGCATCTTGGTATATGTACAGTACTCACATGCTATGAAACAAAACGTTCAGGTGGGTTTTGAATACCTCCAGTGAGGAGACTCCACGACCTCTCTGGTCAATCTGTCTGACTGCATGATCACTCACACAGAAAAGTCCTTCCTTATGTTCTGGTGGAACTTCTGTGCATAGGTCTCTGCCTGTTGCCTCTTATCCTATTGTTTGGCACAATCAAGAAGAGCCTGGATCCATCCTCTTGAGACCCTTCCTTCAGGTACTTACAGACATGGGTGTGGTCCCCTCTCAGTTGTCTCTTGTTGAGACTGAACAGGCCCAACTCTCTCAGCCTTTCCTTGTAAGATAAATGCTCCACCATCTTAATCACCTTTGTAGCTTCCAGTGGACCTGCTTCGGGAGCTCCATGTCTCACTTGTCCTGAGGAGCCCAGAACTGGACACAGCACTCCAAATGTGGCCTCACAGGGGCCGAGCAGAGGGGTAGGATCACCTTCCTTGATCTGCTAGCAGTGCTGTTCCCAATGCACCCCAGGATATCACTGGCCTTCTTGGCCCCAAGGCACTGCTGGCTCATGGACAGCTTGTTGTCCACCAGGACCCCCAGGTCCTTCTCCTCAGAGCTGCTTCCCAGCAGGTCAGTCCCCAGCCTGTGCTGGTGCCTGGAGTTATTCCTCCCCAGGTGCAGGACCCTGCATTTGCCTTTACTGAATTTCAGAAGGTTCCTCTCTGCCCATCCCTCCAACCTGTTGAGGCCCTTCTGCAGGGCTGCACAGCCCTCTGGGGTATCAGCCACACCTCCCAGCTTCCTGTCATCAGTGAACTTGCTGAGGAGGGATCTCGCCTTCATCCAAGTCATTCATGGATAAGTTAGACAATACTGGACCCAGTATTGAGCCTCAGGGGACACCAGTAGTGACAGGCCTCCAACTAGACCCTGTGCCACTGTTTATGACCTTCTGGGATCTGCCATTCAGCCAATTCTCAATCCACCTCACTGTGCACTCGTCCAGTCCTCACACCGAGTTTGCATGTGAGGATGTTGTGAGAGTGTTGAGAGCCTTGCTGAAATCAAAGTAGACAAAATCCACGATCTGCCCTCATCCATCCAGGCAGTTGGTTCATCATAGAAGTCAGTCAGGTTGGTCAAACATGATTTACCTTTAGTGAATCCATGTTGACTACTCCTGATCACCTTCTTGGTATCCATGTGTATAGAGACGGCCTCCATAATGAGGTGCTCCATCAGCTTTCCAGGGTTTGAGTTGAGGGTGACTGACTGGTAGTCCCCTGGGTCCTCCTTCCTGCCTTTTTTGAAGATTGGAGTGACATTTGCTTTCTTCCAGTCCTCAAGTGCCTCTCCTGATCTCTATGACCTCTCAAATCTGATTGTGAGTGGCCTCACTATGGTGTCTGCCAGCTCCTTCAACACTTGAGGATGCTTCCCCTCAGGGCCCATGGACTTGTGAATGTCAAGTTTTCCTAGGTGTTCTCTAACAAAGGGAAACCAAGGGAAAGTCATCCTTCCAACTGTCCTTTACCCTGGTCTCCTGGGTCAGAGATTCCTGAGGGCTGGTCTTGTCAGTGAGGACTGATGCAAAGAAAGCATTCAGTAACTCTGCCTTCTCTGTGCCCTCTGTTACCAGGGTCCTCCTCCATTTAGTAATGGGTTTACATTATCCTATGTTTTCCTTCTGTACTCTAAATATTATTTTCTATGTGTCTGTTAAGAGAGAGAAGTTTTATTTGGTAGTATTTGATCAAGAGTCATGGGCAAGTTATGTGTTCTGTTACCAGCAGATAATTTTATCTTTCAATAAAAATCTCTCTGCCCTGTAAAAGGTAATTCCTAAGCAAAGGTGGTCAACAAACTGACTCACCAATCAAAACACACCAATTCTATTTGTCACTGGCATATGAGGGAATGATGTAGTGATTGTCAAAGCCAATTGCCCTTGAATACCCTCCCTGGTACTCTTGATCTGAGTGGAAACAACTTGTTGCATGAATTTGGAACATGGTTCAAACTGACATATCTGAGGCTTCTGTGAGACGCCTTAATTGCGCTATCACCTTTTCTACTCTGTTCAGCAAGGATTAAAAAATTCAAAAGGCTTCTGCAACATTCCTTATAACTCTCATCTTGGGTTTAGAGTACAGAATTTCTGTTTGTTGATAGTTTTTCCTCTTTTCTGATTTTGTTCAGCTCTTCTGTAAGGATGGGGAAGAAGATAGGCTTAATCAAATAATTTTCCAACTGATTAAATGCATCTCCCTAATCGACAAGTGGAAAAGTAGAAGTATTCCTTCCACAAAATGATTCAAGATTGAAAAATCATTATTTTTAAGAAAGAAACCCTTAGATTTCCTAATAAAAGCAGACCGTGTGAATAATTGCTTCCTACTAATTTCTGATAAAACTCTTGCAACAACAACAAAAAATATCCCATTTGCTTTTAAAAAAGTTTATCAAAAGAACAAGAAGTTTTGATGGGATTTATTAAATTTTAAGTAAAAGGTATTGTAAATGAAGATTTACATAACTGTTGATTCTACAGTTAATATCTCCCCTACACCTGCCTGATTTAGCAGTAACCTGCTCAAGAGAATCCCTGTTTTTTCTCTTTTGGGTATTGCTTCATTTTCTTTTAAATGGAAATTTATATGGAAAATTCTTTTTAAAAAACATTATTTACCTAGTATATATCATCATTTTGTTGATTAATATTTAAGATATAGTGTGAAAATTAAGTGTAATGTTTGGTATGAGAAGCAGTTATTTAAAAAAATGCATCTGCTCTTCTCAGGTTTATATTTTGTTTAAGAGGCAAAACGTTAATGACGAAGATTCTTAGGTTTAGTATTGTTATGATGTTCTTGGTTTATTTACTGTCAAAAGATCATAAATGCTAGCAATTCTTGATTTACACCAGGAATAAGTTCACTACCTTATTATAGTCATATGTGAATTCTTACATATAAACATTTTTTTGATTATTATCAATCCATTCTCCCACATTTCAGAGCTATGAAGCCGTTCTTCCACAAGTGTCTGTACTGCACACTTCTGGCATTTGCATATTTGAAGATTATTATTAGAGGCCTAATTGCTGCCTGTAACCCTTGATTGGCTAGGAAACTGATTAATCTTGCCCCTTGGTCACAATTAAAAGAAAAATATATCTAAAGACAAATGAATAACAGCAGCTGAATCATCCCTTCTGTCTTGTGTGTGTTCTGTCTTCATTAATCTGATCCTTTTTTCTTTATCTTTTTTAAAATCAAATTCTGTTAGAGCTTGTGCTGCTAATTTCTAAGGACACTGTTTCTGTGGCCATTTTCTAGACTGATAATATCTTCAAAGACAGCAAGGATTGCTCAGCCACTGCAAGCATACAATGATATCCACAAGCCATGGATAACGTGCTCTTGACTGCACCCTCACTAAAGCAGCCACATATCAGTGTGAGAAGGCATTGTCACATCATGTTTGGTGATCTCCAGGGGTGTGGAGGCCTGTGACACTAGAGATGCACTCAAATGGTGTGAAGAGGTCATTGGAGATGTTTGGAGAAACTGCGATTAAAGACCCAAAGAGCAGAAACTTCAGTATAATATTGTAGCACCTTGTGAGATGGTGAGAGCAAAGTGGGATTGAAGTATGCTGCTCTGAATCTAGAATGGGAAGACCATAAACTGCAAAATAGTAGGAAGGCACAGGATTGAATATGGGAAGCATGCAGAGGGAGAACTGAGTAAGGAAAGTAATACATAAGTACAGAGGAAGAGATAGGGTCAGTGTGGCAAGTGGAGGGTTTGGAAAAGGAAAGTAGAAAAATATGACAAAGTGTTACCAATAAGGAGAGACTGATGGAAGGTTGCAAAAGAGTATGGGGAGGGAGGGAGGTCACATTGGTTTGGGTCAATCTTCAGACGTAGGTCGATATTTACTTGTAAAGTATAAAAGTTAGTTGGGAAAACAGGCCAAGCAAATATTGATTTAAACCAATATTGTTGTTCCCTTTATCACTATGGCATTAGAAGCTGAACTCTTCTTTATTTACTTACAGGTAGGTATAGTGCACATAACTTTGATATAGGCTTTTAGGCTTGCCACCTGTGATCTGAAGCTTGACCTATGAAAACTGTCCTTTCTTGGTGTCAAAAGTAATATAGTTTTAAAAAGCAGTACAGAGACTCTTCTAAGTGACCTACCAATCATGCTAAACTGAAATGTTATTTGCAGTGGGTTTGTAAGGTTGTTTAATAATTCCCAGTGGACAGAAATCAGACAGTGAAATGCATTTCACTTTAGATCTGAGGACAAACCTGTGATGTGTGGTTCTGAAGGTGAAAGCTGGCGTTTATATCCAGTAAGACTCATAGTCTAAAGCAATTCATGAACTTGCTGTAAAATCTTACTAAGGAGGTGTATGCTGCTTTGAATGTTTCTTGTTTCTTTATCTTTCCTATGTAGATTTTTGCACAGCTGCTGAATAATGTTATAGTACATGATAGAAATAGTTCCATTTCAGAAGTATTTAAAGAATGACAGAATAGATAATCACCTGATAACAAACTTACAGTGAAGAATATTTAGTATTTCACTATTCCAGTTTTCTCACCAGACAGGTAGTTATGTACGTGCTATACAAAACCACAATGGCTTAGTTCTTAAATTTCCCTTTTGCTTAATGCACTGATTCTTTGGTAAAGAGGGGCCTGACTATAAGAAGTTTTAATACTTAAATTTGGTAGTGATTCATCACTCCATTTCAGAATGTCTGACACTAAAAATAATTGCTAAGTTTCCTGTAGGGTTCAAATTAATAGCTGTATGTTGCTAGAGAAGATTCTGTTGATATACTCTCCCTACTTGCTTCAAACTTTCTTTTATGTTGAGACGACTCAAAGATAAGAGCTAGATATATTTTACTTGTCAAGTAGTTCCATGGCTTTCATTTAAAAAGTAACTTTTACATAGATGAAATTTCTCAGCTTCACTTCTGGATCAGTAACATGTACAGTATTTCTGTACAAGTCTGAACTTTAGTTCAATAGAAGTAAAAGATATAAATAAGAGATCAATCAGTTGCACTCATTTTCTTATTTTCTTCTGATTCATTACACATGCAGATGGGTTGAAGTGCAGTAAAGGATAAAACTGATTGATGGAGTTGCATGCTATTATCTGAAAGGTCATATTTTCACCTGATTCCCTTGGAATTTTCTGGATACACAACTTAAGTGATTTCAGTTGAAACCCAAGGTTATATATTTAATGAATATTATTAACATATGTTATTTAATAATCCCAATTATTAAATATACATATATGTGATACAAGTAATAGAAATAAAAGCTTTTTTTATCACATTGCTTTAAACTTTAATAGGAAGAGGAGATTTAAAAAGTAAATTCCAGTTAGTCCTAGTACACTTGCAGCTCTCATGCAGTTCGACTGCAGACCCTCTCTTGAAACTCCCTGAAAGCTCTGGATGCCAAGTGATCAGAGATAGTGTGTGTTGGGCCAGTTGGGTACTTTCCAGCCTTGCAACGACATGAAGATGGTGCTGACTGTTAGGTGTTCCTACATTGTCCTGTTCTCCTTCCATCATCATACTGAGACGGCTTTTAGATTATGAAGCAGAGCTTCATAAAGATTATGAAACAGAGCTGAAAACTTCAGAGAACTGGGCCACTTTAGTTGTTAATGAAATATTCTCATAGACTTGTCATTATTATTCTATATTACAGAATATACAGTTAAATATTAACTTCAAAGCATTTAACTAATTTTTCACCTTAGAAATGGTGCTTTTCCTGTCACTTCATTTTCTGCCACATAAACAGAGTAAAGAGCTCATAATCCAGAATTGCCACAAGCTCTCCCCAAATTGCTAGGGTATATCATCCATTTAGTTTGTAAGTATTAAAGATTAAATACTTTGAAGATTAATTTAAAGACAAAAAATTATAGCTGTATTTCATTACAATTATTTCTTTCAAGATTCATATCAGTCAATCTTTCAGTAATTACCTACAAATATTGTGGCATTCAAAACCAGCATTTTGCTGAAATTCATGTTCATTTTCTTCACCAACTGCATGTGTGATATCCTTTCTAATTTCATTTGTAAGAGGGTAAATATTCTAGGTGATGGCCACTTGGCCTTCATTGGGGTTTGAACTCACAGGTGTAAAATGAACTGCACTGGTAAAATGATTGCTTGTAGAAGACCAGTTGGCAGCTTGGACAGTGTACTCACCTGCACATCTAAATAAAACACTGTCCAGTAATACGGGAGTGTGGATGCCATCTGGATGCTTCCTTTGCCTTCTTTTAGAGCAATGTATGCATAAATGGCAAGATTTGCAATTAATGTCCTGTATTAGACTTAGTCGATATGGTGGGAAAATTAGATGGGCATACCAGCACTTTTTTGAATCTGTGAATGCATGCATTTTGGGGGAGTATTTTTAAAAGAAAACAGTATCTTAATGTGCTTTTGTTGCATATATATGAATGTGAAACACTATTATATACATATAGTTTACCTATGTAGTTGACATTTGTAATTTAGTGTGCATATAAAATGCCAAAATTTGCTTAAATGCAATATTTGAAATGTAGTACCTGGAGGGATGCTAAAGAAATACAATTGTTTCTCTTTATTTTTCTATCAAAATAAAAGCAGGATAATAGCATAAGGATCTTATTTTCTGACCATGAAGGTTTCTGAAAAAAGAGGTTGTGCACTTTAGCTTATTTAAATGTCCTTCGTTTATGACCTGCAATATCCAGCAGTTTAAAGTTGTTAATTAAGACTAATCATTATGAAAAAGTATGTAAGATGATGAAAGTTTTTATTAGCTTTTTATAGTGTGGCAGCAGGTCAAAACAGAGTTTATCTACCACAATTCTAAAGTTCAATTTGGTCATTTAATTAATTGTTTGGAATGCTGGCTTAAGTGTTAGCCCTATGCAATCAAAGAACTTTCTGTCTCCTGCATAAACTTTTGGGTTTTATATATTCTCAGTTGTTTATAGCCATTAGATATATGCTAAAAGTAACATGTATAGTCTGCCATGAATGCCAACCATCACACGTTTTTTGCTTAAGAGCAGCATTCGGATCAGCCTACTTTTCAGTAAAAAGGAAATTAGTTCTGTTTTGGGAATATCCAATAGGAAGATCAGAAGCAAGGTTACTGATAAGACCATAGGTATTGGTTTTTTACCACTTTCTAGCAATGCTATAGTTGCTTCCTTCTTTTGAACAAAGATATTTATTTGAAATTGGTTGATTAAAAAAATAATCCATTGTTGTTCATTCTGCCATCTGTTTTTGCATTTACAAGAGTACCATTAGCATAATTAACACTCTTTTTCTCCCAGTCTCTCTTACATTTCCATGTACTCCAGCTTATTTATACAATTTTAAGTGAGGATACATTTTATTGTTAAATCATGGAATTGAGCTCATGTCTCTTGTTAAAATTCTATCTTAAAGTATTGTCTTCAATTCTAAATTAGAAATTTGGTAGTGTTTAAATTAAAGTTATATAAACCTATTCTTTTACAAGCTTTAAAATATTGATGATACTGAGAAGGCAGGTAACTAGAGCAGTAAGAAAATAATTTTAAAGAAGAATGCATTCACTTCAGGTACCTGTCACTTCTTAAATTTTGCCTGATATGTTTATGCAGTGGCAGCACTCAGTCCTGTAGGTCTTGTTCCTATGTAGTTTAAATAATTTAAAAAAAAATCTTAAACTGCAGCAAGGATGGTTAATGAGAGGCAATAGAATGGACATTTCCACCATTCCTTTGACACAACATGACTCTGACTTGCTTTTTCACACATTTTGGATCCAGGATTTGCAAAAATCACCTCTTCCCCTACAGAATCTCCTCTCAAAGAAAACAATAATTGTTGAACCACACATAGTTGAATTTTAACAAGAATTGAAGAAAATTATGCATTTAACTAGTTAAATCCTACATTTTCAGGACTACTTGGATATCCAAAGTCTGTATTTTCAATGACTTTAAGTCACAAAGGCAAGGAATGGTTTTCCTGTTTTAAAGCTCATTAAGGACATTTAAGTATACAAAGTTTTGTATATGTGGTCATGCATATATGTATGAATGGTTTTTTGCACAGGCTACCCCATTTACAATCAGGTATTTAATTTTTGTACAACTGGATTTCATTGGAAACCAGCTGTCAAATTTCACGTAAGTCCATGTAGTGTTTAAAAAAAAAAGAGGTAATACACTCATTCAAATTATTAAAATAATTTATCATTCAAATTATTAAAATAATTTATTTCTGCCTTTGCTGATTCTTCTGATTCCATTCTTCTCCAGTCAGGTCACACTCTTTTCATTCTCCTCAGCTTCTTGTTCAGCACCTTCACCAGGGAGCATGTCTCTACTGAACAAATGCTGACTCAGCATAAGTACTAATTTTCCAGGGCAGTGTGGAACTCTTGAGACGTGGTAATTAGACCCCATGCATTCTTCCCTATACTACGCAGCATGGCTCCATCCTTCATCCCCCTTCTTCAGTCTCCTGCTCCCTTCATCTGCAACTCCTGCCCTCAGCTGCCTGAGCACTTGGGTAAAGGAGTCTGTTCACCATAATGCCAGGGTAAGCAGAGAGAGACAATTTCTTACAGCATGGGTGATGGAAGCCAGAAGAGGAAACCCAGGTGCTACCAGTGATTATCTGGGGTTTATGAAAGCTGGCAGAAAACCAGATCTGCATAGCAGCTTGCCAAACACTTGATGTATTCATAGGTTTTTCTTTACTGGAATCATCTTACTGCATGCTTTCTTACATAGCTTGCTGTTCTTCCTGCAGCTTTTATTCCATTTATTTCTGCTTAAATGAGGAACAGATTTTCTGGAAGGAGATTCTTTCTAGTGGTTATGGGGTTTAATAGAGTTGGGGTTTCTCTAGAACCTACATTACTTACCTCTTAGCAGCTGCTGGAGTATGTATTCATAGGCACGTATGACAGTGAATGAAAATGAATGAAATATTCTGATGGACTGTTCCAGAAAGTTTCTGTTAAGAATTTTGTCATCATTGCATCCCTTCAGGTTAACCATATAAATCTGCAGTATGCTTTAGGTAAAGTTAAATTTCTCACAGTGGCATGTTGCCTAGTGTTTAAGACATTGACAACACATGAAACAATACCTGTCAGCTTTGATGGCCAAAACATGGATTGTAACATAGGCAGTGAGCAAGTGATGGTGAAAGAGTAATATCAGTATACCTGTTAAAGAGTGGAATTATAGCTCTGTCTGACAATATCTTCTTTCTTCTCCAGCACTCAATTTTGCATTACCTTATTCCTCTGCCTAAAATTTTATACGGAAAAACACGTTTTCCTGTTTGTGCAGACATTGATTCAATATAGCTCCTCACCTTGAACACCGAATATGTCAGTATTTCACACAAAATCATTTATTTAAAGAGAAATTTTGCATCAATATTGAAAATCTAGACCAAGATGAAGAATCTTGATGTCAAACTCAATCTAAAATTTCTTGGTTTTGGTCCAAAAATAGTACTTCTTGCAGAATTGTAATCTCTGTTCTGGTCAGCACATCAAGGGAGGTGATTCTCCCCCACTACTCTGCCCTCGTGAGACCCCAGCTCAAATACTGCAGCTAGGTCTGGGGCCCTCAAGAAAGATGTGGACCTATTAGAGCGAGTCCAGAGGAGGAACACAAAGATGATCTGGTGCCTGGAGCACCTCTCCTACAAAGACATGCTGAGAGAACTGGGGTTGTTCAGCCTGGAGAAGAAAAGGCTTCAGGGAGATCCCACTGCAACCTTTCAGAACTTAAAGGGAACGCATAAAAAAGAGGGGGAGGGACTTTTTGTATGGGTAGATAGTGATAGAACAAGTGGGAAAGTTTTAAACTTAAAGAGGAGAGATTTAGATCAGATGTTAGGAAGAGAAATCCTTTACTGTGAGGGCAGTGAGGCACTGGAACAGGTTGTTCAGAGAAGATGTGGATGCCCTGTGGCTGGAAATGTTCAAGATCAGGTTCACTGAGGTCCAGGACAATCTAGACCTCAGGTGTAGTGGGTGGCATCCGTGCCCATGAGGGCAGATTTGGAACTAGATGATTCCAGAGTCCTTTCCCACTCAAGCTATTCTATGATAGTCTTGCATTCTCCTTCAAACTAGTGAGTTACTATTGAGACTATGAATAGTGGGAGATTCTTTCTTTATTCAGGCAATCAATGTCTTTAAGCATAGAAGTACTTGGCTGTATGCCTAATATAGGCGTGTTTTGAAAACCTTGTTTCTAAACACCTCTTCTTGCAGTATGATGGCTATTTCTTCAAAGTTTGCTCTTTGAATATTTATCAAGCTCTTCAGTTATCTAGACTTTTGCATTCTTATGAAATCAATGCCAAAGGTAGTGTTGATGTCTGACACTGTGTTGCACTCCTGGGTGGGAGTTGGTGATATGTGGAAATAATAATGCTGCAAATCTATGGAGAAATGTTAGTGTCTAACATGATAGAATTGCAACAAAGCATAACAAGCAAACAAGCAAACCCATTCTAGGTTCAGGTAATAAACATTGCAGCTGAAGGAGGAAGAAAAAAGTGGGATTAGATGGGAAAGACCATTATTGTATCAAAATGATGCATCTGCAAGCTCCTTTCATGAGTGTTTTATGACTAGGCAAACACATTTTCGTGTTGGCTTCTGCAGTAAATGTTTCTCCTTTATTACTTGATAGCCACTTAGAATTTAGCCTGATTTTTAACAGTGCTAACATACAGTACTAGGAAAATTTATTTGAATAAAATAAAGCTACATTCTTCTAAACCGGAGTCATAATATTAATACTTAAAATACACAGCAACATGCTGGGAAAATGGGATAGTTATTTAGATATATTATAAAATGTATCCCACTACTTTGATGTGATTCACTACTATTTCACCAAACCAATTTAACAGTCTCCTGTGGAGAGGGAATAGTGCAATTAAAATTAGTAACAGAGATTTTCACATTCATATATCTAATTCAGGGATGGGTGATAATGAATTAAATACTTTTTCCTTCTTCTGAAGTCAAATCAGTATTAAATGAATCTGAACCAGAATTCATATTTAAAGAGTGTGCATGTGTGCAGTTACAGCATCTGGGGACAGATTTTCACATGAGAAATAGGCGTTCCAGCTCAGGTTTACATGTTAGTAGGTGTCTTTTTTGTTTGGTTGCATTTTCTTCCATTAGATTCTTGAAAATCAAGAACCTCAATTGCTAAAAATCATTTATATCGTTTTGCAGTATGCTTCTTCTCCCAAAAAATAAGAACTTCCTGGGAAGAGAATTGCTGTCATTAAATTTGCCTTGGTCAAAAATTAAGGAAGGTAGAGCAAAAGATTGATAGCCCTGGGAAAAATGGTCTCTAGACACTTGTTAATCAGACACTGGAAAATCCAATGGATAATTCTCCAGGGTGAAGTGGCTAAATTTGTTTGTAGACATTATGAATAAGAAGCAGTTCTCAACTCATTACAAAGCAACATAAAAAAATAACAAGGATATGCTGTTTTTTATGTATCACATTACTCTGAAAAAAGCTCTCTGAAACACCAAACCCCAAGCCTCCTCTGGTGCTTCCCATAATACACAAGGAAATTAGATACCACTTTTTAAGCAGATAAGTCAGTGTAGCAAGAGTCACATTAACCCTTCACCTAACCACAGATTAAATAATAGTTGTGTATTAGTAGGGTTCTATTGGTAAGATAATATCTTTGATGACTCTTGCTGCATCACTGAGTTTGAAATAAATGTGATCACTTTTGTTTCTCAATAAAAGCTTTTAAACAAGTGAATGAACAAACCAACCCATGCCCCTGTGCTGATGCACTTGCCCTTGCAGATGGTATGTAAATACCAAAAAATGTAAATTATCCATTTGTTAGAGACCTGACCAGTAATGTGCTGATGACAAACAGGAGTCAAAGCAACTGTGAGTTTAAGACAGAATTTTTTTTTTTGTACAATGTTACCATGTGTGATGGTTTGATCTTGGCTGGATGCCAGGTGACCACCAAAGCCGCTCTGCCAACTCCTCTTCTCAGCTGGACATCGGGAGAGAAAACATAAGGAAAGGGTCACGGATCAAGATAAGGACAGGGAGGGATCACTCACCAATTACTGTCACAGACAAAACAGGCTCAGCTTGGGGAAATAATTAATTAATTACCAATTAAATTAGATTATGATAATGAGAAATAAAACCAAATTTTAAAAACACCTTCAACCTCCTTCCTCCTTTCAGGACTTTACTTCGCAGTTCTCTACCTTCTCACCCTCAGTGATGCAGAGAGATGAGGATTGGAGAGTTTCATTCAGTTTACCACACGTTGTCTCCGCCACTCCTTCTTCCTCAAGGGGAGGACTCCTCCGATTCTTTCCTTGCTCCGTCCTCGGGTCCCTCCCATGGGAGACAGACTTCCATGAGCTTCTCCATTCTTCTCCAGTTCTTCAGAAACTGCCCCAGAGTGGGTTCCTTCCACGTGGTTCAGCCCTCCAGGAACTGGCTGTTAGAGCATGGGTCCCCAGGAAACCGGCATTGGCTCCTCACTCTCACTAGTCCTACCCAGAGCCTGCTCCAGCATGGGCTTTCCATGGGGTCACAGCCTCCTTTGGGCACACCCACCTGCTCTGATGTGAGTTCTTCCAGGGGCTGCAGGTGGATATCTGTTCCACTAGGAACCCCCATGGGCTGCAGGGGCACATCCTGTCTCACCATGGTCTGTACCACAGGCTGCAGGGGATCTCTGCTCTGGTGCCTGGAGCACCTCCTGCCCCTCCTTCACTGACCTTGGTGTCTGTGGAGTTGTTTCTCTCACATATTCTCACTCTTCTTCTCTGGCTGCAATTTGCTTCTGCTTTTCTCTCCTTAACTCTGTATAACCCCAGAAGTGCTAATGCTGTCGCTGAAGGGCTTGGCCTTGACAAGCAGCAGGTCTGCCTTGGAGCTGCTTGGCATTGGCTTCATCAGACACAGGGAAAGTATCCAGGGGCTTCTCACAGAAGTCACTCCTGTAGGCCCCTGCTGCTGCAAAAACCTGGCCACACAAACCCAGTACATTATGGCGTTCTTTTGAGGTATTTTACACTAGCTCCTGCATGTTGCTCATCACTTTCTGACCGAACTGCAATATCTTCTGTGTACCTTAAACTTTATTACCTGCATGAAGAAAGCAACACTTCATAGGACAAATAATTTATTGGGCTTTACTTTTAAAATATATATTGTAAATGGATTGCAGACATGACAATGAACATTCCTTTAAATGCCTTAAAGATGGAATCTAGTATTGTACTCTATGTATTGATTGCTAACTTTTTAAGGTGAAAAAAAGTCTGAAACATACTTATTTTAAATGTGAGGGAAGGCTTATGTCTTGTCCAGATTAGAAAAAAGTCCTAAAGATGGTTGTATGTTAAATCTAAACTGATTATACTCATATGAATTTGAGAAGTAGCTTTTAACTTACAATTTACTTTATAGTAAGTAAAGTAAATTGTGCTGTGCCTTGTGCTGTGCTGATTACTGAATGCATACTTTAGTTATCAAACTCATATTTGCAGAAGAGATGTGAAAACTGAGGTGTCTGTGCATTTCACTTAAGCACAGAATGCCATAAGATGCAGAAGGCTAAGTGACAGAAAAGGGATTTCTGCAGTTCTGCAAGAATTTGTTGTGAAACAGTATGTTGCAAAGCGAGTATGGAAGTTATGCAGTGGAAGTGTTTAATAGATTTTTCTGCTTTTAAAATGGAGGACCCCAGGTGTTATATGTTCCTGTGACTCAGATTTGTTTTATAGCACCAAGAAAAATCAGATGGTTGAGGTTCCACCAAGAACGTTAATCAAATGAAACAGCATGTTTTAAATTATGCAAATGAGCCAGCTAAGAAATGTGATGACATCTAATCTCACATGCTTCCATGTACTGCATTGGCACTGTGCAAGGCTGGAATGCTTTGTAATGTTATTATTTCCCATTTACCTGCAGTGTTGCCCTGAGGTTCTGAGAACTTTAAGTCTAGTAAGTTTTCTTTTCTCCATCCCTTTCTTTTCTTCCCATCACAAAGGTGATATATCATAGTGATCTTCCTTGTAGTAAGGAAGAATGGGCAAGTCTTTATGCAGCTTCTGTCAATGCCATCCTTTCAGACTGCTGGAAGAGGTCACCAAGATCAAATATAGACATCTCCCACTAGAGTGGATTATGTGACCTTGAACTTTTTCCTAGCACCTGCCAACCCATCAATAGCCAGTTTTAGGATACAGGCAGGCTGAGGTTACTGTAAGCCTTATGTGGAAGCAGAGCTTTGAGCAAATGAGTGACCATTTATGTCAGCTGGAAAAGGCTTTAAATACAATTGTACTGCTATGGTTTGCAGTCAGACCTTGAGTCTTGGTGAAGCCTGTGTGTTTTGTGAGAGAGCTGCTGGATCTGACTGTTGGGGACAGTTGTATAATTTGGGGACTGTTGTAGCCAAGCTCCACGCAGCCTCTGCCTGTGCAGCAGATACAAGGTTCTCCTAGGTCCTTTTTGACCATCCTTTAGCCTTGCACATAGGGGGAGGAAAAGATTAGTCCTAGATTCCTGTGGTCATTTGTCTCATTGACTGATCCGCAACCTCACTTTTGATTCTGTTAAAAGTGCTGCTATTTAAATGTCTGATATTCCCTATGCATGTGTTCACTTCAGACAGAGCCATAAGATCCCTTCATTGCACTCATGTGCTCAGCAATGCACAGAAGTGGTTCAAGGAATGAACCAAAGTTTACAGTCTGGTTCACTAATTCATTAATTTAAGGCAGTCTATTTATTGTCTCATTTGCTTACTTCAACTATTTTCTAATTGAAGGTATCTTTCTTGTATTGTAATTTACTGACAGAAGTCAATTTTTACATGTCTGTATTGCAGCAAAACAATTATCGTAAAGCGCAATTGCATTGTGTAAACAGTAATACTTAAGGCAGTCCATTTGCCTGAATACATTAGAGTCCGTTAAAATGGACTATTTAAAATGGACTTTCTCCTTATTTTCTACCTTTTGATCGTCATTGTTCGCTCAGTTATAAAGTGGTTTGTTGACACCAAATATTTTAATAATTCCTTTGCAAGTCCTTATGCCTATGCCTTTGAGATGCTGCTATAGTAATTAAACTGTCTTTTAGTTGAAATGCTTGCAAAGCGTCCAGTTCTGTGCCTGGCAGCTGGTGATGCATTATAGAGACATTGAGCTAATCGATTAAAACCGCAGAGACATGGGAGTTGTCTGACAGCACTGTACTAGGATGAAATTAGTTGGAATTGCATGGTGAAATTAAGGGGAATGCAGGTGATTGCAGCCCTTCTGGGAGAATCCTGTGTGAGAGGGACACTGTGCACTGATCCCTGTGTAATTAGGACAGCCATGTTTCAACAGTATTTCTAAAGTATTAAAATGGACTGGGTAAATCAGCAGGGTTGTTCCCAGTGAACTTGGCATCCATCCACTGTGACTAAAATAACATGAAATTTTTCGGCTGCTAGGAAATGTGAAATTGGACTAATTGTCTTCTAACTAGTCTGCTGGTGTTTTAGTCTGTAGCAGGTCAGGAGTATGAATGCTGTATGTTTTCAGGTCTATCATTGCAGCTTAAGACATGCTTCTATACGGAGTTTATGGTATAATAGTTTTTGGAATAAAGACAATGCAAGTGTGAACATGAACTGAATCACAGTCCATAAGGGCAGCTTGGATATATTAGTTTGTAAAACTGCCTAGAGGGTCTGCTTTGAAATATTCCAAATGATACTCAAAGAGGCAGTCCTAACCCTAGATGGTCTAAATAGAGACATTCCTTTTCAATTGGAACTTACTTGGAACACAGATGCTAAAGAACTTATAAAATTATTTTCCAGAAAAATCATGGTTAGCTTTTCTAGCTAAATGAATCAAAGTTCCACTCTGCCTAACATTACTCTTATAATCATTCTAAGCAGTGCTAGCTGTAAAGGAGTCCGCTTCCTACTGTGATTCTACATCTCTTCATTTGAATCCGGCAACACTGTTTGCCTAAATTGTCCAGCAGAGTGGGTAGATGTGGAATGCCTGTTTTCAATACCAAAACCAACACTACTGCTGTGCATTTCACTCTAAAGCAAGATGACAAAAGACCCATTAGATGTTAGAAAAGAGGCCTCCTCCTGTCTTCTGAAGGTGTACAGGGCAATGAGGACTGTCCTTTGAGGCCTCGGGGGGACCAGACTGCACTCCCAGCTGTAGAACGAGGCTCCTGCTGGAGCAATGGCAACTTCTCTCTCTCCCCTACTCTTCCACAGCTGCACTTCCCCAGAGCTGGGGGGGCAGCAGAGGGTGATGCCCTCCTAGGAATTTGGGAGCCAGGTCTGTCTGGTGGATTCCAGATGCTGCATTTCATGAGGGTTAATGCAAGGGGAGCTGATTACACTGGAGCTAAACTTCATGGTCATGGTTTAACCCCAGCCAGCAGCCAAGCTCCACGCAGCCACTTTCTCACTCTGCCACCAGTGGAACCAGGGAGAGAATCACAAGGGTAAAATCTTGAAAACTCATGGGTTGGGATAAAGACAGTTTGCCAGGGAAAGCAAAAGCCAGACACAGAAGCAAAGCTAAGCAAGGAATTAATTCAGCGCCTCCCAAGGGCAGGCAGGTGTTCAGCCATCTCCAGGAGACCAGGGCCCCATCATGTATAACAGTGACTTGGGATGACAAACACCATCACTCCAAATGCTCCCCTTCCTCCTTCTTCCCCCCAGATATACTGAGCGTGATGTCATATGATTTGGAAAATCCCTTTGGTCAGTTTGGGTCACTTTCCTGGCTGTGTCTCCTCCCAACCTCTCTCAAATTCCATGTCAGTGCGGTAGTATGAAAAGCAGAAAAGGCCTTGGTTCTGTGTAAACTTAGGAATAACAAAAACATCTCTACACTAGCAACAGTGTGTTCAGCACAAATCCAAAATACAGACCTATACCAGCCACTGTGAAGAAAGTTAACTCTACCCCAGCCAAAACAAACACAACTTCCATCAAAGCATAGTAATAGATTGTTATAAAGAAAGAGTTGTCTCTGCTTCAGTAGGAAAGAGATTATTTGGAAGTCAAACTAATACTGTATACAAAAGCAGAAATAGTTGAATTCATCAGATGCTTAATTCAATGGGAATCTACCTCCTGAATAAAATAATACCAGGAACAGCAGGATGCCTTAACAAGTATTTGGAAGCACTCATTGGGCAGGGCCCATGATCTGCCTTGCTGTTGACCTCTGAGCACCGATTCCTGAGGAGACTGGTACTCAGTTAGAGGCCAAATGATGTGTTCAGAACCTAGGCTAGAGCAATGTATGGGAAATCTCTCATTTCCCTCTGGATTTCGGTGTTAGTGGACACGGTTTTTGCTCTGTGCTTGTCTTGTACTCAGCCTAACTAGTCAGGTCAAGTTGCTACTGAATTCACAGTTTTCTCTTGTAATCAATTGTTTATGAATGGGTACCAGAGACTGATAAAACACAGTGACTTTTTAGAAACTATATTCTTAATTTTGTTTTGAAAGAAACTTGTTTATGATTTCTTTTTCATCGTGTCTTACTCTTAAGATGCCATATTAAAAAATTCTTATTTTGTTTTTCTTTTCAATTCTGGAAATGTTTATTTTGGAATGAGATGCAGCTATGCAATAACATGTTTCACTCTAAATAGCCAATATGTGCTCTCAGTCCTACTGCATTGAACATCTACTTTTTGTAGCTATTTTGATATGGTGTGTATGTGTGTGTGGGGGGGGTGTCTGTGTGTGTGTTTATTTCTGTAGTTCCTACCTTGAAGAAAAAGCAGCATTATTTAGATAATATACCTTACATTGCTTCTGGTACAAACATACGTTTATTTTTACAGCTATATTGACCACATCTGTTTTAAAAGCAGAAGCTACAGTGTATTTAGGAGAATATTTATGTCAGCAAAGGGAACATACAGACTGCATTTCTCAAATGTTTTCCTGTTTAATCTCCACATTCTGCTGTACACATATGCATAGAGCACACCTCTCCACTCTCCTGTCACAATGAAATAACAATTTCGTTCAGCCTGAGTTTATCATTGTCTTGCATTATGAGAAGTACCAATAACTGGAATAGTAATTTGGCACTGGAAGGGAGAGGAATTCGGTATTATCAAAGAGTACATCATGCATTTTTTAACTGGTTGCTTCTTATTAACAAGTTTTGAATGCAAAAATTTTTGAATACTTAGAAACACGGCAGTTTAACAGAAGCCAGTAGAGGCCTAATCAAAATAAACCTGTAATTTTTAAACAAGGAAACATGAATAATATTTCTTGAACTAGAACAGACTGAGTTGTACTCAAAAATTTCACGAAAGGCTTAATGGTAAATGAACCCAAATATGTGTGATAAGTTAATGAAATGCTAAAATGGTGATATAACATCTTTTCTTCCTCTGCCTTTGATAGTGCACAGATCAAGCACCTATTAAAATAACATAAACAAAGAAAACCCCCCCCATAAAACCAGTAGTGAAAAAACCTTTCTAGAACTTTTTAAAGGATATTACATAAAACCACTGAACTACTGTGTTGAAGCCACGATGAACACGTCATAATACATCTAAGCCAACATTTGAAGGGAGAACATCATGCACTTTCTCTGTTAAACAGCTGTTTCACGCATGTAAGGTCTGTTGCAAATAGTTTGATAAAATTGAAATATTTGGAGTATTTTTTTTAAATAGAGCTGTGACAGATTATTGGTCTTTTACTGACCAATGTCCTTGCTTTATTTCCCTTTGTTATCTTCAATGTGATGTTTAAATGATTTGTTTACACCACTACATTCTGTCATGTAGGTTTCAACTAATATTTTTTATGATACTAAAACTCTTGCTTGTGGCACATGTCCCTTGGACTCTTCAGATCTTCATTTCCATATACTTCCCAACACTATCAGCGAATGATCAGGGCCTCTACAGCCAGCACCAAACAACAGCTTGTTGCTATTTGAATTAACCAGCTTCTGTGCAAAATCACGTTGTGTAGCCTTCTCTGGAGCAGCACTGTGAGTGGTGCTCCTCCCCACAGACAGTCTGGTTCTTCTGGGGTTAGATTCTGTTATCTGTTGAACATTCTGAGCTGCTTTAGGTCATGAACTTAAACATGTGGTCCCAGATAGTTGGGGTTGAACGGCAGAGCATTTAGGGGCTTTTGTGAGCTTTGTGCCAAGTTGCATCTCATACCTGCCAAACACAATACCTGGATGATGTGCCATGATGGAATACTTTGCTTTTGCCTTTGTTTCATTTCCTTCTGCCTTTCTACTAACATACTTTGGTTTGGTTCTATGATGAAAGGCAGGCTGATTGTGTATAAATAAGCTGCAGTGCATGCTTTGAAAATAAGAGAAATGCTCACTTTGTTCTCCACACAATGGAACAGCAGCTATCACAGTTTTTTAACTTTTTTTTTTTTTCAAAAGAGGCCAACTTTATTTTTATTGGCCATTTTCTGAATTTAATTCCAGGCGTGTTCGGTTGTTGTTATTTTTAGTTACCTTCTTCCTGGAAGTGACAGTTGATAGACACTACGTTTCCAAACACATAGAAGTTGGTGAGGTTTTTTGAGGCAGGATGCGTTTCTGGTTGTGTTTTCTCATCACTGCTGTCCTTTTTCTCTGTTATCTTCCATCCCATAGTGCCAAAGTTAGAGCTGTCTGTACTGTTTTTCTAGGCAGAGTTTGCAGTGCAAAAGGAAATCCATATTCTATGTATGTCTCGCCAGGGAAGAAAGCTTTTAAAGATTTCATTGTGAGATAAGGACATGCATCCAAAAGGGCTTTATAGCTGAAGGAATATGAGCTCCCAGTGGTCTACAGGCTTATTCAACCAGGGCAGTTGTCTCCTCATGAGTGGAGAGACTGATTGACTGTACCAGACTTCCCTCTGGAATCAATTCATGTTCCTACGTACCATTGTAGCATGAATGTGAGGTACTCCAGCAGAAGCTAATTAGGATACTTAGATGTGCCTTAGAATCATAATTTTCTTCCATCTTAATTTTCTGTTCAGTGACTTTTAAGATCAGCTTTTTACAACCTTCTGACTGTCGTAGGACTAAGACAGAAAACTAAAGAGACTATTACTAAGAAATCAGCTATTGTCACCTTAGAATATTTGCACATCCATTGAGAAATGAAGTAAATGCAAAAGGAAGTTTGCAGTGAAAACCCTTTCTTTTTCTGCCAGTACATCAGTAATGTTTCCTTTGATGGAAATACATGGATTGCATTCTGAACTAAGGGATGGAAGTAAATCTGAATTTTGTTGGCTAATTGTGCAAAAAGAACAATGTAACAATAGAATGTTTCTTAAAGGAAACTCCAAGCAAATTTGCACCTTTTTATTTCAAGGGTAGCTATATTAATATATTGAATTATTGTGCTAATGACATAAGTAATGCAGGTTAAAAGACAAGAATGGTTCAATGCAAACTCTGATCTTGAAAAATTTCCCATTGCAAATTTTCCTCATAAAAACATGATAGATGTTTTAAAAAAACTAATACTGATAAGTGAATTAATTAATCAGTTTTCTAGTGGTATCTTTTGAAGAAACATTTTTAGTCAAATAAAATTTCCTGCTCCCAATCCCAGGCATTACTTGTACTTTAAAAAAAATAATTACCAACCATTTCTGTGGGACAGTAAGCCTTTGTATTCTGTGTTTATTTTATCATCATTTTTTTTCCCCTTGAAGCAATTCCTATAGGCCTATGGATGGAGAGGCATTTATTTTGAAACATTTCATGAAATGATTTGCCCTTCCAACATGCCTGAACTCAAGATGTTATTACAAAGGCCAAAAGGGTTTGTCTATATAGACCTAATTAATTAAAAATGGAAGGTAGAAAGGTTGCGTAGTCATTTATGAGAAGGTATAGAAATATAAAACCAGAGTCTATTACGTGACATTTTACTTTTCGTGGCTGAAGAATTATGAAATTAAACTTGCATTAAAAAAAAAATTAGAAAAGGCAGATCACGCAAGATTAACCTGATTTCTTTCTAACCAGATAACTGGCTTTCTTTTGGGGAAAGAAATGCTAACTACTAATAGTGTTTCTGGAGCTTAATTTGCTATACTGCTGTTTCAAAAATTATTTATTCAACCAAAAAGTATAAGTGTCAGCATAAGAATTGCTGGATCATGGAGTGGATGAGAAAGTAAGCTCAGTGTGATGGTAATGGGGAGCATCCTAATATGAGAGAAGATTTTAAGGAACTTCTCAAGATCTGAAAAAAGTTGACCAGTGAGACAAAACTAAGAGAAAGAAGCAGTCAGGGATGAATAATTTTGAGAACTAGAGTAGCAGAAATGGAATGAAATTGCATAGCAGAAAGTGCAAAATGCTGCACCTGGGGACTAATAGTACTAAATTCTCTTAGAGTTAGGAATTCTACAGGATAGGAATGACTGAAATAGAGAAATGGATCTTAAAGAGCCTAAGAGGCACCACTGTGATGCAATGTCATAAAGTCAATGTAGTCCTAAGGCTGGAGTGGTGTTTCTGGGAAAGACTGGATGGTACTGGTACTGGTGGAGTTGTAGAAGGGAATGATTTATACAAGTTATATGAAATACTGGGTGCCAGTGGCTAGTACCAGTGGTGCCCCCAACTAAGGACTATTGTGCATGTTGCTCCAAGTTTCCCTCTGCCTCAAGACTGTGGATTTATGCTTGGCACAGGAGGGAAATGACACATGGAAAGGTTTTACTGAGGGATATGGCATTCTAATGTAGAGGTATCCAACTGTTCCCAAGGAGGAGCTGCCACTGTTGGGCTGGGCATGGAGTCTCCTGTGCTAAGGAAAGGGGAATTCAAAGTGTGAAAGATACTGATAAAGACTTTGAGGATTATCAGGAAAATGGCTGGTTTATCTGGGGATAAAAAAAAGAAAAATGCAAAAATTTTGATAAATTTGGATGGAAATAAGATGTAACTAGCAAAAAGAAGGCTAGGAGATGATATGATCGCTCTCCCTGGGGTGTTTAAATGCTGGGGACCCTGGAAAATACTTTAAGTTGGAGTATCATGTAGTTTCAGGAAGAGCTTGGTATTAGCTGGCCACAAATAAATTTAGGACTGGGGAGGGAAGGTGTTCTAAGGGCTTATTTTACTTCTCATTATCCTCCTCCGATTCTGTTAGTAATAAATTCACTTCACAACTTAAGCTGAGCTTGTTTCACCCTTGAAATGTTTCTCCCAGTCTCACTCATGAAGCGTTTGTTAATTTTTTTTTTCCTTTTCCCTCCTCTGCCCAGCTGTGGCAGGAGAGGGTGAACAGGTGGCTCTCGTGGGTGCCTGGTGTCGGGCCAGTGTCAAACCATGACACCCTATTTCTGTACAAGTAAAGTGCAGAACAGTTTCTAGAAATGGTTTGTTGTGTCTTATAACATGCAGCAACCTTTTGGTATGAATTAATGTCATCTACAGGGCGAGCTACATCCAATTGCACCCATTTCCAAGTGTTTGGGGTTTTCAAACCCTAAAGCCAGAGGGGTAATGCACAGCGTCTCTGCTGAATTCTCTAGACATCTGAGCAACCAGTTTTATAGTCTAAAAGAATCTCAACTTCTGTTTAGATAACGGATGAGGATGCTGCAGGAGAGAAGCATTATTATGATATGATAGCTCAGATGCAGCCACTGCCTGTGCTGAGATTTAGTCCCTCAGACACAGTAGTACATTTCTAGGAGCAACATGTACACAGAATGAAAAATCTCAGTTTTTTCAGACTTGCTTTGTTTGTCAGTGTGTGTGTAAAAAGTTTGCCAAACACAGAGTGGTTTAGGTGAGAGCAAATATAAATGATCAGTATTTTAAATTTTAATGAATAAATTTAGTTATCATTAAGATTAATTTTTAATCGTATATGTAATATTACTACTGCTACTGTTGCTATATATTTCTTGTTACTTGTTACCAATGAAGGAGGCAACATACTTTTCACCGCTCTTTCCTTCCTGAGATATTTAACTTTCTGTGCAGGTACTAGCTGTCAATCAAGGCTAATCAAACTGGCACAGTTAACATAATACATCATAAAATTTCACAGTAATGTCAACCTGTAATTCTGTCAATCTGGTTAAAGGAAATAGGCTAAAAACAATATTGTCATTTTGTAATAACACAGGGAAACAGAATTTTGGAATAATATTTTTACTGTCTGCTATAAATATATTGTATACAGTTTTCAGGAGCAGATGTAGCTTCCATTAGGATTGAATTGGTTAAATACCCAGAGTTTTGAACCCTTATTTTTCACTCCTCTCACTCTCAGATATTTTCAATGTACCCTGAAAAGGAAATGGGGTATTGCAATTCTCCCTGTATTGTGACACTGGAGATGTCCAGGAAAAAGAGAAAAGGAGGTTCCAGATGAAGGCGACAAGTCTGGTGAAGGGCTTGGAACACAAGCCCTATGAGGAACGACTGAAGGAGCTGGGGTTGTTTAGCCTGGAGAAAAGGAGACTCAGAGGTGACCTTATGACTACAACTCCCTGAAAGGTGGTTGTAGTCAGGTGAGGGTTGGTCTGTCTTTCCAGGCAACAGCTGACAGAACAAGAGGACACAGTCTTAAGCTGTGCCAAGGAAAATATAGGTTGGATATTAGGAAAAAATTTTTTACCGGAAGAGTGAAAGAGTCTACCCGGGGAGGTGGTGGAGTCACATTCCCTGGATGTGTTTAACAAGAGATTGGATGTGGTGCTTGGTGACATGGTTTAGTTGAGGTGTTAGGGCATGGGCTGGACTGGATGATCTTGAAGGTCTCTTCCAACCTAGTCATTCTGTGATTCTGTCATGAGTTTCTTCTCTGCTTGTGTAACTTCAAGGAAATGTTGTGTGATGGAACTGGCCAAGGCTGGTTGGATGGTAAAATCTAGCAAAGAAGGTTCTCAGCTCTGCTGTCAGCTACATTTATATCCCTTGCATGCTAGCAGTAGAGGCAGCTCATAGCAAAATCTCAAACCAAGACAGATATAGTTTTACTCCAGTTTATATACATGGGAACGGAAAATGCAGTCTGGCTATTTGCATGACACATCACAGAAATGTAGGCAGAAAATGTAAGGCTTCAAAACTTGATGTCTTTCTCCTTAGGAGATTATGATTTGCAGACCTTTACAAGTTTTTTGGTAACTATTCAAGCTGTTATCAGACAAGGTTAAGTCTGTTGAAAATAACTTGCTTTTCAACTTTGCCTTTGGCAAATCTTGTACAGAAATTGAATGCTACCAAGTTCACAGCAAGATATATCCATTTATTGCTATTACAGTGTATTCAAATGCACAAGTACCCCTCTTAAAATGAATGAGGCCTCTCATGAACTAAAATATCAATTGGGCCAAATAGGCATTACAGAAGACTATATGGACAAAGCTTGTTCAAGAATGTTTGTAGCATATTCTTCTGTGTTGATCTCTACTTGCCTGAAGCAATTGCTCATAAGATGTTTCATGTGCTGGGGAAGGAATGTCTTTGGAAGCACTGAGCAGATTTCTCCTCCTACAAGTGGATTTTTTTCAAAATACAGAACATTGTATAATGAATTACCTAGGTTAGGTGGTCTTTGTCAGATGATGACATGTATGTTTGTAAACCAGGCAAAGCTTAAAGAGAGGGTTATGTGAGATGGATGTTTAATTATCAGGAATCTTAGGTTTTCAGTGCAGAAGCTAAAGAAAAAGGATGATAAATTAATCTGAGATCTATAAATTAAACATAGGTCTTGTTGTAGAAAAGCTGGGAAAATAAAGTGAGAATATGGTCTTTGGGAAAGACAGTATTAAAAATTAGATGCAAAAAAAAAAAAAAAATAAAAGGGGTAAAAGCAGATGCAAGCAGTCCTCATACCTGGGTACAGCATCCAAAGGATTGCATGAGACTAAACAGTCATTGCAGTAAGAGAAAAGAAGCAGAATGAGAACTAAATTCACTTCAGTTTCATATGTAAAAATCCATCATTCTTTAGCAAAATAGAACAGACTATCTGAGACAATGACTTCTCATGGCAGATGGACAGGACTAATTAAAAAATATCAGATAAAGGACTTGAAGCAGTGCAATACTTTGAAGGAGAAGTTTACAAATTATATCTGGAGGGAAAAGGCAAAAGCATTTCTAGCTTACTTAAGTTGCAAGCACAAAGAGATCTTTAGATACCATTAGGCAGGAAACATACTGCTTTGGAAAGTGATAGCTAAATTCAGGAGCTGTTGACACAGAAATTTAACAGAGTGGTCTTATAACAAGGGGTTGCTTCTGAATACAGTATAAGAGCTTGGAAGTGAATGTGCAGTTGACCTAGACATGAAAACAGTGAGAGAGCTGTGTGCAACCTCCTGGACTTTCCTTGCTGTAATACCTAGTGGCAGTAGAAGATGATTTTGTAGGCTTAACAGTTTGGCGGCTGTGTACAGTAGTCTTGCCCATGCCTCATAAACTCAGCAGCCAAAAGGAGAAATAACAATTTTCTCTTCCCAATATATGCATGTGAAATGAATCAGTAAGAGAATTGTTGTTGCACAAGTGTCCAAGCTGTTCCCAAATTTAGGGCTCCCTGTTTCATTTCTCCTATAGGAGAAAGAGAGTGTGTGATTGCTCTAGGTTCATTGCCTTCACCCTCAGACAAGAGAAGTAGGCACTGCTTTAAATGTGTGGCAAGAAGCCACACAAGAAGGATAGTATGTTAGTGCAAAGAAGAGAGAATACCTTAAAGGATAATGCTGGTTTGCTTCTTCCAATAAAATGCCTGCCTCAAAGTTTTAAGGAAGGCCTTTTTGGTTAGTCTTTACTACTGTCACACAACAGCACTGGGAGTTGACTTCTCTTAAAACAGCAAAAGAAAGTTGGGAAGAAATGTCAGAGTTAACCCAGCTCAAAGCTTTCCATATTGATAAACCCAAAAAGTAACCTTAGGAAAAGGAGCCCTTTGCCAGATCCCAAATCATGGGAAGGCTGAGCAGACAAAGCTCTGAAGTATGGGTCAGTCCAGTGATTTATGCAATGTGTAATGAAGTGGAAAATATTTATAAATCACTTGCCTTCTCTCAGAAAGGATATAGGAAAACCAATTATATCACTTTTAAAATGTGGGAGGAGCATTTCAGTGCAAACATGAATGTTTTGCAAAGAGGCCTATTTTTAAATCAAAGCATTCAGAAACAAAGGAAAAATGTGTAGTTCTTATTTAAAGAGGCTTTCTGCAAAGGAGTGAACTGCAATATATATCATTAAACAAGAAAAGTGTTGCCTTGCAACTGCAAAAAATGGTTTGAAGTAAAATATATATTCTAAGTTACCGTGGGTGTGGTAATGGTAACTGGTATAGAGTTGTGTGTAAGTCATTCAAAGTAGGAAAAGATGAGCACAAGAAGCAGGAATCCCTCCCCCAGCTTCCAATCTGTTCCTGTATGAGAAATTACAATCACCAAGCCTCAAACTTTCTGAGGCAGAAATGTGTCAGGAGTGTAGACAAGAACACAGAGCAACTGGAATTTGTCTAAGTGCTTTGGGTTTTCAAATATGAAGGCAAAAATAACACTACAAAATAAGTTGGTTGAAGCTGGGAGGTGGAGGAGGTAGCCTGAATATGCATGGGGAATGTATATTTCCTTGGGATCTCTATCCCATTACAATATTCCAGAAAAGGTTCAGACTGTTAAGCTACAAATCTGCAGTGTTTTCACCCATGGGAGTTGTCAGTTCTCAGGATTATAATTTATAAAGAAATTTTGAATGAGTTGGATTTTGTGAACTAAAGCTCCTGGTAGAAGTCACTTTTAACAGTGTGGTACCAATGTTAGTTATACGTACTGCAGACACGTTTCAAACCTGTGTCACCACATGTAACCTCCTGCAGCTGAGTCACATCTCTTCAAGTCACACCCTGAGAAGGCATAATAAGAAGAGGACAGGATTCCACTGAAAGTATCATTGATAAGGTAGTAGTTCTATTATCCCCAGCTTCAAAACAGAGACAGTTTAGATGAGCAGCACATCAAGGCATGTTTCTGGTCCATTTAAGTAATATGCTGGTAATGAGCTTTAACAAATTAGTAAAGAAGGAATGTTAGTTTCGCCTGTGGAGAAGAGATTGTCTACATGGCAGCTACTAGAGCTAAAGTATTTTTCTTGTTAAAAGCAGTATTGACAATGCAGTATTCTTTCTGGCAAATGGTGAGCCAAACAGGAGATCATGACTGTGCCATTCTTGGTTTTATGAATTCCTGTCTTGGCTTGGGAGACACCTGAAAATTTTTACAAGGGAAGGTGAGTTTGTAACGTATACCATAAGAAGATTAAGACAAAATGTAAAAACTAAACTTAGAAAGTATATTCTGTGAAAAAGCTAACTGTAGCTCTTCAGGAAAGTTGTTTAATAAAGTTTATGTAAGGATAACACAGAAACAGACATTGTGAAATACCTTATGTGGTTCTTCACATGTGTAACAGATTTATACCTAACCAATCCTGAAAATATCACAATTATTTTAACTGCATTTTTGGTCATCTAAGATTACTAGGGGTCTTTTTAGGTTTTTGTGGGGTTGTTTGGTTGGTTGGTTGGTTGGTTTTTTTGTTTTTGTTTGTTTTTGTTTTGTTTTGTTTTGGGTTTTTTGTTTGTTTGTTGTTTTGTTTTTTGTTTTTTGTTTTTTGTTTTTTGTTTTTTTGTTTTTTTGTTTTCAAAAACTTTCTTATATCTCCTCCAATCCTTGAAAATGGGTATAAAACCTTTCCAGAGGCTTCATAAGAGATCTGTCACTTATTTGACCAAGCCAGGTAAGAAGACAAAGTGGAACAGGTAAGTTTATTAAGAAGCAAATAGATTACCTGTCCTCTCGACACTTCTGGAAAATACACTAATCATTAGTATCACCTGAGCTCTCTCTTCCCACTCTGATCCCCACTGCTGGGAGGCCGATAATTTTTTTTAAATTTCCTGTTATTAAAAAAAGGAAGTGATACCCTTCAGAGAGGAAGGCAAAGCCTTTGCTGTTTCTATCATATGTGTCGTGCTCACCAGTCACTCTTAGGTCCCAGGAGACCAGATGCCATTAAGCTTTGGTTCAGCAGTTTTTAACTGGGAAACAAAAAGAAAGAGAGAGTAGAGAGATAAATTATACCTTTAAAAATTACAATGACAAATTTATTTTAACTCTTGAAAAGCTGCTTGCGAATGTTTGAATAAAATGACGTGTAGTCTGGCAAGTAATCTGGCATTCTGATCCCTCTTTTTCACGAGCAGTACAGTTACAAAAGTAGACAGTTTTTAAGCTTTGGTGGGAACCATATGTTAGGAGTTTTTGAATTAAAGAAAGAGAGAAGTCATGCACACCTCTAGGGAAGATCAAGAAGGCAGATCAGGAAGAATTTCACAGCCAAGAAATAACTGTAATAAGAATGGAGCATCAATCACCAATGACTTCAATTATTTTGTCATTGAGTGGAATAAAAAGATACAAAGGAATAGAAAGATGACACATTTCTTAAGCACGATTGGAATGTTTTTAGACACCAGATCAACATGAAATATTGGATGTCTATTTTTCATCAGAACTAAATCTGTTTCAAGAAATTACGTGCTAAAAATGTTTAATGTAAGTGATATGACCATAATGAATTTCAACTCTTATTACTCTCATTAAGGGAAAATCGATATTTTAATTAATTAGTTTTTGTTATGGTTATGTAATTGATTGTAATAATTGTAACTCTGATTCTGTGAACTACTGTAGACTCTTGGTCCTTGGTGTTTGCAGAGGTCCCACTGTGCTTCAGCTGTCTTGTGTGTAGGTGCAGGAGCCATCCTGCAGTCGTGTAGGAGTACAGAGAGCGGAATCAATACAACACAGCACTGCAAAAGCCACATTACACTGTGGTACGTTATTCAAGTGAGCTCCAAAATACAACAGAAGCAAAGAGATCCCTCCTTCTCCCTTCACAGATTGAACTCTCTGGCTGTGTTCTTCTCCTCACAAACACCTTAAATAGATATCCATGTTTCCTAGGCCCAGAGGCAAGAGTAGCAGCATGTTTGGATATTGATTGTAGTTTCTGTATGAGATTTTCAAATGTTTGTTATATTTACTCTTATGACTGGCTGGACACACTTGAATGGTGTGGAGAACAGCTGACTGGTTGTTAAAAGAGAGGTGAAAATATTTTATCTGTTTTATCAGGGGTAAAAATAAGAGTAGGGAAAACACAGTGATTTTGTGTCAAATATAGAAACAGACCTTGGCTAACAGATGGGAACATATATATACATTTGCATATTATTATATATATGATAAATTATGACGCTTATAAATTAGCAGAGTCTATATTGTAAAATCCTCCCCCCCCTCCAAATAAACATCTCAGACATACAGAAATAAGAAGAGGCAGTTTACGCATTAGCAGCCTTAAATCAGGATAAACCATCAAATGTTGGCAATTCGTCAGATATAACATCAAAACCTGGAATAGTTTTGTAAAGATCTCAAGACTAACAGATCAAGTTTTCTCTTGAGAACACTCAAGTATTACCTTCAGCACACTATGAGTCAATATAGCAAACTTCAGCATTGCTAGTGTATTGAGTGTTGGGGATGAAATTCTTAATTGCCATTACAAGGAACCCATGACTTACATTTATATACTGCTCACTAACAGACATCCAGAATTTATTCTATTTTTCAGACATTCTAAGGTCTGTCTAACAGAAAATTAATTCATTCTTCCCATCAGCTACTTGGGTGAAGGCCAGATATTTCCTAGGTGAGGGCCAAAAATGCATGCTATTTGGCAGAATAAAAGCATTGTATTTCAAAGCTAGAAATCATGTTAAAACTGAGAAGGGAACAGCTTTCTACAAGAATGCAGGACAGCTCTGGAAAGTCAAAAACATTGGACTTAAAAGGTATTTGGTTTTTTCAAGTTAAAAGTTACTCTGGTAGCTTTCACATAAGTTTAAGTCTTTTTCTGTCCTTTTTTTATTTTGTTAGAAGTTTGTGTGTTGAACTTTTGCTGAGATTTTATAATTTGAAGAGTATACAATACAGTTCCTATACAATGTTTTAAAACTCCCTAAGAAATGAATACATTTTCAAAATAGTATTCCTGTTAAATATATCATATAAAAAATGCATGAAAAATTCATGTGATATATGAGTTTTATTAGACCTTGCTTATGATGGCCTGCATTTTCATATATATATAAGGCATCTATCCAAATTTCTGCCAATAGTATCTTTTGGTATATGTATATACCAAAACTTACAGCATCATGTACTGCACTAACAGTTCCACCATTATTCTCATATCTCACTCAGCAAATGAAATGAATAGTAATTTATTTCCTTGAATTGGCGGGGCAGAAGTATGTGCACAGAGATACATAAAGCTGTCTCAATCACTAAGTTCTGGCTGCAAACGGTTCTGAGTGTTTGAAATTAAGAGCACAGAATGATCAGTAACTTAAGAAAAAATAGGAAACCCAGATATCAGTACAACCAGGCTCTAAAATGCTAAAAATATTTCCATGGAGGATATATGAATATTTTGGGGAAATACTAGAAGTATTACAATATTTTGATTTTTCCTGTTATATCAGGAACTTAACATTTCAATGTAAGCAGCCCATAGCATACTTCACACTTTTAAAGAGTTTTGCAGTTCTCAGGTACAGTAGCCAATTGCACAGGGGATGAAAAATACAACACATTTTAAACCTAATATTTTCACCTCAGCAGCTGGATACTAATGACTGAATATGTGCAGTTTGCAAACTGAGGGAACCACCACCTCATTGGTTACTATGGGTCTATATTTTTAGAATAACCATGTCCAATAATGACCACCAGCAACTACCTTTTATAAGAAAGAAAAAAGGTACCTCCTTCCAGAGAAACAAAGTGTCAGCCTAAAACATAGATTGGCCAAAGCTAAACCTTAGAAATAGAAGAGCTGCTGGAAAGCACCACTGTTATATAAGGGTACCTATTGTTTCCTTTGTGAGAACGGCAGTGATTTATCCTTTATAGGCATCTCCAAAAATAAGGAAATGTCTTTCCTTTCTTCCAAACAGGATGCTTGCATGGTGTCTTTTTTAACTGATTGCCTTCTGAACTTTGCAGGTGACTTTCCCTAAGTATTCCTTGTGCAGTAACTCAACCAAAAGGAACTTTTGTGAGACAGATAGACTAGAATTCAATCAGGAGTCTAGCAGGCATCATAATTACAGAGTTTTAAATTACCATTGTTCTTAACATGTCTGGTAATAGGTAAATTAACCTCCCCTGCTTTGTCATAGGATTTTGTTAATATGATTTTATATTCTACAATAAAAGTATTGAAAGACAATATGAAAAGTCATGGGAGGATGTGCAGGTTTCTAGGTTGTAAGGTGGTGAGATGTCTTGCTGTCTGATGCTGCACTGCGTAAAGGGATAAACCTTCAAATTTATAGACCTGCCACTGAAAGCCATAGTTCAGGAGAAAGTGATTACCATGTGTGAAGCTGCAGGATCAAGAATCTATCTTAGCAACTGAAAATATTCAGCATCTGCTGTTAAACTAAAAAAACTAAAATCCCAAAGAATGTATTTTCAGGTTTCTTTTACAACATTGAGGGGTTTTTATGATTACAGCCACATGCTCGTGAGTGTTTTCATACTCACATTATGAATTGGAGTTAGATAAGGTCTGCAAGTGTGTGAGTTGCCTTGAAACGAAGCCACAGCAATGTGAGACAGAAAGTTCTCGTAATTCAATGGGTGCCTGCCCATCATGAAGTGGAATTTTATCAAATATAGTAGTAATATCAAATTGAATGGAAGAAGCTCTGTTGAATACTTTGTATGATCGAGGTTCTTCTAAAAAAACCCAAAAAACCAATCAAGCGATGGCAAAGGAAATAGAGGAACTCCAGTGCAGGCACAAGGAAAGAAGACCCTGTTTTGGATTGTCTTATGACCTTTCACTGTACTTGGCAAGATCTCCTTTGATCTCTCCTGCAGTCTCTACCTACTGATGTTTTTTGTGCTCTAAAATCTTAGAAGCAACATCTAAGAAACAGTATCTAAGAAGTGGGGATTGCAAAATGTTTAAGCAGCTTTAACTACCCAATTATTTAAGTGGGTTTTGGTTCTTTGCAAACCTGTGACTGAAGCCTTAGAACGCGTCCAACTTCTATAAAGCCATCATGCAGATGTCACTGATGTGTGCAAAAGTCCATGTATTATATATTTCTTATCTGCTTCTGGCTTTTCTTTACCATTTGTTAATTACTACCAGCTTTTGTCTCAAGGTAACAGGTACTGTAAAAGTCCAGATTATGTATTCATAACGCTCTAAAAACCATAACTATCATGACAGCTGCAGGAGTGTTCAGGATGTTAGGATATCTTAAGGTAGGTTGTAATAAACATCTTTATGGACCTCATAACAGTGTTATGAAGAATATTGTCATTGGCACACAGGGCACTAGTTATTATGAGGAAACATTATTATTATTATTATTATCATCATCATCACTATTATTGGCACTACTATTACCACTATTATCATAATTATTAACCAAAATTTAAAAAAAATATAAGAATTCTGTAAAAATTTAACATTAATGGGAAGCATACAAACTACTATTTCTGAGTAGTTATCCAGTAGTAGTTAGTATTCTTATTCAAATTCACACAGCATTTCTGCCCAAAAACCTCAAAAAATTATGGTAGTAGTAGTATAATAGTAGTAGAGGTTAATACCATTCTATTTCATCTCTTTGGAAGTGCTTTGCTGCTTGTTGCTGATGCTGTATACTGTATTGTAGATTTGTAGTATTGAGATAGATTTTCAAAAAGCAGTTTAGCCTAGGAAGCTGCTATAAGCAGGTTTCTTTTTTTTTCTTTTTGTTTGTAGACAAGAAGTCTTCTGTTTTTATTTTTTGTCTTACATATTGAAAGCATCTTCTAAAGGAACTTGTTATACTGAGTTATACTGCAACGAGACATATACTCAGTTCTTTGAAGAAGAAGAAGTTTTCAAAGAAGTTTTTAGTCAAATTAAGTTCCAAATAAGAAATAAAGTTTTATGACACATCCCTTTTATTTTTGGAGCCAAGTCTTCCAAAATGGACACACCTGATTAACTTTAAACACGCGAGTAAGACCGTTACAGGCACCAGGATATTTGCATATTTCAAACTAGGTGTCTCTGTAAGATTTTTCAAGGCTATATATTTCCATATTTTCACAAGTGTGCTTGCTTTTTCCTGCTTCCTCTGCTGTTTTATTAGCCTCCAAGTCATCTACTGTGTTAGTTTTAGCTTTCCTAGTGTGAAGACTTATATTGATTTTCAGCCATTGCAAATTTATATCTTTATACGTGCACTGGACTCTAACTATAAAAATAACTTAATTATAAAAGTCTAAATAATTCCTTCTGTTTTAACAAACCTAGATTGATGCCCTTATTATGTATAAAAGAACAATAATTCGAGTACTTGTACCATTCTAGCTGTACTTGATTCTGCTTTAAGTAGAATGCCTCACAGTAAGCAATATTTGTATCACTTAAAAATCAAATCCCATTGATTTCATTTGATTATGTGTAGTAAGAGTTTCAGGAACTAAAGAGAGACTCGAAGGAAGAGTTACACAGCTACAGAATCAGTACTTGTCCAGTTTTATTGATATTTTAACAGCTTGGATGTAGCAGAGAGTACTCTCTCAGATTAGTCAGTGGAGTGGGGAGTAGGAGTAGCATCCTAGCATTTTTTTTTTGAAGTGCAACAGAAAATGGTAAGTTTTTATTATGAAATTCAGGCGAAGAGTTGTGATCAAGTAAAACAAAATGAAAAGGAGGCATTATAGCAATGTAATACACAAGAAATACTTCAACGGCCTTCTCCTGAAAATCTTCATTTGAAGGCCTTTTCCTGCAAATGTTCTAGCTGTTATTTACACTGTAATCCCATTGGAAAATATTGAGCTCACTGCATGTGTACTGACAACCTACTTGAGAATGTATTTTACATGTATAGTAAAAAGCGGGGGAAAGAAATAATTCCAGTTGTCCAAGAGCAGAAACATTTTCCTTATGCTCTGAATTTCATCTGAATCATCAATAGTCTTCATGTTCTTCACTTGCCTGAAAATCTGAGCAGACCCAGTTGTAAAAGCCACACTGGTTTATGACAAATTGTCACTCACCAAGAGCTGAAAACCCACAAGTCTTCTGACTTTAGCGGAAGATGAATTCAGTAAGACTGAAGATACTCACTGACTAGAAGGAACACAGGAGTCATGGCTTTCTTAGGGAAGTATAAGATGATGGTGTAGACTGCTGGTTGAGTAGGAATGTTTGGACAGATGTTTCTTAAGCATAATTTGTCATAGTGCTAGAAGTGGAAGACTTGAGGTATTGAATCAGTGCATAGGACATAAGTTATTTTGACAGTTGTTATTTTGGTTAGGTTTGTAGTGATGCAGCAGGGGTCCAGAAGACTGTAAAATATTTTAGTTAGCATCAAAGGCTTCAGTGAAAGGAGATTTTTTTTTTGTTCCATGAAGTGTTTTGCCTATCATCACATTTGCATTGTTTTCTCTTGTTTGCTTTTAGCAGGACTCATTTCTTCTCTCAATAGTGTTGTGTTCATTCAGAGGCTGAACTGTTTTATACAGTGGACAAACAGAAGAGTGCCTATGTGCAATGTAGTAAATAATCTGAAATGGGTGTTACCTGATACTTGTGTTTACCCAGGGTACATTTTTCTCTTTTATTGATAGAGCATTTCTGTTGCTTAAGTTGGTAAATCTTCAGGGGGCAAGGGCTATGAAAGTGAGCTGTTTTTAATGTGCTGTTTTTCACGTAAATTATTCCAGCACAAATATCAGAAAAACTGTTTGGAGCCCATCAGTAGGCTTTGTCTTTTCAGATCTTTAGGATATGGTGTTTCTTTTTGACTGATGTTGCTGAAGGTTGCCAAGAGGTGTAAGAGTGTGTGACACTGTAGTAGGAGTAGTAGTCCTTTAACACAGGTGGAGTTATCCTAAAAGTCTTTGACACGGTGATCTGAAAAGAAATATCTCTCTGCTTGAAGTCCACCTGAGCAGGTAGAAAACCAGGCATCTGGTGAACCAAGCTGCTAAAAGTTTGGGCTCTCCTGGCTGTATCTGTTCACCTTTCGACAGGTGTGTTTGAGTTCACACAGCCAAGTGGTTTGAACCAGTTGTATTCATGGTGTTTATAAGGGCAGACCTCAAGTGTAATAACCCATTTACAATTTGGGCCAAGTTTACAGGCCTGAAGCAGTGGTGGCTTTTCAGACTTGACCACAGTGTGGACCACTTTGGAAGTTGATTACATACTACTGAATTACAAATTAATGTAATGACATGATAATATATGATGTAGCCTTTGAGACCATATCCCAGGCATATTTAACTAGAAGGTGATTCAGAGTGTTGTGCATGGGACATGGAGGAAAAATGTAACCTTATATGCAAGGAAAATTATGTTAGAGAAATAGGGAAAAGGGGAGTGGGTTCTTGGTAGCTGAAGCATTGACAAAGACAAGAAAGGATGACCTTGTTCCAAAGTAAGGAAAGCTGCGATGAAGCTAGGTAAAGGGCATATTACACTTTTAAGACTGAAAGAAAGATAAGCATGCCATTGAGACAAATATATAGAAAAAAAAGACAACAGATTTGTTTTAGAAAGAAGAGTAGTAGCTCGAGGCTGTAAACATTAGACTGGAATTGAAGAGATATAACTTTAGTTCCTGTTAATCTGTCCTTGTCTTGGTCTCTGTCAGTAAATATGGATAATAATATTTCAGTATCCCTCAATGAAATTGTGAGAATAAATTCATCTGTAGTTGAGGTACTTTGCTGCTATTACTACAGGGTCATGTAAGTGCTGAGGTGGACAGGTTAACCAATCACAGAGAGAGAAATTAAACCTGGAGACTAGGATGGAAGAGATAAAAGACTCATAGGAGAAACTTATTGTGAGTGCTGAAAAGGTTTTGTTTTGAAACAACAGAACAACTCTTTTTTAACTCTTCTATTCAGCCCTTAAATTGCCTAGAGTACATAAACCTTTTAACTAGCTGGGCGCATCAAGGGTAATTTAAGAAGAATTGAGGTAATTTTTTCTATGACTTAAAAAGTTTTATTTCCTTGCTTACCTCAAGGTATTGCATCAAACTACTGCTGTTGAGTGTTTTGTAGGGTTTAATGACAATTTTATGTCTAGTCGACTTGCTCTGAATTTAACGCTGACCCTGCTTGGAGCAGATTGGACTAGCTGACCTCCACAGTCCCGTCAAACCTGAATGATTGCTGCGATTCCATAAAGAAATGGAGAATGTCTATTCTCTAATTACAGTTGTCACGTGCAACCATCCTAATTCACATCTCATTTGCCCTAATGTCTGTGTGTAACTTTAACAGTCTGCTTTTCACGTGAATTCTCATCCCAAGATTTTAACAGCATTCCTATTGCCATTGGTGGCCCTAAGAGGAACCCAGCCTCTGATGTACAGGCTGATGTCCTGGTTGCAGAGAGGGGCTGAAGCTTAGTGCCATGTGCCCATGGCCAGGTTGCTATTCTATATCTCCAGGCATCTCTGGGGCCGTGGTTCTGGTGGGGAAAATAAGGTGAATGCACCCCCAGAATTCCATCAGTTTGTTTCTCTCTTCCTCGAAGACGTTGCTGGGACCAGCCCCTGGGTACCCTGCCCTCTCTCTCCACTGCCCGTGCCTTCCTGGTCCTCAGAGACCATAGCTCTGAAAGTGGCAAACACTGTCGGGTCACGAATGCAGCCCCAAGATGAGAAGAAAGTGGCAAAGGGCATGGGCCCATCAGAGTGCACGCCCCACTCTGAGAAAAGCAGCGGCAGTGTGCCCAAGCCCAGTGGAGTGTGCGCCCTGCAGCACCAGCAGCGAGGAGGCAGCCACAGGGCGAACAGAGAAGCAGCAGAGCAAGGCACAAGGAGAAGAGGTGAGCCGAATACTGCAGGCCACAGCCAAGCACAACCGTCTGGAAAAAGACAGTCATTGTGACACAGATGATCTAGCTTTCAGGAGTTTGTCCATCATTGTTTTCCATTGCCTCGGGCTGGGGAACAGGCAACACAAGCCATGGGAGCATCTTGCCTTTTTCCCAGTGGCCCTAAGTCAAGGTGGCAAACACCTTTTGTGTGTAATGCACCTCCTCTTTTTGTATACTTTTGTTATTAATACTGCTGTTGTCACTGTGCGTTTCTTGTTCCATTGTTGTTTGCTTTCAGTGATTCGTCAGCTCAACCTCTCACTCTTATACAGAAGGGGCAGGGGAAGAGGAGTGGCTTATTTGGACTTTGATTTCTGGCCAGTGTTAAACCACCACAGCTGAATAGATCACTGGGCTCATGTTAACCACTGTTAAGTGGTTATCTTTTATGTGTAGTACTAGTATTATGTGGTTTTGTAAATGTTATTTTTCCAATATTTTCTTTCCTAAATGCTATTCTCTGTAGCTGTTATCAACATCAGCAATGCATTGTATTTCCTGTTCCAATATAGAATTGCTTCTCTTGATTGATAATCTCTGCTGGAGACTATCTCCTCATATATTTCCTGGATAGTCCTCTGAGCAGTCCATGAGGTATTTACAGCTTTGGGAAGGGAAGCAGTGGTCTCTACAGGTGTATCGTTTCCCCAAAGGGAATTCTTTTTCTCTTCACAGTACAGAAAACTTAATGAGTTATACTGCTTCTGAAAGGAAGTAGGCTAACTCCACAACACCAAGCTTTATGTAGGATTAGTAGACAAGTAAAATATATACATTTTAAAACGAGGAAGATCTTCTGTTTTAAGTGGAAAATAGATCAGTTCTGGTCTTGAAATATTACAAATTTTAATCAAGTAAAAGTCCTATTATTTAACTTGTTTGTGAAGCAGAAGCCATCTGAAATCCTAGCAACAAAACAGAGGCCAGCAGATGATTGCTTCATCATTTTCTGTTTGTTAGTTCAATATGTCCCATTGTGAAACAGTTGTTTTAAGCTCTTTTCTGAGTAAGCCAACATACGTACGTCTGTGGGAATGATACAGTCCCCTGCTGAAAGGAAAATAATCCTATGAAACATCACAAAAGAGCCCTGACACAGCTGAGTGGTTTCAGCAAGGTGTTCAGAGGAGTCTTAGTTTAAAAGTTGTTTAGGCAGATGCATGACCTAAGCAGTGGATGCCTTTGTGGACCCCAACTTACACTTACAGAATAGTTAACAGGACCTACTCCTTCCTCATATATTTTATATCTTGGGATTTTAAAAATTTAGTTTTATGAATATTGAAATGGTCTCATATAGATGTTCACAAAAGACAAGAAACAAATGTTTCTATAGAAAATTAAAACAAATCAGCCCAACGGAACCCCACATAAGCTCATGTGCATCACTATATCTAAACATGAAAAACAATATTGCACATCTTTTAGCATTTTCAAAAACTGTGGTATTTCAGTGAGCCCAAAATTTACAGTCTTGTACTGTGAGGAACATGAGGAAACTATTGCGACTAGCTCTAGTCCTCAATATTTGGTAAAACAACAACTGTTTCAAATCCAATAACTGTTCTGGGAGAACTGCCTCCGAAATTCTTTTGTTTAAGCATACAGTGTATGTATATCTTGCTCAAATCTTAGGTAAAGGTTAAAATACTATTATTCTGGTGATTTAGAGGGGAGCTCCTTTTCTTGTAGTAGCAGAGTTAGGAAACTACGGTGCCTAATCTCAGGACTACAAAATTTCATGAGACACAAGGTGTTTTTCAAGAATATCTTGGTCTTTTAGCAAGCTACGCTGATTTTGAGTGTGTGTACCTGTAATATTTATGGATAAACAGAAATCTCGTAGGCTTAAGGTTTTTCAGGAAAAACACTGTTAAAGTTCATCAGAAATATCTATCATGATGTTACTCAGCCTTTTAAAGAAAGGTAAGGTGATAAAGTTTAGGGGAAGGAGGTTAATTTTTATTTCTAAGAGAACTGCTGAAAAATAGGATGGATCTGAAGGCAGATTAGACTGCAGCATGGGGCTGAAATTTGACAGGAGCCTTGGCATAAACAGGGTTGAGTTTTGCATTCAGAGTACAATGGAAATAGGAATTGATTAATATACTGAAAACAGAAAATGAAAATGGGACATAGGAATGGCTAGAGAATTGGCTTAGGACCACTTTCCTAAGAACTGGTAAGAAGCAGTGACCAGAATGATGCAAATATAAAAGTCTTTTAAATTTGCAGTGACAAAGATGTAGAAAATACCTTTATTAATGTTTGTGTGAAACCCTGAATAACATTCTATGATAACAATGAACAATGCATTCATTAACATGCACATCGCTGAACAAACAGCTATTCAGAGTGAGCTCATGCTGTCACAAAGACCGTGTTCTGCATGGGAACCTCATGGTTTCAACAGCTTCCTGGGCAGCCAAGCTTGGCAGAGTTTGACTTTTTACACCTGTTTAGTTGCAGAATTATTTGGAAATGAAAAATCTAATGGCAAACAGCAGAAAGCTTGAGACAGTGAAAGGAGGTGTGTTTGAAAATCTGGACAACAGCTCACTGTATCTCTGTTTTATTCACTGTAGTAGTTCTGGAGTGTTCTCTTATTTCCTCCATAGCATTGCTATGCATTCATCTTGCAGAGTTAGAGGCCTCTCACTAGTCAATGCAGTGATCTCCTTCTCTTGCTTTTTCCTTTGGGCTTGCCTTGCAGGGTATTTTATCATCAGTAATAAATACTGTGCTTCTAGGCTTTGAGTTACAAGCCTTGTGGTGAAAAGGACTACCCTGTCCCAAACAGAGTGCCATTGGTGTTTGTTAACCTAGCCTGGTGGGGTTTGTTTGTGTTGTGCACAAAGGTAATTTGTGTTTACCTTTCCTTTTAGCTTGGGCATCCCAACTATAAGTGCCTGTCCTACTGAGGCAAGCTAAATGTTTTATTTCAGGTTTCAACATAAGCATTTTTAACTTGGTCTTTGCTAACTTGTGGGAATATACCAGAAAGGGTAAAGTGGAGTGCATGGTGTGGATCTGTTCCATGTTTTAGATGGTATGTTCAGATTAATAGCTCTCAGGCTGGCTTTACTTAACAAGTTGATGCCCAGTACACTGAAGTCAACGTAAAACCCCCAATGATGGTACTGAACCCTGATCAGCCTTCTGAATCTCTTGTTTTTAAAGTTATGTGTGATAAAAGATTCAGAAATAAAACTCTGAACACTAGTTAGGGATTCAGGATAGTGTACATTAAAATATAAAAATTACTAGATATCCCAGCAGAAATAATATTCTGAGGGTTTTCCCATTTTTCGAAGGACTGAGGTGCTAGGCTTAGATCAACTTCATCTTCATGAGGAAAGTTTGTGGCTTCTTTTTTTGCCCTACAGAACAGTGCAACAGCACAGAGGCTTGGATTAAGAGCTTTTATGCTCTTTCAGTGTCATTTTAAAGTGTCTCTCTCTGTTCTTATATTTTGCTATCAGAACCCCACATCATGAAAAGGATCCTGTTGTGTGTCTGTAACTGTATCACACCTTGTCAGCTGTAGAACTTTGCCAGTGAAAAGTAGAACTGTGCAACAAGCTCGTTGGGGAAATAGTTGTCTTCTGTGTTCATTAGCCCTAATCATTGCTCTGATTTTTGAAACTGTCAAGGCATATAATAAATTTAATTTCATAGAAGTTTTGCTGTCTGCCAAAGTATAATTGTTTAAGGTTCCATAAGCGTATGAAGCATCTTAATAATACCTGCAGAATGTAACAGCTTTCCACTCTCCTTGAAATTAGAGAACGTCATACGAATGCCCTTAAATTATGAAGTTCAATTGCCAAAATAACATTCATCCAGCTTGATGGCCAGATATTTCATTAAACTCCCACTGCACAGAGGTTATCTACTAATATCCAGAAGTGAGTACATTAGTGTCTTGGGATAGATGTAGACAAGCAAAAGACAATAAATGGATTGAAGCAAACACACGCAGTCCCCTGGAGGGCTGGAGTAGTTAACAGCTGGAGGAGGGCCTGGATATAGAGGTGGATATTGAAACATTTGATATTCAAGCAGATAAAATTAAGTTGAATCAAGTGTGCAGATGATGAAGGTGTGAGTTTCAGTGTTCGTGCCTAAATTGAATAATGTCAGAAAAGAAAGCTGTGATTTAATAAAGATTTATTTTTTAAAGTTACCTTGACACCCTCAACTACATGAGATGCATTCAGCTTGTCAGTGTAGCATGAACATTTATAAGCAATTATTATGAGATTAATGGCTGAATTTCTCCAACCGTGTCGTTGCTTTTCTGTTTAATGATAGAACAGAAGTTAATGAAAAATGCAGAGTTTTGACATATTGTGTATAAAATATGTCAGTTTGGGAGACGGGAATTAAGCACAGTTTTCCTTTGAATCTGTTGTGGTTACTATTGGCAAGAACTTAGTAGCTGTAGGATTGAATTAAAGAGCACAGCTAGCAATGAGATTCAGAAGTTGTGAATTTGGGAAAACTGCTCTTAATTCTGAGACATATGCTTATATCTTTGTCTCTACAGTGCTAAATGCTTTTTGAAATATACAATATGCAATATACAATTTCCTTTTCCTCTATTTTTGAAACATTTATGTGTTCTGTATACCTCTAGGTATATAGGTATGCAGAACTGTTTCTGTAAGTGTATAGAAAAAGTTAGAATGCATAAATCCTGCATCATCATTGCTAGGAGTTAGAGGAACATTTGTGAGTCTTCTTCAGGAGTATCTAAAAAGATGCATTTGCAATTTCAGTGTGTCTCAAAGTCCAAAATCATACCGTTTTCCACAGCTACTGCTTGAATGTAGTGAATCCTCAGGCTCCACCTCAGAGCAAATGACAGCACAAAGAGGCTCTTAGCTGACTTTCTTGATTTCATGTATCAGGTCTGTGGTGTGTCGTGCGCAGATATCTCCAGTGTGGTTTGTGGGATTACTGGTTAGACAAAACCACACACCATACATGGATTTTTTTTGTTTGAAGCACTTGTACACCAGCTGTAACTTCTGCAGAAATATGTGCTATATTCAGAGCACAAGGAGCATGTGAAGTGTTTTATTGTTATTTTAAGTTGACCAAAAGTAGATCAGAAGCTAATTGTCACTAAGAATTTAGAGAGAATACATTTTTTTTCAATTAATGTGGATTGATAAGTCTCCAGTGTCTCTGAGGATTATTTCAGAAACATTTTTTCTTTTATGCTGACCTTCTGCTATTAACTTGGAGCAAAGCTTAAAATCAGTATTTAACATTTAATGGAAGGAACAAACTGATTCTGCAGTTTAACTCAACATTTGCAGTAAGATGACTTGTACCCTAATGGCTTGTAATTAATTTTTCTGAAAATCATATTTATGATAGTCTGCAGATTCAAGGCTTTATCTAATACATAATGTTCATTTTGAGCCTTTAATTGCATTTAAATTAAAATTGGCTTAGCAGGAAGATGAATTGTGGGAATGCATCAAACCACCCAGCATGTCCTGAAGATGTGAGCCTGAAAATGCAATTTGGTGGAGATGTGCAGAATCATTTGGAGTTCATTAATTTTTATTGCACAGGTAATTTTACTAAAGTAGGTTATTTTCTTTGAAATTTATATTTATGTTTATGTCAATAGCTGAATATTGTATTAAGCTATACATCTATTAGAGTTTATTAAGCCAGTCTAATGGGGGTTGTTCATATTGTGCAGAGAGGTAATTTGTGTTTGCCCTTCCTTTTAATTTGGGAGCTGCATTTAGTTCAGCTGAACTACCAAGTGTCCACGCAACGGAAAGAAGTCAAACAGGTGTCACAGGAGGTTTCTGTGCATGCAGTCTTAAAGAATCCTGGGAATTTTGATCTTGTAAGCGGTTTTGCTTCTGACCTTCTAAACCTTTTTACTCTGAATAATCTTTTTTTTTTTTTTCCCTTCATGTTGCTGAGGTTCTGACCCAGCCACTGGAATGAAGGGTTATTGATGTGTAACTCAGTTTCTGGCTTAATGTGGTGCACTTTGTCCAGCCAGCTTGTAAGTGATCCTTTAAATTGCAGATGCTGCTGAGGTTATACAATTTAATTATAATGTCACTTTACAATTATAAAGAAAAAAAGGCCTTTTGCATTGCTTAATGAATACAAATTGTGCACAAGTTGGAAATACAAAAGAATAAAAATTAACATTTGTCCTTCTTGCCAAAGTATTTACATTTTTACAACCGATAAGTAGTACAATAATTCCATTACCTATATCTATTAAACATTTGTGCTTTTCAGTTTGTGATTTGTATACAGTAGTTATTAATAAAATGAAACTGTCAGCATTTGCTGCTTTTGCCCATCCTCTTCTTACCCTTTTTTATTCCATTGCAGACAGAGTAATTAGAGGTTGAAAATGCTATGTGCAAATGCCTGTTACAAGGATTAAATTATATAATCATGGTAATGATTTTCCTTAAAACTCTTACTGCCAACTGTAACATTTTTCACTTCACCAGGTTTTTTTTTGTGCCATCATATTTTATGAGAAAGTGGAAATATTGCTCCGTACTGACAATCTGCTGCAAGTTACTAGTTTGTGGTCAGATTTGATAGAAACCCATATTCATTTAATACTCGCCAATCAGAACTTGACAGAGGTATTGCTTATTTTCTCATTTCATCACTGAAGCATGCCGGTGTAGTTTAGTCCCTAATTACTCTCAGACTGAGACGTTCCAAATATTCCCATGGTGGTAATATTTTTCTGCCTGGATGAGTCATTACGTTGTTTGGCAGACTGAAACACCAGCCTTTCCTTGTTGGAACACTACCCCTCATGTAGCACCACATCTTTTCCTCACTGCTGTCTGTTCCACGACTTTCATCCTGCTGTGACATTTCAAGCTGTACCATACGAAAGCACATTTGCCTTCCTTCTATCTGACTGATTGGACTGGTGCCAGCTCTTTCTTCAGGGCCAAGGACAGGAGACTGGGATAGTCTGAATAGAACTGCTTAATGATCTAATGGAGCAGTGCTCTCTCCTGCTGAGAGATAGGGCTTATTTGTTTGCTGGTTAGAGAAAAGGTCAGGGAAATCCTTTTCAGCAAAGGCTGTGACAGTGAGAATGTGCAATACCACACATTCCTGGGGCTTGAATAACTTCATACATCAGGTGTTCCCCTCATGTTAAAAATCCTGTTCTGTTTTCATTTCATTTTCAATATCCTGCAGATGGCAGAGAGATGAAAGTGATGAATTCTACAGCTTGGTAATATAAAGCCAAATGTTGTTCCTCCTGATAGAAGGAGACTTCATACTAAGAGTTTAACACCAGGGAAGGTAATGCGGACAGCTAGCAGTATTTCATAAAGGCAGCTGGTTTTCCTTGTCATTGTTGTGAAACCTACTGGGTATATGACTTTTAATGGCTTTATGCTTAACAAGGCTGTAAACATACTTTGCATATTTTCCCACTGAGTTTGACAAGGACTGCAATTCCAGTTTGGTCAGTCAAGTTAATTTAGTCTAGACTTTTCTCAACAGCTGAGTAACAGCACAGTTCTGGAGGTGGGAAACGTATGTGCATGGTGGTGCTGCTATGGCTCCTGAAATTGCCCAGTGTTGCATCAAGGGAGGATTTGGGGCAGTTTGGGGTTGACCTGTCAGGGTTTCCTCAAAGGAAGCTGCGGAAGGGGGGCAGTGTGACAGGCGCAGCGGAGGCTGGATCGGTGCCACCAGAAGATCCCTGTGCGTGTGAGTGACCTCACTTGGCCAGCGGCGCTGGCTTCGTGCCCAGAACGGTGCATGATGCAACTCAGAGCAGCCAGAAACTACCCCAAGACCTGGGCCACGGGGTGTTTATTCCATGCTTCAAAGTTGATGTCTGTTTAAAGGGGCACAATAGACCTCTGAACAGGATTTTTTCCCATAAATAATGGGGGTTTCTTTCAGTAGAGTTTTATGTAATTCCAGAGAGCACTCTAAGTGAAATAGATTAAGAAATAAGCCATTTTTTCCTTTTGATGTATTCTCTCTGGTTTCTTTACTTTTCTCCTAGGCACTTTTGAAAGCTATTTCTGCCCAGATAGCTCTCACTATGCCTTGTTTTTTGTTTGTTTCTGTGAGGCTTTTGCACAGAAACAGGAAGGAAAGAAGCCACTCTTAAAATAAAAGCATATGGTTTTAGAACCACAGAAATTGGCAAGTGGGTCTCAAGGGTTGATTAAGCACCTGATAATGCTTTTTTGTTTGTTTTTGTTTTGTTTTTAATTTACTGGATTTCAAGTTGACAGTAGCTATTTTAACAAAATAGCTATAGATTGTTCCTTCTAATGTAGCTGAGTTTAGCAGGAAACATTGGACTTGGCAGTGCCATAAAAGAACATGCAGAATGTTCTGATTATAAAAGCAACATTCATAATTCACACTGAAGTTTTCAAATACATGCTTCTGCTGCCACTTCTGTGATCCCAGGAGATGGAGACCTGAACACCTCAGGTTATTTCCTGAGTAAAGAGGATTTAAAGATAAACTAATTAATATAAAATTATTGTGATAATATCTTCATATAGTAGGAATAAGACGCTTGCTATAGTCTTAGACTGTCTGTCAACTTGTCAGAATTTTTATTTTTAAATAGAAAGACCAGGTGAATTTAAGTTAAACTGTGTGGCAAAATATTAAAAGTACTAAACACCACCCCCCCACCTCACTTAGCAGCAACACGAATTAGTTAATAAAATATTTACAAGACAGTAAATAAAAGTGAGTGTGAGGAGGGAAGTAAAAGAGAAGGCAGGTCCCTCCACGTCACGGTTGAACTGCACTGGAGGTGGAATGTGGGATGCTTGCAGTCTGCTCACTCAACTGTATTTGACTAGGGCCGTCATCCCCTCAGCTTTCACAAGCACTGAATGTGTCAAAAATCTTTCAGAGAAAGTGTAAATTTTAACCAGCCTGCTTCTGGTTCATATTTAATGTGCTTTTAAATGCTTAAATCACATCGATTCAAGGTATTTCTTCATCAGGTTTCGTGGAGGTTAGCATAAATCAACAAGATAGTTCAATGTGTGAGTACATGTTAATTACGATAGGGGTACAGTGCTGATTTGTTAGAATTTGTCTCATTTAGCCCTACTTGAATTAAGAGTTTATAGTTTGTGCATGCTGTGCATTTTTATATGACAATGTCTCTGTTTAAGGACAGATTTTGATGTAACTTCCAGTGCTGCCAGATTAATCTAGAGGTATCTGTGCCTATCTCAAACTTGTTTGAAAGCAAAAAAGGGTTTCAAAAATGCAGTCACTAGACAGTGGATAATAGTTTTTGTGTTATTGTGGTTTATTGTGTTACCAGCTCTGCATCTAAATAATTAGTGAAACTTTAATAATTTAATTTTTTTAATTCCTGTCATGCTGATACATGGGTTTATGTGTGTGTAATATCATCTTCATAACCCAAATTTCATCCTGAGTAGTAGTATCAAAATTCAGTGTAATCCTTTTCTGAAACAAGTCATTTTATTTTTTATGATTATGTTATCATTACCTGTTAGTGAAAATTAAGTAGGGAGATGTTTGGTTTTAAGTATCTGGATTAAACTTTTACATGGAAGAAAACTGACTGAGAAAGGCTACATATCTCTTCTAAAATCACCTATGCAGTGCAGGTGCAGCAGTTGTCTGCAAACAGCCAGTTGTCTTGCAGACAATAGTCTCACTGTGTGACATGCCCTAAATTTTGAATCTTCTTATTTTCAGACTGCAATGTCAGACTTCCTAGGTGACTTCTTTAAAGTTTTTTTTTTCTTTCCCCCTTCCCCCTCCTTTAATCTAGGAAAAGTGTTTCTGACTTATAATTATTAAAGAGGGTGGTAAAACTGCACATATTGAAGAACAGATTCTGTAGTAGTAGTAGTAGCTGGCAGAAATGTTAAGTGCTTTTCACAGTCAACATTCAAACAGATTATCAGATGGCATATTTCACCCTGTTGTTACTTTAAATGAAGTGACCATGAAATCAACAAATCTGCTGTCAGGTGCCTGTCACGGAGATAGTTCTCCCTGTCACACAATGCCTCACATAACAGGTAATGTGTTTTTAAGAATCAGTCCTGTGTCACCTCATCAAGTCCTTGTTAAAAAATGAAATAAGACGGATGGTGTTGTCTCCCATGGAGTTGACTGAAATTCAGTAAAAGCAATTCATGTTATACAAAAAAATATGAAAAGTAAAATAGATGCCAGTAAGATGCCTCTGACTGTGCCATTACTTTTTTTGTCTTGAGAATGATTACTCGTTTTTTCCTGCTTATTCCTTTCTAGACTGAAAATTAATTGGGTCAAGTTTAAATTTTGTGATAAGGACAGGAACAATTAATCCTCAGTCACCAAACAAATGAGAACTCGGAATGGTGTTGTGCCAATAGCCACACATTCACTTGGAATGGTTAATACCTGCTTCCATGTCTAACAGAGATGACACTCACAATTAATTAAGTTATGAGGTGTTCCTAACAATTATTTTGTTCAGGATTCTTAAGTTTAATCATTAAATTCAGAGCCAGGGATAAACTAAAATTACCATATTCAGTTTTTCTCTATATACTTTCATAACAGTTCTCCCAAGTAAAATAGATTTTTGTCTTGTTCATGAAATTTTAATTATAGCATCATTCTCAGCTTCTCAGTGTAAGAAACTGTCAGCCAGCTTGAACTCTGCTGAGACAGATGCTGCAGGGTTTTTGGTTGTTTTTGTTTTTGCTTTTTTTTAAATTTTGTTTTGACTTTTCAGACTCACGATTTTTGATAAAAAATAAAAATAGGGAGGGAAGTCACCTTAGTGATATATGGACATCTGTTACAGTAATTTGTTCTTTCGTGTCTAGGTTGTGACTAGCATTAGTATATTCAGGCCAGTAGGAAGAAATAACCTTTCCTTTCCTTGCCATAGCTAAATGTACTTCAAAGATTTTTTTCATAAGTAAAGGACTAGTTTAGAGATGTTGCTTACAGAAGCAAGAATTGGGCAGGGGGTACAAAGATTAGCCTGCTTCCTCTGTTCTGGCTAGCCAAGTTTGTTGACTATTAAGGGCTTGCAGCACCCACACTCCCAGCAGTGTGAAAAAGGAGGGAACGGGAGGGGACCATCCTTCTGACATGCGACTGAGGCACTTGAGGCTATATTTTAGGTAGGACATAGATCACAATTTCAGGATGAATTTGAATTGGGTTGTGTAACAGTAAAGAACCACAGCTCTAAGAAAATTGATACTGAAGTGGGTGAAAGGAATGATTCAGTGAGATCTGCAGACAGGCAAATGGCACTGCCTGGAACTTGTGTCTCGTGAGGCAAAACTTTATCTGGTTTGCACTAAGCCAATTTTTTTCAGGCTGACCATGCTGTTTGTCTTACTCATGACTCCACTGCAAAGTATGTGTTTGATCAGATGTTTAAACTAATCATGTGGTTGACATTTTTACTTTCCTACAAATTACCTGGATACATTTTAAATGCATTTGGAGAGTTATTTCTTTTTCACAAATGCACTTGTGTTTGAGACACTGAAGATACTGAGGTGCCATTTCAGAGCAACTTCAAAGAATCATGGGCTGTGATTGCAGGGAGAAACTGCAGATGGGTTACAGGAAAGCAAAGACTAGGAGAAACACATTAAACCTTTAGGTAGGTTGATACTTGGCAACACTTTTTAGTGCATTTCTCTTCTCTGCCCACTTAGGCTTTTGCCATGATGTAGGAATGGAGAAATGATGCCTTTTGGATTAGAAGCAGAGATGGTGCAGAAAGAGCAAAAAGTGTTAATGATGTTTTAAGTGCTGGCTTCTCTTAAGCTCCGTATAGGCAAATGCTGCCATTTTGCTATATTAAATTGGAGGCAGAACCCAGGCAAGTTCTTGCATCATGATCATTAATTTTGCCTCTTGTGAAAGCCAAAAGGAGGTTAGAACTGTTAGACAGCTTTATAGTAGTGACACAAATTATTTTACCCAAATAGTTTATCATTGTTCTTGTTTTGTCAATGAATTAAGCACCATTAATTAGCTCCCTGTGAAAATCAGCATACATTTGAACAAGAATACTAAGTCTGGGACCAGGTTGATCCTAGTCCTTGGTCAAACTCCTGTTTTTCAAATGCATGAGAGGAAATAATTAGAGGACAATTTCATGGACACTGAGAGTGAATCCTATGGACTCTGAGCACACACTTTTGCAGAAATTGAGTGAAACCCATAACTTCCCCACCCCACCTGAGAATAAGGTAGAATCCTCTAGACATCATACAGATATCAAATACCTCAGTGTATTTTAGAAATCATTATAGAATTTTACACCTCACCTCCATATAACTGTTGCTGGGCACCAGATAAAACAGAGAAGATAGTGGTGAGGCTGGAAAAGTCTTTCACTCATCTAAATATGTCAAAGCAAGGAATTTGGTTCTAAAGTTTAAGCAGCAGGAATATGGAATCTAATTCTAGGAAAAGTCATGTAACTTGTAGGGCCATTGTTTCTGGATGTGATTCAGTAGCCTCTTCATATGTTTCTGAAATGTGGCACTAAACATAATAAAAACCATTCCAAGCTCCTCTATTTTTGCTTGCCACCAAAGAATACTGGAATATTTAATACTTTCTTGTTTCTGATGGGAGGGCTTCTGAGATCTCCAGAAAGTCTCTGGACAGTAACACTGGGATCTCTTAGGTAAAGACCTAAATCCCACTGACTCCACCTGCAGTTAGAGAGGGTGGGTGATCTCTGTCTCCACTTTGTTCCTGTTTCTGGCTTCTTTGCCATGCCAGTGTGAGAATATGATGGCATGGTTAGCAGATCAGCTAACCAGTCCAGCTGAAAGCTAACTCAGAGAGAGAATTCCTGCCCCCTTAATTCCCCAGCATGGCTCACAGTGCCTGTGCTGGTGTTGACATAGGTAGGAGGTAGAAGCAGAGCCCAGATGTGGATGGGATGGTGACTCCTCCTTTTTCAGCAGTTTTAAAGTGCTGACAGTTGTATTTGTGTAAGGGAAAAGAAGACAGCCCTGAGGAGCACTGGATCTTATTGTGCCTTTGTTTTCCCCATAATTTTTCCAAACGTATTTTGTGCTTATCCCTCTGAGTGATTGCTCCACAGGAAAAATTGAGAAACACATTCAGTAAGATTTTTATTTTGTTCAAGCATTCAAGAAGCATGCAAAGAAACACAGACACAGATTTTTTTTTTTGCACTTCTCCCACAAAATGCATTATAAGTTTCCCATGCTGAAAGCCTATTACTAAGAACCAATACATAAGTATCACTAATTATTTCCAAAACTGCATGGCAGAATTTTAATGTAGGTGATTTAAAGCCTAAAACGATTTCTAACTCTTAGAATCTAGGCTAACGTGGAGTGTTATGTCTGCAGGATTACTCACCATTTCCTGCTCTGGAAATTTTATGTGTGAATCATCTTGTGTTGCCTAAGGACAGGATCCAGGATACCAAGATGGATATTCTGTTTTACCACATCAGTCCCAAAGTTGGCCCAAACGCAAGGCATATAGAGAAACTGCACACATCAAGTTCTGTTTCTTAGACACTGTTAGGCAGGTATTCATGTTAATTTAGGCACAGTACTTCATAAGGTTCTACTAGGAGGACCAGCAGTCTTTAAGGAAAATGTGCTTTAAGGAAATATCTAGTTAAATTTATTGTTCTCACACAGGGGTTGTGAGAAACTCTTACCTTAGCATACGTTGTGGCAGCTACCACTCTGAAGCTACTACCAGGCCAAAGTTTTATTGTTTGAATAGTTATTTGGTTTGAACTTCCATTGGTTTCTCAAGAGACCTCCCATCATGTATGTTTCAGCTGCTTTTCCTTTGTGCACCTACACAGACTTCAGGGAAAGAGACAAAGAGTATGTCTACACTGGACATGAGTGTACATGAGCTCCTCAGCTGGCCTTAGACTTGTCTCAAAGCTCTGAAATTAGCTTGGGTAACTCATCAGTATAGAACTGATGAGTATAGAACTCATACCACATGCTGTCTGGATTGAGATTATTTGGTACTAGTTGCTAATATAAACAATGTGGTCCTTGAATAACAATTGGTGTGAAACTTCTGTCTCCAAAGTGGTATTTGGAGTCTCAGTGCCTACAGTTTCCACACCCTTAACTAGCATTTCTGTATGTGGAAGTCAATAATCATTCCCCGGTGGCTGAGATGCTTTTCAGTACAGCAAATTGCTTTCTTACAAAGGTTGTTCTTGATGCAGTCATAAAGTCTTATAATGCATGGAGATCAGATTAAATACATATGAATTATTATCTCTATCGGATTTATCTCTCAAAGTCAAAGTACTCATTCTCCTCTTCTGCAAAATATTCTTGACTGAAGAAACTCAGACCCAGAAACAATCTATCATTTGAATCCTGATTGTGATACAGATTGATATTCAACTTCTTGTACAGTTCAAGCTACAGGACACAGGTTTGTTGAATCACAGCACTGCCTAAATTGATGTTCTGAAAGCAAAATTCGGTTGGAATAATCTCATAGATACATAACTATTTATTAGCATTTTTTTCACCTAGTTTTATTTTAATGAACTGCTTGGAATTACTTAAGCTTCATAGGCTGCTTTGGGCTACGGGGTTAGGATTTACAGAAGACACTAAAAATGTTCCATTTTTTTTTAAATGATTAAACTTTCTTCTCTTGCATTAAGAAGGTATTCTGCATTCAACAAGTTCTGGTTCTAGAAAACTGAAATGACCATCAGAGATTTGATTCTGAAACTGATCTAGTAATATTATATTTACTTCAGTATTTCCTTAGGTCACACTTGATGCTTTTTGTGCAGTATGCGTCCTTTCACCCTCAAAGCTTACATGTAGTTTCCTGAACTCTTATGCAAAACTTAAAATCTATAGAGATGATAAAGTTTCCGATGTGTAGCCCTAGGAGCATCTGTTTTATTTTGCTGATTTAGGATTTTTTTTTGTCCTGCCTCTTCATTCTCACACTTTGAAGTTCAAAAGAAGTATGTGCGTGCTTTCAGACTGTATGATGTTATTCCAAATGAGTTAGATTTACAAAAGACCACTAGCAGAAAAGTAAGTAGTGTAGGAATAATAGTATTAGTTAGAGACAACTTGCTATGGAGAAAAGTCAGTTCTGTGCAGATATGTTTCACGTACGAAAGTGTCAAAAGTTAGTGCCTGTCAGGATTTTCAAAGCATACATTTGTTTTTGAAACTTTGTTGGAATCACGTTCTCTATTTTTAGTCTCCTCATTTCCTCTAAAAATTTGGTTTAATTGTGTGCTCTTGTGAAATTATGCAAAGTGATTTAAGTGACAGAAATAATCTACCTCATCACTCTCAAATGCTTGCTGTTTTTCCTTCATGTGTTGGAACCAGTTAGAGATTCATCTTTTCATACGGATATTGCTGCAATAGGGCAAGTAAAGGATTTAGGATGGTCCCGATTATTTTGTGGGGCATTGGATGAAGTCCCTAGTCTTAAATATTTAGCAGAACTTTATAAACAGTTTTGGCTTGATTTAGGGCCAATCCTTAAAAGCTTTAGAAGTCAAGTTCAGTTCAAATAGTTGTTTTCTACCAAAGCATGAAATTCCTTCTTCTTATTTCAACATAGCAGTGTTTCATTCCTGGTCGTCCTGTGCTCCAGAGCACTTTCTTCATTCACACTTATGATCATATGGATGAAAAAATAATGTCGTGAATACTAAACACAGTTGTTTTTTACCGTGTCTGTTGAAGGCATTGTAAGAATGATGTTTTAATTCTGAAAAGAACTAAGCCGCATTCTAAAATGTTATTGCATGATTGAATTCTGTTTCTGTCTGAATGCATGGTTAGGAACTTGCAGTGACATCACAAAATTGAGTCACAGGCTACAGCTGTCTTTTGTAACAAGAAAAAGTATTCAGATTCCTAATGCTGTGATAATAATACCTATATATCAAATTAGCTACCATGCAAAAAAAAAATTCATCACTTTGGAAGATGTACATAAATACAGGTTTTCACTAAACTTAATTATTGTAAACAGAATACTATCACTGATGTTATCTACCTCATAATTACTTATCTTGGATTTCTTCTGTTTCTCTGGAGCATCTCCTGTTGGCCCATGATGTCCACAGATGGATTACAGAATGCATTCATCTAATCCAATATGAGCTTTCTTTGCTGCTACTCTGCCATGAATTTTGTTCATTTTTACTTACATTTTTACTAACAGTACACTGAAAGGACAATTTTCTGCAATTTTTTTTTCTACTTCCATTTTCTTTTTCTTTAAAATAGTCATTTAAACTTGATTTAAGTGAAACATTCCACAGCTCTCCCTCGGCAAGTATTCAACCCAAAAGCAAACATTTACAGATGCTCTGATGTAATATCCCCCCCCCAAAGTACATAAGGGGGGTACTGTTCAAGCGCTATCCTGCAAGCACCAGTGAACTGCACAGTGCATGTATTCACTGCAGGGGCTCTGATCTGCATATGCAGTAGTTTCTGTGTGCTGTTTCTATTGACACAGGGAAAAAATTCAACGAAAAAAAATGAGGGAAGGCCTTCAACTGTGAGGTTATTTAGCCTTTCTCTTTTACAGAAGACCCTCGTAACCTGGGTTTTTTTCTCTTTTTAGAAAGATTTTTTTAAAAATTCTTAAATTAAGTGACTGGTCATGTCTGGTGGAGGAAGGAGAGCAAGGCCTGTGAAAATGAAACCGATGTTTCAGGGGTTTCCCCTGAAAGGCATTAATATAGACACAGCAGTTTGGTAAGAACCAGGAGCAGCATCAGATTAAAGACCTTAAAGGACAGTAGCTGAGGGAGGGAGGCAGTCACCAACTGTACTAAGAAAAACTGAATAGCTATCTCTGAAAACAGGCTAGGCATTGGGCTTTGATCTGCCCGCCTCCTTGTATATAAATGTAATCTCAGATCTTGATAGAATATTCCCACTCTGATTTTGTAATTAAAACATCATTTATACTGAGAATAATTAAGACAACTGTACATTTGATTTTAAAATCAGTTTTGAGTATTGTGCCTTGTCAAGCTACAAGAATGGCTCCTGCAGCTTTACAACTTAGCATTAAGAGGCAGACAGTGACCGCAGGCACCTGAGTGGAAGGTTTGACAGTTTGATAAATTAGGAATGACACTTGCCAAAATGGCTGTCCTTCCCTCAGCCTGCCAGTGGAGCATTTGCACACTGTTAATTGAATTGGCAATTTGTGTAACAGTACCTGCCCCTGAGCTTTTGTAATGCTGGAGCTGCCATTTAGCTCTGATAATCCAGGACTTGGGAATAAGGACGAAAAGCTTCACATGATATTATTGCAGATTTAAAATGACAGTTGGGGACCTTGTTGCCAATTTCCCATTAAATGAGAAATAATTAACAATAGCAATAACAAAGTCTTATAAAGCTGGAAAGTTAAATTGACTTTTCAGCAGTAGTATGGTTTGAAATTGCTTCTAGTGTGATTATCAGATTGCCCTTTCAGTATTATATACCCTAAATAGTATCATCTCATGGTCTGAATAGGCAATAGTGTCAAAGCTACCCTGTTTTATTAGTGTGAGACTCTTCTGATTTATCTGTGGGGTTTTTTTTAATTTCTTCACGCCATGTAAAAATTGAGTTATGTTATAATATTTCATACAGATAAAAAACTTAATGAAATATTAGACATTCTGATTTCCGTGGTTATCAGTAATTGAGTGACAGTAGAAACAAAATTTTCAGTCATAGATGAATATTGTTAGTTATGAGGTTATTTTTTATAGTTGAATTTGCAATTGATAATTTCACCATCCCTAAATTTCTCCGGTGTACCTAGTGCCACTGTCTGAAAAGACAATTTATCAGCAAACTGTTGTTTTTCGCTCAAGCTTCTTATGTTTAGATAATCCTTGTGAATTCTTCCTAATGATTTGATGTCCAAATACCATAGTAACCAAAACCTGTATAAGAATTAGCCACCAAAAACTAGAGTTTTGCTGTTTTTAGGCATTAGAAACAAAGCTGACACTTTCGCTGCATGTCGAAAAGTTAACTTCTCCATGCAGATGTGCAGCTCATGTTCTTTCTCCAAGATTTAGACTTTGAAACTTCAAGTGATGTATGGAGATCCCAAGAGCTGATGGGTCTTTCTCATCAGGAGAATACTTATGGATTCATAAAATGCCACAGTGACTAGATGAAGCACACGAGTCTGATCCATATTCTACCTAGTAAATGGTCTAAGACAGTATAGGTTTAATAACTTATGGGCTAGAATATATCTTTTCATCTTATTGCTGTGATCTTAGAGTGGGCTGCAGAACAGAATAATCCCAGTCAACAGGCCTATACTAGCATGAACTAATATTTGCATTTTAATATTATACTACAGTATTATAGTGGTTGTAGTATTATACAAGTGATGAAAAGTGAAAGAGGGCAAATAAAAGGAGAGATGAGCAAAGATAAGCTGATGTGGAGTAACTGAGCAGAAAGATCCATGCTGAAGCTTACAGTTCAAATATTTGTGCAGGACATTTCATAGAATCATAGAATGTTAAGGTGTTGGTTTGAAACTTAAAGATCATCTAATCCCAAACCCCACTGCCATGGGCAGGGACACCTCCCACTAGCCCAGGTTTCTGAAGGTCTTACCCACCCTGGCATTGAACACTGCCAGGGTTGGGGCATCCACAACCTCTCTGGACAACCTGTTTCAGTGTCTCACCACCCTCACAGTAAAAAATTTCTTCCTAATATCTAACCTAAATTTCCCCTCCTTCAATTTGTACCCATTACTCCTTGTCTTATCGCTACAGTTCCTGATGAAGAGTCCCTCTCCAGCTTCCCTGTAAGCCCTCTTCAGATACTGGAAGGTTGCTGTGAGGTCTCCACGCAACCTTCTATTCTCCAGGCTGAATAGCCCCAACTTTCTCAGCCTGTCTCCATAAGGGAGATGCTTCAGTCCTCTTATCAACTTCATGGCCCTCCCCTGGACTTGCTCCAACCATTCCATGTCCTTCTTATGTTGGGAACACCAAAACTATATGCAGTATTTCTTCTGTAGTGGGTGAATGCAATTAATAATCTTAGAGAATTCTGTTCTAGAGAAGGAATTCAGTGAGAGGTAAACCCAACTAAAATTTTGGATGGTATCCAGCTTAAAAGGACAGCATAAAAGTCAGGCACTGGAGGAGATGTGGAGGAGATACAAAAAAACAAGAGTTACCACTGTATTGGGAGCACGATGCCGTGCAGCCCACTGCTCTGGCCAGTGCTCAGAGAGAAATGGCCAACACTTCCAGCCCCAGTGGCACACCCACGCTGTGCACAGCACACTCTGTGGAGGAGAGGTAGGCTTGGCAGAGAACAGTCAAGGGAATGAACTAAAAAAGGAAATTACAGGGAACAGAAGTTACGGTGTGGTGTTGTACATGCTGTTGAGATGGAAGGAAGAAATTAATTTCTGTTGAATTGAAGGCAAAGTCAGGATAGGAAATTATGAACCTGGATGAGGAAGGTATGTAGAAAATAGATTTCTTACCAAGACAACCTTTAACTGATGGCTCTTCTTCTTTTACTGAGGCCTTCCACCTTGATGCAAGGAAGGAAGGAAGGAAAGAAGGAAATTATCATGACTAGACTGTAAGGTGTGAGGTTTTTTATTTTTTATTTCTTCAGGCACCTTCAGATCCCATAGTATTTGTGGGAAACTACTTCCAACAATTCAAGGCTTCATAGAGTAGTAGTTTATGCAGTCCACAAATTCTGGATCTGTAATTTTTAAAAATTAATTTTCCCATGACTAAATACAATGCCTTTCTGGAGGGGAAAGAAAAATCATTTGGTGATTTGGTTTCACACATGATACCGGAAGATTTTGGTATCTGTCTTCTGACAAATTCTTTGTGTGATTCAGTTGGCTTACACCTCAGGATTTTTGTTTCTAGTACACAACAGTGTATATTATCTCTTTGAAAGTCTTGTGACATTTAATTCCTTCAGAGTTTTAGAAACATAGTTTTCTATATATAGGTTTGCAAAATCTTTTTTTTTTTTTTTTTTTTAATATTAACCTTTTTTTATTAGGGTATTGCTTTTTTACATAGATCGTTATCCAAACTGAAAATAAATTTTAAATACAAAATAGTGCTATTCAAAATCGCTTGATTAAATGTTATCAAGTTATGAATTTAGAAATGAGTGTAAAAGGATATAAATTTTCAAGGTCCTTCATGGCATGTGGAACTCTTGCAGATTTACACACGTAGCAGAGAAGGAAAAGCAAGTATACTGGATAAAACTAATTTGCTTGTCTGTAATTTGGAAAGTTAGCATGTTCCTGTTAGCAAATTAAAGCACAAATAGTAAAGTGTCTATCACTACCATCTTTTTTTTTTTCACTTATAAAGGAGAGAGAAACAGGGGGAATCCTACTGTAACAGACACCATGTTCCAGAAACATGGTGTAATCTTTGTAATACTTTTAAGTGTATTCCCAGAACAGCTGGGTTACTATGCTGCCTGTGTACCCATTTGTCCTAGAGGATTTTAAGGCCTTTCCAAGTCTGCTTCTGGAATTTCTCTCCTTATTACATACTGGTTTTCAATTTATACTATATAGCTATTATCCTTAGGATAATTATACTAAATAAAGGCAGAGCTGAAAAAAGCAATATATGTGTTGATGAGGAATTTTCTTTCATTGAAGCCCTAAAGATCAAAATTGCCTCTTATCTCAGGGGAAAGCTCAGTAGATAAATAAGTTGTAGAGGGCAGCCAAAAGGTCAGCAAATTAGACTGTGTTGATCCCTGCTGAATCCATTTGGGGAATGGCTATCTCCTCCTGGATTCTCTTTCTTCTGTTAGCTGCCAGCTGAGTGTTTTGTGCATTCTCTTACTGCAAGGTAAGAGTTTGGGAGAAGTATGCTCCAAGAAGTAGTCAAAGTACATACTACAAAGAACTGCCTAGGCAAAAACTGAAGTGCCTTGAATAGCATTGAAAACTGATGCAGAATTATTTCTCTGCCTGAAGAAAAGCCTCCTAAGGAACTGCCAGCTGCATTCCACAATAGCTTCAATTTTCTGCTTTTCTTCTAAGGTTTATTAAATTTTTAAGTGTCCACTGTCAAAACATCAGAAAGTCTGAAGATCATTGCTGTGCTTAGTCTCTTTTTTTCCTAGAAACTGGTCTCTTTCTTCCTCTGTAGTGGCATTCTGTCCTCTAATTTCAATCTGAAATCTTTCACCCACTCAAAAGCAACAACACATAAGAATTTTTATGTCGCAGCTATGGCCACCACTCCAGAATCATCCATGGTTTTTCCATTACTTATCTTTTCTTATCTTTGTCACTTCCTCCTGGCTTTTCAGAGTTTAGTAGAAAGAACTTCACTTTGTGTTGTCTTTGTATCTTTCTAAAATTTACCTCAGCACCTCTTCTCTTTACTCTCATTATAAGATTTCACAAACATCTGGATGGAGCCTGTTAATTTATTTTGTTTTCTGGTTAATTTTCAATTATGACTCAGAAAAACACAACAACTTTTATCTCTAGTACTTATAATTTAATACTTGGACAGATAGTTTCATATTTTCCCAGTCCAAACTGAAAAAGACAGAAAATCTCCCCGTACCCGATTTTCACCATTCTTGTTTATGTCTCCCTTGTATGAGGCTGGAGGCTCCCCAGGGAAGCCAGCTTCACAGTTTGAGCTTCATACACTTATGACTGCCTCTTACCCTATGAAGTGTGGTATAAAACATGGAAGGAGTCCATATATACATTATTTATTGTGTAAGAATAATTGGTGAAGGTGTATGCAAGACAAAGAGGATTGCCGAAGTTCTGAACAGATTTAAATCCATGTGTTTATGTGATTTTGTGAACAGTCTAATAAGTGTTCCTTTGGTGAAAATATTAAATATATCTGTTTAGGATTCACTGTTCTGTACTTACTTTCATTTTTATATCAGTTAATGAGAGAACATGATAGTCTTGCTAAATAAAGAGCAATTAAAAAAATCTTCCTGCTCTTCAGTTCTGCAATGTAATTGCTGCTGATATTCAGTGTCTAGAGAAATTGTCCACCGTGCGGTTGCAGGAGTTTATAACGGAATTTATAACACCAATTGTTATTTTATCCCCACTTTCCTTGCAGAACTATGTATGTAATAAGCAATATGGTTAAGAAAGAGCTGAGAAGACCTTTGTAAGAATATTTTTATAAGTCCTCTGAAACAGTCTGTTTTAGTACCCCCAAAACATTTTGCAAATAAGCAATTTTGCATCAGGTAGCCAAATGAATTTGCATGCGAGTTTCTGCTCCTCTCGAGTGAGTGGCCTGCATATGAGCTCGAAGAGACTTCGCCTTAGAATCTTTGTTTTGGAGAAATTCTGTTTTGTAAGAAACAGGTGCGGAGTCATTGAGACACTGAGCAAGAATAAGAGTATTTTTTTAATCTTGAGAGTGAAGGCAACTTGTGTCAACAGGAGAAGCAGATACTGCCTGAACTCAGAATAATTCGCAGCTTGAGTTCAGATTCTCCCAAGAGAGAAGTGAAAAATTTTTTTTCATCTGAACTGGGATAGCTTTTTATTTTTCTGTGATAAGGGGTTGCAGCAATTGGAGACTGAAGCAAGAAAATTGTTCGTATAGCTTTGTGCATAAATTCTGATGATTTTTTTACTTACCGTTGCAATAGAGGTACATTTAGAAGGGATGAAACTTTACTGTAGCCATATATCTGAACCACCTTTGATGTCAAATTTTGAACATAATCTGAAATTTACAGTTTTAGCCTACACTAAAATATGATCACAGTTCTTCCAAGAATCACAAGCAGTTTAATTTTCTATAAATGCTATCAATCTGAATTGCACGGGATTTCTTTCTGCTCTATATCACTCTGTTTAAACCCTTAAACAGGGATCAGAACAGTTGGATGCTACCCAGTCCAGTGTTGGGGAATTTTGGTTCTTAATCTAAACTTCAGATCTCATGTTTGGCAATTTCAACATATGCTGCTATGTTTTGATTTAGAAGAAACACATCCAGAATTAGGTGTTTACTGTTTCTTTTTGTGGCTAAAGTTTGAAGAAAATTTAACTTTGGTTGTGTTTGGTTTTGGTATTTTAATTGTGCATCTAGAAAACAACAAAAAGAGATTTTGTTCACTTCATGAAGTGAAATTAGTTGCATTTGCTGCAGAAAGAAATAGGTGTTTTGCTGAATATGTATTCTTAAAGGGCATGTGGTGAAAAAACAAAAATCCCATTTACTTGTAAGCAGTAAATAAACCACAGTAAGAAACTAGAATAGTACCAGTTCTTCAAAATGATGTGGTGTTAAAGATTGCTGGCTCTGTGTTGAAAAGTATGTGGGTTTGATGTTGGTTTTTTTAATTTTGCTTTTGTTTGTTTGGGGATTTTTTGTTTTGTTTTGGGGGTTTTTGGTGGGTTTTTTTTGTTGTTGTTGTTGTTTGTACTGCATGATAATCACATTGAGATCTTGTTTTTAACCAGGGTTCTAAAATATTTCTCTAAATCATACTGATAATTTTCAGGCCTTAAAGCCTTAAGAATTTGTAACAAGCAATCTTAGATCTATTGTTTTGTATTTTTATGGCTCGGTTTCCTAGTGGAACATGAAAGCTGCTTACAGTACTTGTAACTCCTTCAATTTCAGGTAATCAGAGTATTGAAAGAGGCTGCATGAAAACTCACTCTTTTTCTGTAATGAAGACTGTATATTCTTTCCCCCTTGGCACAAGACTTGTCTGAAGTTTAGAATAAAATATCTTAAAAAATCAGTTTACAATGTATTACCCTGTTTATCTTACTTTCAGTGATGCTTCAGCTTCAGTCCTAAATCTTCAAATATTATATTTAGATCCCTATAATCTACTGATTCCAGTGAGAGAAGGTACTTTTTGTGAATCTGCAATTAATAGTTCCTTTACTTTGGAAAGTTAGATTCAGGCTACTGAATTATTTAATCACTTTTGAACACCTTACCCTTTGCTATCGTCGATAAACATATTGTACTTTTGATGATGCTGCTCTTTGCTCTAAACAATGAAAGCAATCTCTTTGTGCATCTATAATCACTGAGTATTGAACAGCAGTATCAAAATATGAGAAATTTCCAACACGTGGAATTTCATAATGTCAATTCAGTAGCAGTGTACATTTCAGTAGTGTTTATGTTAAATCATTTTATTGATAAATAGTTCTGAATGATTTTTTTGTTTTCTAATTTGTAGAAAGAGTTGTATTTCCAATCGACAAAGTTAATGCTTCAGAGCCTGATGGAAAAATAGGGCTGTAAGTGGGATTTTTGTACTACTGTAGCTGTGATAAGACATTGCTCCCCCTTGTCATATAGAATCACAGTATTAAAATGATTTTCTGGATGAACATTTGGGGATGCAAAACAAATAACTTACACAAAAGAATGTTCTGTATTTCTTTAATACTGTATGCAAGTAAAACACACAGAAAGTGCATTGGATATTTCATAACATTGTTTAATTCCAAAATGTCAGGTGAGAATTAATTTGGAATAGTATTTTGAAGACACTGGTATACAGCTAGGACCCAAAATGCCTTTTGTGCCAAGAAAGCTAAGTTTTGTATTTTAAAATTATTCTAGCCAAAATCTGGATTAGCTATGTCACATCCCCTTAACCACAGGCATGTAAACTTCAGGGTAGACAGCTGTTTGGATGTTTCAGACTGGGACTCCTGCCCTCAGCAAACATATTTGATTCTCCTACATGGTCACTTGGCTGCGTGTGCTCATGTCCATATGCTTGGATGGCATGGTGCCTGCTCTCTAGTTGGTCAAACTGTTCCATTAGGGCTTAGACGCCAAGATAACAGGTTGAGCTGGGCACCATCTATAACAGCCTGCCTTCTACCTCATCTGAAGGAATCTTTCCGGGAGGCCGTGCCGCATAACTTGCCTTTTTTCATTCATCTTTCCTGACACTTAGGTGTTCCAAACACCCCAAAGGAAGAAAGGAGGAAAAGACAGACTGAGGAGAAATGTTTTGCTTTCAAAGAAGCAATTGTCATTGTAGCTGTGGCATAAACTTATGAAGTTCACAAGGGATTTAGAAATGCATGCAAACTGCATAGTGTACAAGCCCTCAGGCAATCTGCATTAATTCAAGCTTAAATCAGAAAACAACACAAGTGGGCAAAGTGTAAAAGAAGTAGAAGAGTCACTGAAACATTTTGCAGTTTGCCTTAGATAGCTGGAAAAGGCTATTGTAATAGTCTCAATGTTGCTTTATGTTTACAACAGCTGATAAATTTGGGAGAAAAAATTACCATGCTTTCAGGTTCAGTGTCATCTTCCTACAAACTTTGCTTTGCTTTTATTCTTAGACTAGTGTAGCTACATAAACACACTTAACTACATGAAAATAAGTGCAGTATTGTTAAGACATGAAACCAGTAAGGGCAATTTTAGGAATAGTCATCAAAATGTGAGAAAATTCATTTCTTCTCATATATCATCAGAAACCAAGTTACTAGAACTTATCATTACTATCAAAATGATCAGAAGGGTATTTTTTTACTGTTGAATATATTAATTACATTTTTCTTTTCCCTATTTTCCTTCCACAAGGCCTGCTGCACTGGACTTTGAGACACATTCTTGGCTGCTATGTTGTTTCATTTTAAATAATTTCAGAGAACTCCCATTAAATGAAAGAAAAGAAAAAGTTGTCAGGGTTCCAGAAGCATATACTGCTTTAAATGTGTTGTAAAATCTCAATGCCGTGTCAGTTCTAATTAAAATAGATTTATTAATACTGGCATGACTTTTTACACTATTTTCATTGAAGCAACTGAGAATAATCCGACAGAAAAGCAACAGATGAAGGAGTTTTAAGCAGTTTAGTGACCTACATTACTTATTAGTCCCTGTCTCTTCTTGGATAGGTTACACAGTTTATATTTTTTTCTACTGAAAAAAAAAAATGATTTGAATAATGAAAGAAAAAAATTACAATCACATAATTACTTTGAATTAACTTATAAGACTGATATTTCTGTTATATGTGTGCATAGACAAGACAGATACTAACCTCTCAAAATTAGAAGCTTCATTTGAAATTGTTCTGCTGTTTGGTACTTGTGTAATACATACCATTAAGTGAGCTTTCCCACTTAATGTCTTAATTCTCATGTTGCTTAATGTAATCTCCATTACTTGTGTTGTTAACATATATATATTTGCCACTTTGCCATTGCTGGTCTTGTACAGATTGCAGGAGCTGAGCATTGGGTTTGGTTGGAGTTTTTTTGTTTGTTTGTTTTTCCTTTGAGTAAAATCAATCTAACAGTATTTAAAAGAAAGGTTCAGGAGGTTTCTTGGACTTAAATTGCTGTCTTTAGCTGTTGTAGGATTTTTTTGGATTACGCTAGACACTGAGTAATAGACTGGAAGTGTTGACAAAGCATGAGTATACGAGCCAGGAACAGAAGATCTTTGATCTTGACATTAGTGATGTCTTTCAACAAGACTTGTCTAACCCTCAACATGGAAAATTTCATGAATTTGTGATCTTTCAGAATTAGTCATCTCTCTGTACCTTAGTTTATTCATGTGTGAAATTTATTAATTATGCATAACTAGTTTTCTAGTAATCTATGAAATTCCTGGATGATAAACACTGCAAGAATGCAGGGTGCTATTCTGTGTAATAACACAATCTGCTTTGCAGCAACTATGGAAGCCCTTACAAGGATGAGATATTAGTTCATATTTTCATAGCAGGCTGTCCTTCCTCTCTGTTTTGAGTTTTGTGCACTTTAGCACTGCCTGGGTAAATTCTCATGGTCAGCAGCATTTAGGAGTTAGTCTCAGCAGAGTTTCCAGAGCTTGCTTCCTAATTTAAACTTATTCCATGGTAAACTATCTGAGTTGAGCCATTGTGAGCTATGACTTTTCTATAGGCTTATGGAAATATCATTGAATGATTGTGGCTAGTGAGGGTATAGAACACAAGTAATAACATATCAATGCAAAGTTTTTAACATTTGGGGCGTATTTGATGCTGGTTTCTGGATTAGTTTGTTTTTGTTTTTTTTTCCAGTAGACTTAAAATATATGTGAAAATTTTGTAGTCTAAATTGCTGCAGCCTTTAAAATTACTTGCTTTTTGTTGTGATTGCAAGAGTATTGAGCACAATAGGTCAGGCTATTCTTTATTTCAGAAAAAAAAATATTTTAATGTTTGTTAGGAACACAATCCAAAGATAAGCGGGTTCAAAAAAAGTTATAACTCCTGTTTTAATACAAACTAGAAGCATTATAAAACAATTCTTGGTCTTTTGCTATAAAAGCTGAGTTATCTCTTATAGATACATAACTTGGTTAAAAATTGCCTTTTTTTTTATTTACTAGCCCCAGATAAGATATTAACTCAGATTAAATAAGAAGCCATCTATAAAAGCTCTCAAAATGGGGCAGGCAAATTCTCTGTGGTAAAGATGTGGAAACTGAGGCACAGGGAGATGAAAAAAAATTATCAGAGGCTTTCCGCTAGGCAACTAATATGTTTAACAAAAGGAGTGTTTCTCACCAGACTAATGCTCTGTCCTTTAATTTTGCATGTAAACATGTGTTTCTGCTTCTCAATAAATAGTAGAGAAATGGAAAATTAAACTGAAAATTTTAGAATGAGAAATAAGTTCTAAGGGTGCAGAGGGCCAACATTTATTTATTTTCAACAGAATGAAGTAGCTGCTTTGCAGAGGAAATACATTTGGGCTGTGGTTCAACAAACACTGATATTTAGTTATTAATATCAGAAAAGTATCATAGATTTGTATTAATTCGGGCATGGATGCACAATCACATTTATGTTGGATTAGTCAAAGGCTCTTCAGAAGGTTAATGCTCTATCCTTTTATACAAACTTCATGCTGGCTGGAGGAAGACAGGACATTCCTGAATAAAATCTGAGGGTTTAAAGTAAGTATTCAAAAGATTTGTCAACAGAGGTGACTCTGCAGAGGGAGTCTGTACTAATGTAATTCATTCTGTCATGTGTTGGTGGAACTGATAGACTTGGATTTATGGTACCACCAAGCAGCATAGCAGCAGATGCTAAACAGAGTCCTGATACAGCAGAGTTTTGAATGCTTAAACCACTCCTGTTTAGCAAAACATTCTGTTTGTGCTTAGCTATTGCACAGTGCCTTATAGGTAACTCTTTTCAAATGAAGTAACCTTAAGTGAATACCTGAAGGTAAATGCATGTTTAAACAACGAGCAAGGAGCCCTTAAGCCTTATAAGAACTGAATGATTCAGACTAATGATGGTTTTGAGCTGACAAATTGTATCTCTGGAGGAATACTTAAAATTTACCATTCATCAAACCCCATAATATTGTATGTACTAATGATTTTGTTATATTCTGAAGTATCTTTGTGTTCCTTCAAATAGCAATCTCATTGATAAAAGATTTCTGTGCTTATTCTTCCCTTAATATTAGTGCATCAATGTCTGCATCTGGTAACTTATGCATGTTCTTAAAGGAAATGGAATTAATAAGAAAGAAATTGCATATTTTAAATGAAAATGAACATGTGATAGTGTTTAGCTAGCAGATTCTCCTAGTCTACATACTTCTACCCTAATCTTTAGGCTTTGTATTAAGCTGGAGGCTACTTTTTCTCAAAATCCCTAGTGGCAATCACTCTCTCTTCAGCCTTCCCATGGCACATCAAAGACAAACTCAGGGAGAGAAAGGTAATAAGAAGGACTTTATTAACCTATCCATTTTGTGTAGGCTACCTCTCTTTCTGTATTAACATGTTCATTATGCGACCTAGCTGGATTTGCCTGAACAGCAATGATAATCCTGGCGCTCGTGTCGATGTTGTTTTTTCCAGGATACTGCATGTATCTGGAGATGAGGGTGTAGGATGTGTCTCTATGGCTCACGTTGCATTAGTTTGATGCTAATGCCCCTCCCTGTGTGAAGGCCTGGGTTTTGAACAGTTCATTCTCCTCTTGGTGGGCACACAGCTGAGCACATCCTGCATAAAGCTGCAGTTTCTAGCCTGACTCTTTCAGACTTAAATTTTGCATGTTTACTTTAAGAGAGCAGGCTGTGAAGTGTGGGAGTGCATGTGCAGCTCAGCAAGTGTTTCAGCTGTCACTGGTACAGGTGAAGGCAACAGCCTCAGGAGCTGTGTTAGCCTGGGCTTCTCCTGCTGCAGATCTGACCTCTCAAACAGCGTCCTGGCTGCTTGGTGGCTCGGGTGGTGCTAGACTTGAAGGAAGCTCTGAGGGCAGCAGTCACGTAGTATGGCCAGGCAACCTCTCCTGCAGAGCCCACTGCCTTCTCCTGACAGAAACCACCCTCCAGAGTGAAGCTTTGGAAAGGTTTTTTCATGTCCCTTTGAAGAACAAGCTGCTTGAAGAAGAATGAGCAGCATCTCCCCAGGCCTCTTCAACTACTGATTGGTTTGTTTTCTGGGGAGGCTGGAGATGGCTCCCACTCTCTCACTGGGGAGACTGAAGTTTCTTTCCCTTACTGGAAGACTGTGTTCTCCTCACTTTCCCCAGCCTACAGGCTGACCTTGGATTTGGAGGAATGCTTTCTGCTATGAGTCCTACCCTCTGGTAATTTTGATGATCTGCTAGAAGGAGCCATGTTTTCATTCTTTCCTCTGAGGACTGCTTATATAGGTTATCGAGTAATTATTTTGATGGCAGTTTTTAATTTTTTTTTTTTTTTTAAAAGGCATCAATCTATTGGCAGTACCTAAACTAGAAGGCATAACCTGAGTGTGTCACTTCTAGCAGGCAGGCATGGGTTTTGTGTGAAATGGGCACTGAGCTGCACTGGTGATATGGAAACATGGAGAGGCAAAAAATGAGGTATGTAGATATTTCAAGTGGCAAGTGTCAGAGCTCTTGGGGATCAAGACTCTTGGATTAAGATATCCCAAATACTGTTCTGGATCTGCTCCTAAATCCTTTTAAAATATATCGAAATTTTACTAATGTATTAATCAGGAAGCCACTGAAACTCGTGTTTAATTTGTAAATTCCTAAGTAGCTCCATCTAACTTAGCCTGCTTCATTTCAAGAAAAGTTAGTACTTACAAGCTTTGGTAGGCTGGAACTTAAGATGACCACTTAGACCAATGTATGCAAAAAATTGAATGCAGAGTTATTTCACTTGCACGTGCAAGTTTTCATGCAAATATTTTTAAATGCAGTAACAATCATTTGCATGTGAACAGTCTCTACATCTGTAACTGAAAGTTGTAAGTGGAAAGCCATGTGCAAACTTTTTAAACCTCAGACTTTGAAATCAATGTTGGTTTTAATACATATAAAGATAGTCTTTTATTTGTTTAAAATCTAGTCATAGAACTTCTCAATTCAGTCAGGATGATATAGCAAAATTCAGTATAAAATGTAGTAGTAAAGCCGCACCAGGTTATGGACAGGTGCAGGGGAGTTATTCTGAAATAAGGAGTGTGTAAATTTGTATAGCATCAGATGACTTACAGGAAAAGTCCAGGTGTACGCTTTTCCCCCAGTAAATGTCGTGTAGTTAGGACTACCTTTTATTTAAACAGAAACTGTTCTGTGGTTTTGCAGTGAGTGTGTGCATGCAAGGTACCAAACAGCAAGTGAAGTTCTTATTTGCTTTACTCTAAAGGTACTGATTCACACAGCTGAGCCCTTGTTCAGGATTATTAGTTTTTATTTATTACTTTTTAAAATTAATTTTTCTTCCTAAATGAATTAGATATAAAGGCATCAAAACTATTTTACTTCTGAATGAGATTGTCCAGAGAGCAGAGTTTAATGCAACTTGACAAATCCACTTTGCATTCTCACGGTTAGTTGATGTGGATTCCTTTTCTTGAGTACTTCCAAGCAGTTACACTCTCAAGCCTGAAAGATTAAGAACATATATGTTTAACTGAAGAATATAAGCATTTTTACCACTTTTTGAAAGAGTACTTATTATTTAAAAAGAACTTGACTGAATCTTGGAGTTATTATGGAACTGAGGACTCTAACATTAGAGTATATTAAAGTACCACACACTATTGACAGCTGCTTAACCAACTTTCTCTGGCAGGGGTTTCATTTTTTGACCACTATTCACAGAATTTCCAATGGAAATGTTTGGGTTTTTTTTATTTTAGCCAAGTGGCAAATGTATCAATAGGATAATTGTGTAAACTATAAAATATGTACGAGTGTGTTCATTCCAAATTAATTCTGGCTTGTAAGCATTTTGTTTGAACTATAATATCCATACCAAGTTAAAATTAGGAAAAAACCTCACTTTGAATAGAACCTACTTTTGAAACTGAGGAAATAATATAAAAACACAAACTGTATATATTACTATGGCACCTGCTGTTTTTCAGGTGTTTATAACATAGCCATAAAAATTCACTCCAGGCTGAAACTTGGTATTTAAAAGTCTCAGCTCAGCAGGATTTTTAAATCAAATTTGGTTTAAATTAGTTTGACTCTGTTTCAGTTATAAAAAGGAGGGTGGAGGAAAGAAATTTTTATGTGTCAAATATAATTTTATTCATTCCTCTACCTGAAAAACAGTTTTGCTTTACAAAGATATAATTTCCAGGTTTTTAAGTCCATAACAGGGAGTAGGGATTCAGGGTGTCAAAGAGGAAAAAGAGAGAGAGAAAGAATTACCATCCAAGAATTTGTCATTTGCAGATGCTTAATGTCTTATGTGAGAACATTTACCATGGATCCTTACTGAGTCTTCATAAAACTGTATCCGGGATATACAGCGTTTTTTTAATTGAAAAAACATGCTTTCATTCAGTAAAGTCAGTAATTCATAGTTTAAGGTCTGTTTTGTCATATGTCAATGACTGGTGGATGAATTATGTTCAAATAGAATTGATTTAATACTTTGTAACAGTGACATGAAAGAATCTGAAGCAATCTGGGGCCTCAGCTTCCCCTGTGTTTTACTGAAAGCTAGGCACCTATAATCTGTCTGGCTCATCTGAAAAATTCTTCATCTTTTTGTGGTATTCAGTGCATATAAAAAAAAAAAAAACCAAACCACTTTAATTAACCGAGGATCAAATGGAAGGATTGACATAATTTACATTTACAGTGCACTACCATTTGTACATTGCTTATATATACATACATATGTACATACTGGCATCTCTGCTTATAAAGACCATCAGTTGCAGCAGAACCCAGTAGATGGATGGGCTGAAATTCTCCAAAGTTGCCAGTGGCTTTGGATGCCTCTTTGCCCACATACTTTGGGCCACGTTTTCACCTGTTCTGATAAAATACAGCTCCAGATGAAGCCTGTAAAATCTGTGGCTGACAAACATTATTGTAAATCAAGCTTTTGGGGTGCAAAAAACTGACAACGCTAAAACTGGAGAACAAATTTATTTAAACTTAGCTAGCAAACACTCAAAGTGGCTGGTATTAATTTAACAGAATATATTGTGTGGTACTCCTCCTTCTTTTTAACCATTATACAATGGAATACATTACTATAGAGTTCTCTTCTCCCATCTGTTCCTCAAAAAGAAAAAAAAGGTATGTAACATTACAAAAGGGCTCTTGGAAATGTCTATGCAAAGTACTACTTTTCCTCACTAAATCAAACCTAGAGACAAGCTAGCTGAGAAAGTGTTCTCTTTCCCATATAGGGGCTATGCATACTTTTGCTTTCTCGATCAATCCTGAAATGTGGACATTTTCACTTTCACTTCATCTTGGGGTACATAACTCAGGAGATGTGCCTGATGTTCCATGAGTGATTAGCATTTAGTGATGTTTCTCTCATTGTGAGATACTGCCAAGCCACAATTTGCAAGTACTGGATGTCCTGAACTGCAATAGGCTAATTTTGATACTTCAGCCTTGGCATTATCTCAGGTTTTGCTTTAAATTTAATTCTCATGTCTGTCCTAATGTGGCTATTTTACCAATAAACCAGACACATTTATTGTTTCTTTCCTTTTTTTTCCCCCCTCCTATTGTTCATGGTTTGACAGTTCCATAAAGTTTATTTCTCCCTGCTGCTTAGTGTCTTTTTATTCTGTTTGTTTTTCACTACTTCCAGCTGGGATATAGTTTAATGAATTATTTTTCAGTGTGTGTGATATGGCTTTTATGGCCTGCCTTTGGAGATTGCGATTAATACAATTTTCTTTTATTCTTTACCATGACCTGGTTCCCAGTGCTCAGTGTAGTGATCATCATTGTATTAAGAATATTGAGATATTATCCATCTTAAGCCTGGAACATATTTCCATACATTCTAATTTTTTATTCTTCTGCCTATGTTTTTATTTTTATTTCCAACCCTGAATTTTTTGTTTCTGTGCCAACATTTATTTTGTGTTGCAGTTGGATAAGTAAGATCTCTGCTGTTAGTGAACTACCCCACACAGTCATCAAATCCATATCTTCCCCGAATAAGTTTTTTCAAGTGATTTGGCATCCAGGTTTGTGTAGGGTTTGTTTGTTTGTTTGTTTGTTTGTTTGTTTGGTTGTTTGTTTGTTTGTTTGTTTGTTTGTTTGTTTGTTTGTTTGTTTGTTTGTTTGTTTGTGGGGTTTGGTTGGACACGTTTTTAGTTTGGTTTGGTTTTTTGGGAGGCTGGTGTCATTGTGAGCTTATATGGAAATTTATGTAAATCATTTGACATTTCAGCGAAGCTTGTGTTTACCTCCCCAGCCGTGACCAGGTACACACAAACTTTGCAAAACAGTCTTAATGGGGAGGAGATAAAGGTATGAAAGAAGAGATGAAGAGACCACATTCAGTTTCTGGTAAATACACATCTAGTGACTTAGATTTTTCAACATGCTTGCTAGCCCCCTGACTGCTTTTCATTCAGCCAGTCTGAAAATATTTTCTTCCTATTCTAGACAATTTTGTTTTACTTCTTACAAAAGGATGTTAGGTGAACTGTTCCTTAACAGGTAGCTACCTTTTACAAGGAAAAAACTTGTAGAATCAGAATAGACAGTTCTAACAAGCTCTTTCCTTCATTGTTTCAAAGACACTTTCAAACCTGGCAATGAAGTATCAGTAAGTTTGACAGTTTGATTTCTAAGACTGGTCAGTTTTCCTTGCCTTTTTGTAGGAATCAGTGTAGAGCATCCGGTAATTGATATATGCTTGTCTACTGAGAGCTGGTCTGAGACCACCACCTTCTGTCAAATTTCTCAAATAGAAATATTAGCTCAACTCAAACTCCAGCTTGGTGTAAAAAGGTTCTGCCATATGTCACCAGTTCCTAGTTTCTCTTAACATCTAGTTTCCTACAGTTCATGAATATTGTAGTAGCAATTCTTGCTGTCTTACTTAAAATATGGTTCCTGTTCTTCTCAGAAAATAATTGCCGTTCCATCTCTCATACTTTATATTTTTAAATGGCTGTTTATTCTTCCTTGGTATATTAGTTTCATAACTCTACCTGTGAGTGCTCTGTAAGACCTAACTGTTCGGGTTTCCCAAAGGGAAACTGAGTTATCTGGCCTTTCTACTAGCTTTCAAGGTTGTGGTTGTCACTAGCTGTACTGCTCTTCAAATTCTACACTTTCCATCTTGAGAGCTTTTTTGATTTCCTTAGTGCACCATGACATCTCAAAACTGGAAGGAGATTATGGAGAGATTCCTTTCTTTGTATTTTTGAATTTTCTTCAATAGTTTGCAAACAATAAATAATTTCCCAGATAATCACCTTTATTTGTTGTTATTACCTTCCTGGTAACAGCAAGATGTGATGTTTTTATGTATCTTTAGACAAACTAAATCATCATTTCTTGGTTTAATGGCAGAAGTAGTAATTCCTTATCTTAGGTACAGTTTCTAGTCCCATTGTTTCAGTTTTAGTTATTAGTCTTTACAGAAACTCATACCATTAATACTTACATTTCCTAGTCTTTATTATTCTATTTTTTCAACACTGTCCACACCATTGTGGTTATTTCAGCAGTAATTATAGTGTTTTACTCAGCAGTAGCTAACATTTTTTCAGAATTACATCATAGGATATGTACAATATAAAAAGATACATTATCTAATGTGTGATCATAGACAGTAGTAGGAAACATGAGTGTCAATTAAATAATCTACTGAAATAACATGATCATCTGTTCTCTGCAGTTTACTTAAGCCTAAATAAATAAAGTTACTTTCTTGTGATACTGAAGTGATGGTTGCAGAATTATGCTACCGTGAAGAATGAGAGAGGTAACAGAATGCTGTAAATAAAAAGATCTGAAGCCAGCAGCAAAACAGCCCCTATGTGTGAGGTCCAGCAAACAGAGGGAACAGGAAAGAGAGAACTCCTAATGATATATTGAAAATGTCTCCACAACCCAGAATATAGCACTGGATAACTAGAACATCAGGAATAGATGTATTCATATGATTTGCGAGCGGGAAAAATGCAGGTGTTTTATTTTTTCTACATATTTCTGGGAGTAATGAGATCTACTGTCAAGGTAGGTTTTATCTTTCTACACACTGTTGATTATTTCTGAGTCCATGTATAGGGTTTTCAGCCAGAGTTGACTTGGAAGTTGCCAGCGGTCTAGTCCACAAATGACAGGTGTAGGAGGTTTTTGGTTTGTTTGTCTCTTTGTTTGTTATCCATGTCCCTTAACACCCGAAATCAACTTTAAAGATAAGGAATATATGGTTAGTGTGTATTTTTTACTAGGAAAGGAAAGTGTAAAACAAAATCTGGTCTACTTCATTTATCCATTATTGGGAAAAGTTACATTGAAATTCTGAGGTTTTTCTTATTGGTTTTGTATTTACAGTACTTATGCACTGAAAATTGGAAATTGTTTTTATTTCACAATTTAGAAATCTGTTATTCTTGTGCAGAGCACAAAATCATAACTTTTTTCTGTCTTCAGCACTCATGAAAGGCTTTTTTATATTCAGTATGTACAAAATGAATTACTATGATATCTGCAAGCTGTGCATAATCAAGAGATTTTGTGCTTTCAAATTTTACCATAAAGCCAGGTTGTAAGCCACTTACTGTCTGTGAATCAGAAGGCCCACTTACATGAATTAACTGATCTTTTCTGCCAAAGTAAATAATTGAGTTAAATACATGAAAATAAGATTCAAAACTAGAAACAAACAAAACAAAAAGAGATTAGTCCCATATAGAAAAATTTAGTCACTAGTTGCTTCATGAGAGGTCAGTAGACTTCTATCAGAAATTAGTCAGGGGAAGCTGGTTGTCTTCTGTCTTTATCATAGTGTTTCTTCTTTAGTTTCCAGCAAGTATTGACTTAATTCCCAGGGATGATAATTTAGTTATCAAGATAATTCCATATTTAACAGTTACAGAGCTTTTATAATCAACAGTCCAGTTGTGATGTGACTTGGTTTATTTTAAATATAATATTTTTATTTAAAATAAAATATTATTTCCTGTCACAAAAATATTGTCTCTTTTTCCTTTCTGCCATTTGAAAGTAAACTTTGTTAGTTAAGAAACCAGATCATTCTGTGTATTATATGAATCACTTACTATTAATATCACCTTTTCTGGAATTGAATTTGCCTGTTTTCTTCACTGGTGGGAATATGAGTTTATTGGATTGGACTCCTGCTCAAAGGGAGAGGGGGATGCTACTGGCATAACTGGAGGGAATATTTTTTTAATCCTCCTTTAGTCTACCTTTTGGGATTGTTGAAGGACAGAAGTTGCTTTTTTTTCCCCAACAGCACATGCTATTTCTTTTTTTTTTTTCCATTCCTAGCAGTGGCAATCTCACACTTCTGGAACTTCGACACATCACTGACTGTTAGAGAACATAGATTCCCTGTTTAATGCTGGTTCTTGGGTCTTAAACAGTTCTCCACTGCTTTTATTATACCATTAATTGCACTTAATGCAGCTGCATTTCTAGTACGCTTGGCTAAGCTCTGAAAATTAAGTAGAGGGTACTTTGTTATAAAATGCACTGTAATGAGCTCTGGTGGGACAGGGTCTGTTAAGTTTGAAATTACCTCAGGCCATTTCCAAAGGTCTTCTTAAAATATTTCATATCTATAAAAGTTTGCAACCAGATAAATAGCCAAAGGTAGGGTCGAGAAGAAAAAAAACTATAGCCCTGAAGTATGCACTGGATGAAATATGAATGTTTTTAATACCAACTTGTTAAATTTATTTTCAACGTTTATTATCTCAAGTAATTTGTTAAACAGAAAGTTTTCAAGCTGACAGAGTGTAAATTTTAGGTGTTTGGTTTACACAGTTGGTTTTATGCATACTTTTCTTGCATTTGGTTCCTTAATCCAGACCATGCATTCATGAAACTGGAATAAATTTAGGACTCCCTCTGGATTTACATAAATTGGTTCAAGAAGGGGTCACACCTCTCAGTACAAAAACTGTTTAAGAACTGCTGCAACTATTAGCCAATTAGCTTAATGTTACAACTAACATCCTGTACTGAGTACTGATCTCTGGTATCTGCCTAAATAAATGACTAATACGCCTTCAATTCCCTCAGTGTTCTTCAGCTATATGACCACTGTAATGCTTTGTGGCTAATAAAATTTGAGATTGACTAATTTATTGAGTAGCTTTACCAAAATATCCAAGTAATCTTTTATATACTCATTAGAAACGGGTCCAAAATGAATTCTCTGGGGACTAAGTGGAAAAGTCTCTCTGGGATCAGCTTCGCTGAGCTTTAGATACATTGACACAAATCATGTGGAGGATCTTCTGTGGTTTTAGTGCAGCAATTTATCTACGTTTTGTAGTTAAACTTTAAGGATGAAGTAATTAGAGGTCCCCAAGCTTGAAATTCATACATTTTTTTTTTTTTTTTAATTCCTTAAATTGACTGTGTACAAGCCTGGCAAACTAAGTATTTGACGAATGTGAGTTGTATGTTTAAGCTCTATACCAAACTTCCAGATAGCATCAAAACTGTTTCGTTTTGGTTTGAGAGGTTTTGAATGTAGAAATGGGTAGGAAGTCTGTCTGTTACTGAGGGTCATTCTGCAGCCTATTGTGTTGTGCAGAAATATTCACTAGTCAATAATCAAGTACACTCTGGCCATTAAGTACTGCACCTGTTGTCCAGATGGGCTAACAATAAACATGACACAGTCAATCATGCTTGCAGAATAGGGTGGACAGAAGGCTTTGGGGGATGTTTCCAGGGTCTTCCTCTGTCTATGTAGACCTTTACATCTATACTATTATGTGGTTGGGCATATCTGAGTTAGTGCATTTTAATTTTGGAATCACTCTGGGAAGTGATTCCAAGGGGTTCCGTGGAGTTTTGTGTTTCAAGTTTTAAACTGAAATGGCAGCTCTCTTTTTATTGACTAAGAGGATTATTATTTGACAAAGAATGGAGCAACAAATTTCAACATGTTAGGAAACATTAGATACCATCAACATTGTTCTAACTTTAAATGCAAATAAATCTTATTCTCTCTGCTAAACTTCATCTATAATAGGATATTTTTAGAGCTATGAATCATTTATTAGTTTTGGTAATTTTATATTATGACAAGTTATTGAACACACAATTATGTGCAGTATTGCAATATGAAACATAGAATCAAAACTCACTTTCATTGAATAGCTCCTTTATAAAAGGCTTTGGGAGCAAAAGTTCTTCAAATGTCGGAAAAACCCATATCCCATTTCTCTTCTAAGAACATCCTTTTTTTGGATGAGCAATTCAGAGAAAGGAGAGATTTGGAGATTTTACTTGAACTTGAATAGGCACCTACCCCGCATGCTATTTAAAATATACTCCTTTTTTGCTTCAGTCTTTAAAATATTGTGGTTAGTTTACCAACATGCTTAAATTTAAAATGAAACAGTATTTTTTGGATTGAAGTTGGACATACTGTGGGCATTGTTAAAGACCCACTTCAGTCACGGTTTTTGGAAAACAGTTGTTAAATATTTATTTACTTTTTGGAAGTAAGTGATTAGAGAAAATGTGTTGTGTTAAGTCATCTCCAAAGGTCCTCTTATGTTTCATACTTAAAACTCATAAAGCTAAATAATTTTAATTCAGGAAACTGAATGACAAAATTCAGAAACAATGAATTAGTTTAAATATTTTCAGGAGTTGCCAAAAAGGCTTGATGCCAGACAGTAGTTTTTGTAAGTTTAATGCAATATGATATTAACTGGGAGTATCATACAAGAGCTGGCATGAAATGAGTAAGAAAGTAGTTTCAAACTGGATAGTTAACATATGCAAAAGTGCATGATTAGCAAGTGCTGGTATTTGGTCCCTTGTCTGTTAAAAATTATGGGCAAGATTGTCCAAATTAAGCATATTGCCTCTGCAGCGTTACTTGAAGTGGTGCTCTGATGCCACTTCCCATCATTCATGTGATTCCAGAGGAAGAAATAAGCATAAATGCTGATGAATAGCACCATGTGAACCTCATGACGATCAGCAAAGCCAAACACAAGGTCCTGCACCTGGGCTACGAAAATTCCCAGTATCAGTACATACTGGATGAATGGATTGAGAACAGCCCTGTGAAGGCCTTAGGGGCGCTGGTGGATGAAAAGTTTGGTATAAGTCAGCAATGTGCACTTGCAGCCCAGAGAGCCAGTCATATCCTGGGCTGCATCAAAAGGAGTATGGCCATCCGGTCAAGAGGTTATTTTCTTACTCTATTCTGGCTCTCATGAGACCCCACCTGGACTATTGCATCCAGCTCTGGGGTCCCCAGCACAAAAAAGACATTGGCCTGTTAGAGTGGCTCTAGAGGAGGGCCATGAAAATTATCTGAGGGCTGGAACACCTCTCCTGTAAAAAAAGACTGACTAATTTGAGGTGGCTCAGCCTGAAGAAGAAAAAGCTTTGGGAGACCTTATTGCAGTCTTTCAATAATGGGAGTTTATAAAAAAGACAGGGGAAGATTTTTTTACCAGGGCCTGTAGTGACAGGATTGTCATAGAATAAGTTTGATAAGCTGTATTCTTCTCTCTGAATGGTCTCAGTTAGCATTAGTAGTGCTAAGCTCAAGCTGTAACCTTGAGAAATAATAAGAGGAGTTGGAAACCTTTACTTGGACTTTTTGTGGGATCCTAAGGTGGAGCCTGTTACAGTGGCAAGGGTGCATAAACCCATAACAGGACAAGGGGCAATGGTTTTAAACTGAAAGAGGGTAAATTTAGATTGGGTGTAAGGAACAAAACTTTTGTGAAAAGGGTTGTGAGACAACAGGGTAGGCAAAGAAGTTTTGGAAGTGTTCAAAGTTAAGTTGGACAGGGCTTTGAGCAAGCTGAGTTAAGTGAAGGATGGTCCTGCCAATAGCAGGGGATTTGATCTACATTATCTTTGATAGTTCGTTCCAACCCAAACCATTATATGATTCTATGGAAAAATTGGTGGGTGGTTTTGTCTACAAGCTAATGTTATGCCTGGTTTGTGGATTCAGTATCACACTATGAAGAGAGCTGGAACTCATAAGATGGCATTTTGTCATAAGGGTGTGATGTTTGGACATCGTAAAAATATCTGGTTCTATTTCCTGATTGATAAAAGTAAATTATTGTGGACTTTGTGGAAATTTTGTCTGGTGTTTACCAATGGACAAAAAAACACTCCTATGTTGCGTCCAAACTGTAATTATTGTCGACATGATGCAATAAAATATAGTAACCAGAATAAAAAATTGGTGGGAGATATTATGTTTTCATTAATTGCTACACATTTCCTGCATTAATAATATGGATTCTAAGGAATTAGAATTTAAAAGCTGATATTGTGAATTGAACTGTGACACTTGATTTGCTGTTCTTTGATGATACATGGAGTAGTATAAACTCACTTTCCTTTCTAGTAAGCATTATTTGAAGAAGAGTTTAAATATATTGCTTTCCTCAGTGCAGAGAAATTATTATTTTTTAGGCAATTAACCTGCAAATAAGGGTAGGTTGCAACATTTTGGAGCTCCAGTATCAATAACAAACAGGCAAGAGGTTACCTCTCCTTTGATGATAAGCTCTTGAATCTTTGGTGGAGTGAATAGTAGCTTCTCTGGGCTTTGATTTTAACTTTGATATTTTATTAAATTCCCTCCCCTGAAAGATAGGGCTTTTTGGAATAGCATCCAAGGGTTTGGGGATGGGAGTGTGTGTTTAGTCAGTAAATTTAAATTGTTCGGCTATAACAACTTAATAAGTATCTACTTCAGTATTTTCATTCCCAGCTATGTTGCCTTCTGGAGCTTCAGATGCCTGAGAAAGTGATCCATTTCACCTCCCACAACACAGATTTGGGTCCTCTGATCATAATGAACTTCTTTCTCATAAGAAATATGTGTGGTTGAAAGTGCCAATTCAAGTAAGCTGGTGTGAAATAGGAAAATTAAGGGAAGACAAAAGAAAAATCTGGAAAGAAAAGATGAGTTGAGCTAATGTAAAAGTGGAAAATATGAGATGGAAAAAGGGTGTACTCAGACTTTTCCAGGATTTTTCTGTACAATGGGTTTTTGTTCATTAACCATTAACAAGTTAATTAGGGATTAACTAAAAAATCTTCTTTAGACAAAATATGTTTACACAGCAGCATAAGCTAGTTTAGGGATTGGAAGCAGCCCAGCTGTGGTAAAACAGAGATGAAAATGTTGCTTTATCTTTCTTCTTGGGAAAGTTTCATGGCATTTTTAGCACAGCTAGACCTTATCAATGGCCACATTAACCCATTTACAGCTAGTTCACATTTGCCTTCGTTGTGACCATAAAGACATACCCTTAGCTCAAAGCATTATGTGCCAGTCGGTAAAAAGAATATTTGAACCCCACAAAAGAAATGGATTAGCAACACCTGTGTTATGTATGCAACCAGAGCAGTTGAGTCCCTGTTGTCTGGTTAGCTCTGGTATCAGAAATATTCAAGTGGTCATAATAGTATAATAATTAGTGATAATAATAATAAAATAATTAGTGAACATAAACAAGACACAGCTTTAAAATTATGTTTTGATTATCCCTAATTCTTAGTTTCAGTTCATATTCTTCAAAATATTATTTTGTTCATTACAAGTGTTTTGATTTTCAGTGTATTTCTGCCATTCACTTTTCCTTTTAGTCATAATCTTTTTCTGAAGTCATCATTCACCAAAATAAGCCTTTCTCTTAAGAAGATATTTGTCCATGAGCTGTCACAGCAAAATGTATCTCTTCCTCTTCCAGCCATGTAGGTGCCTCTTCATTCCTCAGATCCCTCCTCCCCTGTAGAAGATAGACTCAATATTATGACAGAACTATTCTCAGAGAAGTTTGAAACAGAATTTTTCAGTGATGTTTTTGAGAAATTTGAGGCAGTTTTGCTCAATAGTTATTTTTTTCTCCATATTATTTGTAGAGAGAAGTAGAATATACCTTGCAATAGAATTGCATTTGCAATGCAAAGCCGTTGCATTGAAAGACTTGTTTTCTCAGTATTCACAGAAAACTTGCTGCATTTCTGACTTGTCCTACTACAATACTGTTGAGTGGAATCTTTTCTTTTTACAAGTAAATTTCTCAGATTTTCAGGTATTATTAACAAAATAAGGTGTTGTTTGATTTAAAGCAGGCAATTTAAAATAATCCAAAACGCCCTTAAGCTGTCATATTCATAACGAAAAATGTCAGGATTCAAACTGTCTTTCGGGAGGTTGCTAAAAGAAACAAGAAAAATAGATAGACATTATCAGGCATTACTCATTAGTTTTTCTGCAGGATGTATAAAGGTTGCGGGTGACTGAAAAGTAAGTGTTCTGTGTTGAGTCTCAAAAGTCTTCAACTCTGTATTTTAGTTTAAGTATCATATCATATTATATTCCAAGAAAAATAGCCTTTTCCATTTAAATTAATGAGATTAATTTACAAATTACATAGTTGTGTAAATCTAGTTCTTCAGATGGACTAATCACAAGAAATATGTTTAAGAATTAAAAGGTGATGTTGGAAAGCAGTAAAATAGGAGCAGAATTTAAAAGACATTATTTCATTATTTCAGTAAAATCTCACAGATTTTTGAATTATTGTATCAGGCAAATTTTTCTCTTTATAACAAAGGCATGCTTTTATTAGGTTTGGTGTATGTATAATAAAAAGTAATTGTTGAAAAACTAAATGCAGTATGTTATCAGTATAATTGTAAAACTCTTAAGGAAATAGAAAGAAAAAATATATTTATCAGTGCTAATAAAAAGTGAGAAAGAGCTGGTTTAAAGACAGTGTTATCTTGCAAAACAAAACTTTGCTCCCAAAGTCAAGGTAACCATCTGTGTCCATGTCTGGTTCAAGTACTGTGTGGGGAATGAATTCTGATGCCTTTAAGTTCATTTGCTACAGAATACTAAAAACCTGGCTAGAATAATGCACTGAACTTTTATGCTTAAGGTGTTCAAGATATATTTTGACTGGTGAATGCCTTACTTTTTCTCTTATAGCCGGACAGGCTTGACTTTATCAGGTAACAGGTGTGAATCTTAGCTACTATATAATCAAATAAAAGAAATGTTTTCCCTCACTGCAGAAAGAATCTTGGGCTAAATTAATTCCTGGTGCTAATGAATGCAACTCTGATGAAGTGAATGTTGTGTCTACACACGTTCTCCTTGGCTGCAGAATTTGCTTCCTGTTTTCTCACTACTAAGCTCTCACTTCCATTACTATTCTGCCTGTCTTCTGATCAAACGTCTCTTATATTTCCCTGTTAGGCACTCTTCAAAGGCAAAGGAAACTGTACTTTTCTCACATGACTATTTAGAAAGATCCTACAGTAAATGAAAGGGGAAACACCGGTTGTGTGCTGGAGCTGATAATAATAACAATAGAAAATATGTTAACTTATTTCTAAATTATTTCAAGGTCATTCAGTATGAACTGTATAAATTCTGTTAACCCTAGCAAAGATTTAAAGACTACATCATATTTCCAGTAAAGATTTAACGATTCTTCTTACTAGTCATTGGGATTTCGAAGAGATTCTGTTTCTGTAAAAACTGCTGAAACAGATTATTACAAATAGTAGTGCACTTTTATACATATATATTAAGAATCCAATCCAAAGTGCTGGAAGTGATGGAAAATCTTTCCCACAGCAGCTTTGGATCAAACTTTTTTTTTAATTTTCTTTTTTTTTTAAATTTTTTTAAATAAGCAGCAGTGCTTTTGAAAAGAAGCAGTTCCTTCTCCCACTTTTAATGACTTAACCAGTATTCTGAAGTGTCTGACTACTTCCTCTGAGGACTGCTTCATTAGGGCTTGGGGATTTCCAATGCAGCTTATGCATGGTCATTTTTCAATCCTCAGCAATTCTGAAACGCTATTTTAGTTCTTATAAGAGTTCTTGATGAAAATATCTAGTGAGAAATTGAGAACCATTTCCAATAGATTTTAAAAACTTGTGGTTCTACTACAGATGGTCTTGGTAATCTCCTTAAATTTCTTCTGTTATTTTTTGAAATCACCAAATTCTCAATAGTTGCATTTTCTTGTAGTCTCACTTATGAACAGACAGAAGCCGCAGCTGGAAGACAAGTAAAAATAATTGACTAGTGGCACAGTTGGTTCTTACCAGAATCCTCAGTTAATTACACGGTTCAGTTTTGGCAGCTGATAAAGATTTCTTCCCTGAAAATATGGATTGATTGCAGACTTGTAACCAGTCTCATTTCATTTATGAATCTTCATTAAATCTTTTCTGACTACATCATAAAAAGGAAAAAAGACATCTACAAACAAATCTACCACCTACATATGCCAGTCATAAAGCCAAGTCTGTAGAAGTTGTAAAGCTCTAAAGTCACCTTAGAACCACAAACAATTTTAAACTGTTGGATTCATTTCAGTATGTCACTGTGGTAGAATAATGATGCATTAGTCAGTAATTGTCTGGTTATATCATAGCTGGATTTTATATTCCAGCAGTGGATGTGGCTCCTACATTTGCCAATAGCAATATTTGATATATTTTTAAATTTTAGTGTTCATTTAACATAAGGAGATCTGTTCTTTTTCAGTGTTGTTCTTAGCTGGGTATGTGTGTGTGGGGTTCTTTTACTTAGCCTGTGATAGTAAGACAGAAAAAAGTGAGTATGGGAGAAGTACAGGTGATCAAAACCTACAACAGCTTATGTCATCAGGCTCTGGGTTTTCTTTCTCACTTACTACCATGCAGTGTTCTGCAGCCCCTGTAATGAATTTAAATTACTTCTATCAAATGTGAAATTTGTCTTATTTTTAGTGTATGATATTGGGTGTTGAACATATTACCTAGTTCAGTAACATCGAAGCTGTTAGTTTCTAAAATTACGATCCACTTGCTGTCAGAAGAGGTTATATGTATTTCTTAAGGAATTTCTTTAGTGGGTGATTTTAGCCATATAGCAAATGGCTGGCTTCCTGTGCAGACACTTGGCAGTGATAGCATAGTCCTCACAGCATACAGTACCCTAGCGCATTAACAATGGAATGTTGGAATCTTCAAATACTGTTGATACAATAATAAAAGTTCAATGAGAAGTTAGTAGAAAGAATACTAGTTATAAAGCATCTTATTAAGTGTTTTCCTTATTCATTTACTTTTTTGTTACCACAGATGAAATAAGTATTTTTTTTTTGCCTGTCAGGAGTTGCATTTTACCACTGAGTACTGAAAAAATTTGTCATTAAAACAATGCAGTGAGCCCACCAAAATCATGGGAGAAGTACGGAAGGAAAAGAGGGCTGTGCAAGAAAGCAGACCTCAGCATAGAAGGGTCTGGTAAGGGGAAGCTGGATATGTTTCAGTGTTAGTGAAAACAGGGAAGGATGTGAACTACAGCTTGCCAATTTTCAACACACCACTGTCTAAGGCATAAAAAGGCAATTGTATTGGCTCGAAGGAGGAGCAGCTTGCCTGTTTTGTTCACAGAATATTCTGCAATAACATTGCCTGAATTTAACACAACAAAAGAAGGGGAGACATAACAAAGCAGGATTTCTTCTTGACTTTCAGAAATATATTATACCTTGCTTCATGTGGATAGAGCAGCTTTTGGTCGCCTTGACATACTAGTGGCATATGAAAGCCCTGTGGATGGATGGAGCGTTAGATTGGAAGTAATAAGGTTGTGCCTGACTTACCTCCGCATTTGTAGCAGATGTTACAAATGTCATAACATGAACCTTTGGGATCAGACTGGAAAAAAAAAAGCAAGACAACAGATGTAGGCCTCTTAGTTTTACCAGCAAGTATAGTCTGACACTATATAACACTGTTCCGACTTGATGTTAATACCCTGTCCTCCTCCTGAGAACGGAATCAGTGACACTAGCCATTTCTGTGGCATTGGAGCTGTAAAGGGGTGACAGCAGTTTTCTTTTCAGAGGAATTTTGATACTAGTTTAAAAATAAGACAATAGAAGTATTACTCCAGTAAGGGTCTTACTGTGATATCTGAATAAGTAATCCAGAGTCATCACTCATTTCTTCACGCAGTCATAAGTTTTATGCATTTTTCTGCTGGTAGAGCCAAATCTCTTAGAGTGAACAATTATCTAAACACTGATAAATTCCTAGGTTTTAAATCTTTGATTCACCCCACCTTGGTGTGTCCCTCTCCCTTCCCTCACCGATCTGCCTCTACTTCATCTCTCTCTCTTCCATATTTCTGCAGACTTTATCCCGATCTCTTTACAGCAGGTGGATTTCCTGGGAAGCTCCTATCTCACTTTAATTATTTTTCTTCTCCTGCTATTGATTTGAATTGAAAGTATCTGTTCTTTACTTTCTGAGTTGTCCTCTACGTGATGGAGACTGGATGAAGTTATTCATTCCTTCTCCTGTTTCTCACTGGTTTTTGCCAATGTTCCTGTATTTCATGGGAGGGGAATAAAATGAATGCAGGAGTATGGGCCCTTGTATTTTTTTCCCTGTGCTTCAATTTAAAGCAGGGGTGATTCTGTCTGCCACATCACTCCCTCAGGTGCTGCCATTCTTGAACTGGAGGCTTAGCCCTCTCCCTGAAGAATTTCATTGTCAGGGAGAAGAGTGGGGGTTCTCCCATGAAGAATTTTAATCACCCTGTCTGTAGCCCTTTTGAAGGAGGCACAATAGTTCCTATAGTAACTACTACAGTGTGGGAGAAAGGCCAGTGCTCCCGCCCCCAGCCACAGATGGAGAACTCTCTTTGCTTAGATGACTGGAAATTCTTGCACAGCAAAGATTTCATCCTTTACAGTGAACAAAAAAAAAAGAAAAAAACCCTCTGAAAGAAACTCTTAAAATGTACGAGTGTGTGCTAATTAAGAAACAGTGCTAGTTATCAAGGAGAGAACACAAAATATACTTATTTCATTGTTGGGGTTTTTAATTTTAAGAAGTTCAGGAAAGAGGAAAAAGAAAAAAGAGATATTTAGGACTTAAGAAACTTTGTCTCCTCCTCCCACCCACCCTACCCCCACCCCCCAGAGAACAAGTCCTGTGGGAAGGAGCAGACCTATAAACCAAATAAAAGTAATTGGAAAAGGAACAGTCTCCCAAAACAGATGAAAATTTACACTAAGACAGTCACTTATCTAGTTTCCTTTTCCCATTAATTTTGGATGTTTCTCAAGGGAAAGACATATTATGTCTTCAAATTCATTGATTCCAGTTCAATTAACAAGTGATATAATACCTTCTGCTTTTTTGACAACATTTCAGTTTGATCAGCTTTGTTATTGAAACTAAAAAATCTATTAAAAAAATTTAAAAGTATTAAGCAACTTGAATTTGGAAAGCACGTTTTGCTAAAAATTCTTTTAATTCCTGGAGCTTTTTCAGAGATGAACTATTGAAAATAATAAAGCACACCTGTAATTGTGTTATATAACAGTTTCATTAATTAACCAGTACATTCTTGTCAACTAATTGGTTAATCCATGGAAAGTTTAGGTTTACGTTCTCAACCATGGATTCCCCAGTAATGAATTAATGTTCTTTACCAGTGACCAGAAGATGGATATCTAGACTATTAGGCATTCTTGTACACAAAAATATAGATTTTAAGTTCTATTCTTAGCTTTGTAAGTTGATTATCATATATTGCATTATACATCTTACATGTAGTCCTTTGTGATTCTTTTGTTCTGATACTTTATAGCTGTGATACTTCATTGGTAATGGCACAGTATTAATGATTCCCATAGCTTTACTAAACCAAGATAAAATACTTTTCCACATATGTTGCAGTTCCATCTAGGATTTATTTCTTCTGCCCATCTGTGAAGGTGGATAAGAGACCTAAATTTTGGATTGTATGATGGCTCAGGGTGAGGGAACTGGTGACATAATTTAATTTCTTTGGATACCCTTTCCAAATCAGAGGGCAACGTCTCTGCTTACATCATGCTGTTCATCTCTTATCTCACTTTAGATCAGGATCTGAATATACATCTTGTATACTTGATGTCCTCAACCTCCAGGCAGAGGGGTTCTCTCTTGCTGGAGATTTCTTTCAAAACTTATAATCGGAACAATCAAAGGAATGAAATATTCATCAAAAGGATGAACATGAAGTAAAGTAATTACTTTTTAAGAAAAGCTTCTGTGAATGTTAGTATGCAGAAATACTGGAGTGTAATGTTGGTTACACTTCATCCTTCCGTGAGACTGAATCCTCTGTTGTTCAGTTTAGCCCTGCAGTCAGTGTCTCTGTCTTTTCTAAAACACAGCTTTTAAAACTTTCCAAATTACTCGTCATGTCTCATCAGAAAGCCCCAAGATTTCAAGATGACATCACACCTCTTCATGTAAAACCACCTTGATTGCCACATTCACCTGCATTTTCTCTCATGAACATTTGGAGTTGTTCATAGAAATTACAAAAGATACATTTTCATATAGAATCTCTTCTCTACACCAAGGCGAATATATTAGAAATTGTATTGTCATTTCTATAGATCTGTCTTTCTACTCTGAAACAAAAAAGATGTTACATTCTGGGAAAGAATATTTAAAAGTTGATAGCCACACTCATGCTGTGAACTGTTTTACACGTACGCTTATCTGAGAAAATTCAGACCATTCTGCTTCTTATGCTCTCTCATCTGAAACCATCATGTATTTTGTTGATACCTATGGGGAAAAATATTAGCCAACCCTATGTGAAGCTTCTGTGCAATTAGCCTGATATGGTTACATATTTTGTGAATAAAGCTGATAATTTTCTTTTTTTGGTGGGATGTTTATAAACTTTCATATTTATGTAGATCTGCTCAGGATTTGCTAATTAAAGTCTGACTTTATTGGCAGTCATAATTAGAGCTCTTGAAGATGAGCTCTTTTTTTTTAATAATTCTTCCAACAGCAGATTGTCTAAAAGGTTGTAGCACAATGGCCCTATGTCCGCCTCTGCTTCCAAGTGTACAAAAAGTTCTTCTTAGAAAATTCAAAAAGTTAAATAAAAAATATATGGACTTTGAGGCTAATTGAGAAGAAGCTTTTAGGAGTAAATAAAGGTTAAGGGAAATTAATTTAAAAATTCAGTATTGTTTTTAAAATATTATTAAAACAACAGAATTTAAAACCTCTTGGTTTGAATTTTCTGAAACTTTCCACAAAAGCAGTTTATGTTGAGGGGTGTCATACAAAGTCTCACAAAATTTTTTTGGGAGGAAATTGATAATTGTGCGCATGTTCTGCTCCTCCATTCCTAGTGATCAAAGAATACTGCTTCTACTTTATTAGAACTCTGTCTTCTCTAGTAGAAAGTCACAGTGAACATCAGTCTTTGGTCTGTGCTCCTACACCTTAGAACTGTGTTTAAGAGAAAATCCTCCCTCTTCAGGATGCATAGAAATCTTTTTCAGGCAATCTATATTTTTCTTTTCCATGGTTTCCCACTTTCTGTAGCACAATTGCAAATGCTCTTGAGGTTGCATTAAGCATGCTTAGACTGCCCCCAAGACACTCTGAAAGGAAGGTGGTTCTTCCTTCACCTCACACATAGCCAGATTAGTCATTGAGGGAGGAAAATTGAAGAGGAATTAGGGAAAAGTTAAAATTTTTTGTTATGGAATAATCTTATGCCAGGAATAGACATGTCAGTTTGGATAGTAAAAGTCATAATCCAATGCCATGGAAAGTAAAATATTTTAGAAGACAGATTTTTCTGCTCCAGCACTACAAAGTGCACATGTGAAAGCAATCTTTCTATCCTCTTGTCACTATTAACAGTCAATATTTAGTACAAATATTGTTTCAGCCAACTTTTTGATTAGCCACCGCAATTGTACATTGAAGCATTAAACGTTGTCAACTGAATGTAGGCAATACAAAACATGACCCCATGTGAAAAAATCTATTCAGAGATGTTTGTTCATAATGCTAAAATAGGAGAAGCTTGGAAAATTTAACCTGAGTTTGGAACTTGTTTCCATTGTGACTCCTTCTGCAGTTTGGTACACATGCTTCAGCCTTCCCCACATCCTAATTTCCCCTGCTTCCTGTAACTCAAAAGAAATTCTTTCCATGCATTCAGTATTTTGTTTCTGTAAAGAGTCTGCATTTAAAAGGGAATCCACACTTTTAAAAAAGATGTGCATCCACACCTTTAGGTCTGTGAAGGTTGTTGAGCTACTTTGATTTATAGATGTTGTGAAATAAATCTTAAATCTCTTGGTTTTCAAGCTTTCTGTGAGCAGCTGAGCTGTGGTTGCTGATGGTTCCATCCACAGGGTGAGAGATTTAGATGACTGGCTGTGGCTTGTGTGACGGAAGCCAGTTCAGTATTTATAGTTTATGTTTTGAAATTTTAGAATAAAATAACATTGGGCCTGCTTTTTAATCCGACCGTTTCAGTCTATGTCTTCCTTTCGTCTATTGGCATGCCAACAATTCACACAGTACAAATAAGAGGTTTTGTGCTGTGACTGGACTGTGAGATTGCTATGTTTCTGAAAGGTATCAATGTGGTATGCATTTATATATCCAAAATAGCATATTTCTTCCCCTGCAAATAGGTACCAAGAAAACTTGAAAGCTCAAGTAAGTAAAATAATGAGACCATGAATCCAGATGATCAGATAATTTAAGTATATAGATATATTTTTCTCAATATTCTTGTCTCATTCCTCAAAATATGAAGAATGATAGTTATGGAAATGCATGAAATAAAGTGCATGTTTAACATCTATTCACTTATCAAAAAAGAGTTGCAGCATGGCTACCAGAAACATAATGGTTCTCTGTGTAACATATTATTGTGATTGTGAAATTAGGAACTGTCATTAGAAATCCACGTCACCTGACTGACAGCAAGAGACATAAATCCAGGAGTTTGAGTGCTGTAAAGATGTCAGTGAACTGAATGGCATCAAAGTACTACAACATATTTGTCTATGCGTATACTAGCCACGAGTATGCAGTCATCAATAGAGGATTTAAGTGACGAATTTTAAAGCTAAGATCTGACCCTCTCTTGTTTTCTAGTTAGCTCACTGACCTTAAAGTGATTTCTTTGAGGTATCGAACTGAGGGTCCCAATTGTGAAGGACTGATGACTTACCTGTAAGTGTCATTTAAGGTTCAAGATACCATTTTAAAGACTGTTGCACTGACTTCAGGCACTTCATTCAAATTATGATATTTAAATGCTAAATGCCCTGCAATTGACATCATAGAATTGGATTCGATACGTAATGGATACACTTCAAAATGGTAGAGGATGGTAATGTAAGGATATGGGCATGAAACAGAACATTAATTGAAAGGTAAATTCCAAATGGTGGTGTGTTCAGACAATGTGTGGAAAACACAACACAGTTTAGATGGAAGAATGAAAGGACCTAAAGGATTTCAGGGAGGTTTTGCAGATTTACAGGTTGGGGGATTTTTTGGTCTTAACAATGCTCTTATGGAGACTACTATGAACAGTGTCTAGCAAGCCAAAACTGAATTTGCTTTTTTGTTTCTGATAATATAAATGAAATAACTGTACAAAGCATCATGCTAACTGACAGCAATCATGATCAGAATACTGAAAATCTTTACAGTGCTATGTATTTTGTTTAGTCCCACAACTAAAGCTAGAGTTTTTCTGAGAAATACAGTCCTGAAGATTTTTCTTTTAAGGTGTTAGTGTCTATGCCCTTGAATATGAAAAAAGAGGAGGACTTAGAAAATATCAGCTCTACAGCAGTCTCCATTTGTAATTATGAGCTATTGCCTGAATCTATTAGCTATGAAGCCACCTGTTTGCCCTGTATAAATAGCTTAGAATTTCCTGCAAGGAAATTACATGAAACATCAATAAGAAATGATGTTACATTTTCAGGTCAATATGACTATCATTACTTGGCATTTATCTTTTCCTACTGATATCATGTTTGGCAGCCAGTATCATAGAAGACTAAGAAATTGTTGCTCTGGATTTTGTTTCCATTGGTGTTAAATTGGCCTGTTCCGTGACGGCAGTCATTCATTCTGCTTGTTTTAGTGGGTCCTTGATATTTCATTTTTCTTATCATACACCATAAAGACAGCAATATGTAAAGATGGACTAGTGCTGTGATGGTTTCAGAGGCATTAGTCTCTCATCAGGGTCTTGGGATGTAAATGCTTTTGTACACACTTTAGAAGGGTGCAGAATGAACTTTGCCTCTTCTCTCTGCCATGGGTATGCCTGGGTTTGTCACTAAGACAGGAAAGGAAGCTTCCTGCAGCGCTGTGCTGTGTTTTCTGTGCTCTAGCTTTCTCTGATCCTATGGGAAAGACAGCCTAGGCCTAAGAAGAAACCTCAGCTTGTAGTAGATGGCTACATTTGGTTATACGCAGACTTAATTGCTGGCTTTGTGTTCCTGGCATATAGAGTTTAACAGAATATTAGTTTTGTGATTTCTCAGCCTTTTTTGTAGTCACTGCTGCCTTTGAAGCATAACTATCTATTACTCACTTTGTACTTTTAAACTATGTAATTTAAATGTAGAAGCTGAAGTTTCAAGTACCTGTTCCAGCAACTAACATGGATATCTGGGATGTTAAAATACTTCTCTACACTGAGGAGAACTTTGATATAGATGTATTTACAAAAGTTGGCTTTTAAATGTTGTGTTTATTTCATTTCAGTTTCAAATAGTAACATGTTCAGATAAACCTCCTAATAATAAATGTCCTAATTCATGAGTAATATTTAGTTCTTATCCCCACATTTCAAAACATTTACATTAGGTGTAGCCTCTTTTTCAATAGTATTTTTCACTAAATTCTGCATGCTTTTATCATCATAAACCTACAGGGATTTGGGATATATCTGAAAAAACAATTAATTTCCAGATTCATTGGACATTTAAATAGATTGTTTTTTAAAAACCTATTTTTTTATCCTTCAAATTTGAGTCTGAAATTATGTACCAATTTTATGGGCTATGTACCAGGCAAAATTTAAATCAGCACCAGTGTTTTAAGATGCAAAACATTTAAATAGTTGATGTCAGTGATCAGGATGCATGAGAAATGAATGTGCAGACCTTGCAACATAACTGTTTTTTATTCAGTTATAGGTGCCCAGCGCAGGAGAAGTCCCAGTGCCCTTGCCATTGAAGTTTTTGAATCACATTTGGGAAGTCATATTTTACAGGTAAAAAAAAAAAAGGCTTTTCCAAGAAAAATCAAAATAACTACCTAGTCGTATTTCTGCCAATAATTTAAATAGTATTGTTGTCAGCACTTATATTGATGAGATTTCTTTTTATGCTCATATTTCTTCTATTTTGAAAGTCCATAATTGAGAGATTGTTAATGAGAGGGAGGGCAAGTGTTATTTTAGCTGAATCACAATATTTTGTTGTTTAGAATCATGCAGTACATGTTTGCTTGCAGAATGCCCTTATGGATTTGTGTGAATGTGTGTACAAGCTAGGATTTTGTGTTGGTGACTTGTCTTATGTCACATATCAATTTAGGGTTGGGTTTTTTTCCCCACTTTGGTTTATGAGCGCTGCTTTTCTCCGTGATATCCCAGTTGTTACAATTATATGTCACAAATTTGGAGCAATCTGCAGAGGTTAAAAACTAAGAGAAGCACACCTCTTAGGTCTTCTTAGCTGTGGGCTGAAAACTAATCTGGTATTTGTCAAACAATTTTGTCACATGGCAAAAGTCGTCTTATTACAGGAAGCTTCAACTGAAAAACAATGACCCGATGGAAACATTATTGTGCATGATTTATTTTGCCAGGGTTACTACAACCTTTCTTAGGTTGAAGTAATCAAAAGTGGAGTCCAAGCAGTTAAGAAGAAAATGTGATGTACTTTGCAGCAAGGCAAACCCAGCCCTATGGAAATAAAACCCACACAGTTTTTTCTAAGTGTAGCACTGAATAACTGCTCATATTTAGCAATGTACACAGCTTTTTAATGCAAATATATTGTCTGGTGTATTATCTTTTGAGAGGTATGAGAGAGGTAAATTAGGATATTATCATGAGAAATATTCCACTTAATTTGAAATGATTGAGAGCTATCTCTCTGTACTAACTCAGCTGTGGTATTCAAAAGCACTATAGATAATGTCAGAATTTTCACATCTTTATAAAGTAACTAAGTGCAGAATAGCAACAAAGATAATTTTAGGAAAACATGAAATTAACCAGTAGAATTAATTTCTCTTTGGAACAAGAATCATGAATGAAGTGATTTGCTTAGTTGTGCACTCTTGCACTAGAGGTCTAGGTCAAGTTTTTGATTCTGTAAGCAAATACTTTTGTTGTAGTTATCATGTCAGAGATCTGCACCACTATCTACAGTACTGTGCATATTAGGCAGAAACACTGCTATGCTGTCTCATACATGTAGAAAAAATGAAGAACTAGCAGTTTTGTGATATTTAGGTTTATGTAGTTTGTGATATTTAGGTTTGTGTTGAGTGTGTAAACATATCATATATCCTAAAGGTGTGTTTTTTATAACATTATTTATAACTCATATGTAAATAAAACCTCTTTGAGACTCATTTATTTACACTCTTTAAGTATTAAGTATGACTCTTATGGATGAAAATGAAAAAACCTTGGATGGCCACTTTGAAAACTACCTCATATTTGAGTTTTTCACTTACTGTGTATTAAAACACTTAGTGGCTTCCATACACGTTTAAACTAGATTCCACTTATGTTTTTTTTTTTTTGTATTTATTTGTGATAAATTAAGGTGTTTTTAGGATATGACTTTATCATACTACTACTAAAAAAAAACAAACCTGTATTGCACTTGTACTCAAAACTGAGGATTTTAAGTCAAAATTACTATCAGCATTGTATTGAATATCTGTTGAGGTGTGGCCTTTTCAAAGAGGGTGATGCTTTTATCAAATTACTCCCATGAATCTCTCAACTGATAATAGGAAGTTCCACTCTGATACTTGTGAGATAGACTGTTGACGATGGATAAAGGACAAAATGAATTAATAGTGGTGACAGGTTTATCATGACATGTTAAGATTTTGTCTTATTTTAGCAGAGCAATCAAGCCTTGGTAGGAAAGCCTGGATCATGCATTCAAATGCACCACTTCTAAACAGATCAGAATGAACTTCAAAGTACTGCCTTGTGGTCTAATAGGTAGAAATATAATCCCCAGAAGACAAAATTATTTTTGAAACAACAATTGGACAGATTCTGTGGTGGAATACAGTTCTGGTATGCTCTCACCTAGTCTGCTACTCATAGAAATTATTTTCAAATAAGTATCATGATTGTTTGCAAGTGAAGTAAACAACCTTGATTATACCTTGGGAATTTTGATTTCAAAGTCTGCTATCTGAAGAATTTGAATTAATAGTTTCTGTAATCCCTTTTGCTATTAATATTTTGAAGACTGGGTTAAGTGTAAGCTCAGAAATTAAGGAGCCTCTCTAATCCTTTTAATATTTTGATACTTCAAAATTTATTGACAGACAAATAAGCATAATACAGTAGATTTTTTAAAAGTGAGTATAGTTTTTTTATAGTGATGGTACAGAAACAGAAATGGAGGTGCATCTTGTGGTATTTTTACATCTTGAGTCTACATGCAGGTAGTGTCAGTCATCTCTATACATTATATACATTAGTCATGTCCATATATATTAAATTCATATATTTACATATAATGCTTAGTCATCATTGAATGAAGAATGCCTTAATCCATAACATTTTTTTTAGTATTAAGGAATCAAATATTTAAATACTGCTAAATTGATGATTGATACAGGTACTAAAGGTTTTCTGAAGTTAAGTGCAGAAAATAGAAAAGTAAAACTCTACCCATCATAAGAAAAACAAAAGTTAAAAAGTTATTGATTTTGATCTGAGATAGGATTTGTGCCCAGGGATCATACAGTTAATTCTGTTCCATTAATGGCAGACTTCATCAGCTCCAAAAAAAATCAGAGCACTATTACCTTTACATAAATTCAGAGATGAAAAAGTGAGTGAAAACCCTGGTAAGAGCAAATTTAATACTTTTAAAGGGCTTCATTTACACAAGGCTGGATACATCTTTGCATTTGTCTTTTATACAAATCTAGATATACAAAGAGACTTTTGCTTTTGCTTACATATGAAATCCAACACTCATGCACATCCTCATTATGAGAGTGGTGAGGCACTGGCACAGGTTGCCCAGAGAATCTGTGGCTGCCCCATCCCTGGCAGTGTTTAAGGCCAGGTTGGATGGGGCTTTAAGCAACCTGGTCCAGTGGAAGGTTCCCTGCCCATGACAGGGGGGTTGGAACTAGATGATCTTTAAGGACCCTTTCAAGCCAAACCAGTCTAAAATTGTGTGATTCTATGTCAAAAAATCTCCAAGCCTCAGCTGATTGCTGTATATCGTGCTGAAGAGATTCCCAGTGGTAGGTTTGAAGCCAGAGGCACAATCCACTCTGTGCTTGTGGAAAAAAAGACACCACAAAAGATTACTCAAACACTATTACATCAGAATCTTCATGTCAGTGTAATGTCTTTTAAATGTTTTCCAAGTAAAAGCACCTGAATTATGAATAGTAGAATAGGACGTAATGGAGGAGAAAAATAGGTAATGGCCATATGTTAATTAATTTTTCACAAGATTTTTGATTTGCCAAATTATGGGCTTTGTTTTTCTTATCTTGTACATTCTTTTTCTTCTGAAAAGTGGTGTTATAATGAGAATAGATCTCTTCTGTTTTATATTTTCGTATATACACCTGTCTATCAACTAAATCCAGTAAAAAAATTACTTCTGGTACATACTATTAAAAATTTGGCTGAAATTGGTTGTAAAAATTAGCAAGATTTTCTTCAATTTTTCTGGATTTTTTTCTGTAACTTCATTGCTATTGAGAAGGTGTGGAAAAGGGTCAGTAACCCCATATTCTTCTTATAATCAGGAATGATCAGGAAATGTAGAACTAAATATAGAGAAAAGGGAAAGTTAGTGAATATATTTGCATATGCAAATTAGCTTAATTGATACTGCTTGCCTCTACAGGGATTTTTCATTACAAACTGGAGTGCTACATTGTTCAGCTCATATTGAGTAATTTAGTAACTAATGAGACCAGTTTGCACTAATTTGCATATGATAAATGAGCTTAATTGCAGTAAATAACTTGGAGGCATAATTACTTAATTTTCCTGTGTTGCATGGCTTTTAAGTTCACGTATGAACAACTCAAGATAATTTTGCATATTTAAATTAGTTGCTTTTAAAATTCTTGAACAAAAAAGAACATACCTTACAATTTGAACTGTAAAACAATTATAAGTATAATGTACATTATTTTCAGATAAAATTTAATATTTTAAAAATATATGTTTCTTCCTTTAAAAATAGCAGTGCCTTTTTAAAGACTAAATATTTGGAATCAATCACAATGGAATAGTTTTAAGTCAGGCTAGAATGGAAAGATGGTATAAGTAGTAATAATAATAGGAGTGTGTATCTGAACTGTAGTGAGCAGTACACACTTTGTATTTCTGCATACAGGAGTGATAACTTTCATAATTGCATTCTTTGCTTCAGCAGTGCCTATTCAACTGTTAAGAAACTCTAACACTTTCATATAGCATTACGTACACATTTCATACGCAGTAACTTAGGCACTAGTTGTCTTAGATTGTCTATACTGTCCTACCTCATTTTGTGTGAAGAGTTCCTTAAATTGGACAGATACTGAAGTGTCAGTACAACAAAAAGTGTATCTTTTTTTTTCTTTTTGTAGGCTTGTTCAATTGTACGCACTGGCATGAATAACCGTTGTGATGTAGATTTGTACCATGAGTTTCAAACCGCACAAAAAAAAACCCAAAGAAACAAACCAAACCAAATCCAAAATCAATCTAGTTGGAAGACCATCGTTAATTCCTGCCATGTCCCTAAAGTTATTGTGCTTTAGATAATTTTGGTAAATTTCATACCATTGAATTACTGAACTAGATAGAGAAAAAAGCCAACTACCAATCTCATTTATTCCCATAGCAAGATCTGTTGTGACCCATGATTTACAAGTGGATGACAATTACTGAATTCTCCATCAGTTCCATAAAGGTGCCCACCTACCTTCCTAGAAGGCTTTCATAAGCTTTGTTGCATGGTATCTTGGAAATTTTATGAGACTTGCACTTCCCTTTTACTTTGTGTTGTAGCTTCCTCTCCCATTAAGGAAGTATTTTGTGGTGAACAAAGATCTTTGTAATTGAAGTTTCAGATTCAATCAGAGAAAAAAAATCAGGTTCCCATTAAGATCCGAGGAAAGACAACCTCAGTGAAAACAATCTGACCCTATAGGTTGTATTTTTCATGGAGTCAAAAGTCACAAACTACAAACCACTTAGCTTGAATGAAGTGGTTAACAATATACAGAAAATATCTGTAGTGGATGTCCACTTGGGTCCAAGATGACCCAACGAAGTCATCTGAAATACACACAAGGCCTGTAAGCCCTTGTTTTACTTCCTAGAAACCTCTGTATGACCACAGCCTTGATCATGGAATGTCATTCTAGAATGGGAGCAGAATTTGAGCTAATTGGAAGCTACAAATGGCTCAAATGCTGCAATTTGGCTTTTTGCAGTAGTCCCAGACTTTCCATGCATGAAAGGCAGTCTCGTATTTTTTAAACATACTTCACATGCTTTTCACTCCACTGGAAGCCTCCACTTGTGGATGGAACTTCATGGAAGATTTAATTGTCTCCTTACCTTCATCCTATAGAGAAGCCACGGGCCATTGATGTTATTTTAGCTTTTCTTTATTTAAAGTCAACAAATAAGCAAACCACCCATATGCTATGGATGTAAGAAGTCTAATAAATTGCTAGTATTGTGAACAATTGAATAACGCCTCTCATCCTAATAGTTTGATTTTCTCTTTCTATTTTTATTAATGTATCCAACACTGTAATAATAAGACTAACATGACACTGTATAAATATATCCTGTTTGTCAATTTAGTATACTACTGTGCTTCAGAGAGGGGCCCTTATTAATTGTGAGGTAAATGTGCAGATCTATGCAACATTTTTGGTTTCTAGTGAATCATTCTAGATGATGCCAGTACCATATAGAGTAGCTGAGACTATATCTGGGTCACTGGGTTGTTTTCTGGAGCATGTCAGATAAACTTAAGTTTCTCAGGAAAGAGGAAAATTAATGTTTCTTCACTCCAAACAAGCACTCTAACAACCTTCTGTTTGCAGGTAGCTAGTACCCATCCACCTGCACTCCTAAACTAAAGTAAAGCTGTACTAAAATTGTGTTCAAGAGGCTGATCCCATCCCACTCTTCGAGCTGTGTAATAGCTGCAAATAACAGATTGAATCATATTTGTGATACTCTAAGAAATATTCATGGTCACATGAATGATCAACTGAATGCTAATAAAGATTGTTAATATCTCAGTAGTTACAAAACAAAAGGCTTTTTCCCATCTTCAACCAGAAAAATTGGACGTTGTTTTCGGGAAAATTTTTTCACATGCTCCTCAGGTTAATGTAGTTTAATCATCCAGGTTGTAACTCAATGTTATCAAATACAGAAGGTGTAGAGAGCAATACCGAATTTGAAAGGAACTTTCGTACCATTTCTCTGTTGTCCTAATGGGTCTTGTCCTCCATTTCTGTCACTGTTTTTGTAGAAATATAGACATACTTTTTAGAACAATGGTATTCTATCAAGCTTTCTAGACAAAAAGTAGAAAGAATTCACTATGCAGTTTCACTGCAGTATTTAATCATGTTTGGAAGATGTTGCTATTAACCCATAATAACTAGATTAGAATATAATAAGACAATGACACTATTAATTTTTTGAAAAATCATCTTCCTGGAGAGTATGTGGGTAAAGTTCTCCATACATTGCAAATATGTGTGTTAAGCATGCAACCAGTTTAGATTGGGCAAAATCCGTGAAAATGTTTTGTTAAGGCAAATTAGAGAACAGTAAACAGAGCAAGTTATTTACATTTTTGCAGCAGTGAACAACTGTGGATGGTACAAGAGTTGCACACAATTAACAGTGTAATGGAAAAACAGAACTTTCTCCTGAAGTGAAAAAAGTACCAATACTTTGCCTTGTAAGCCCATTGTTAGTTAGGTATTAAAATCAGCCAAGCAGTATGAATAGTCATAAGTGAATGAGATACATAGCTCTAAAATTTTTCTTCCCCACAAGTGTTGTGTAAAACTTTGTAGTGTTTTAATTAGATAGAGGCAATAGAAAAAAAAAAAGAAGTTGACCGGCTAGGCTATAGCTGAATGGAAATCTCATTTCTTCCAATATTTGAATTATTATAGGGAGTTCCATCTGACAAGAAAATTTAAAAAGTGGGAAAAGAGACAGGAAAGTGTTGGAGTGCTATGAAATATTAGGGAGAAGATTTATCTTCTCATTTACTATTTTCAGTCATTCTGAGTATTACATAATGAGGTTATCTCTATATAACACTAGTCAACACAGAAATGGTGACACAAGACTAAAGGTGAGGAAGCAGCAGATGGTAGTACTGATGGAGGATTTTTCCAGGCTGTAAAAGGTGTCAGGAGAAAAGACTTCTACTGGTTTGGAAATTTGTGAAGGGCAATTGCTAATGATGATGTCAGTGGTACACTTTCTGAGAATGAAGAAGACTGTTCCGCTTCTTGTCTGCTTTGGGTTAAAGGGGTAGACTACTAACTGACATCTGTTAGCATGTGTCAAAGGCAGACGAAAAGAGGAAAATGTGAAAAGGCTGACAAAACTTAGGGTATGTTGGAGAGCATAGATCTGTGCTGTCTGAAAGTAAAAATTTTTGGGATGAAGTAGAGGTTAAGTTATGCATCAGTAGCCAAAAATAAAGTGGAAGTTAAAAGATGAATTAAGGGGAAATAGTTGATGCAGATCAAACCACTCAGCAAAGTGATCCTAAACTTTCTATTCACGAAGAGCTGTGCATACATGCTGTGAGACAGAAGTACACAGCAAGTCAGAACTGAAGGTTTGGAGTTCATATAAAAGTTCTCTGAGGGAACGATTTCTGTAGGGCATATATTGAGTCTACTTTGTATACTTAAATTTTGAATCTGAACCTCCTAATTGTCAAGTATAGCCTATATTTATGAGTTTGCTTCCTGACATTAAGTGGCATCCAGAGAGTTTGGGTACAAAACCAAAGGGAACACCAAATGCTCTCAACAAAATGCAGTCCAGAAACTGAGCACAGGGGAGAAAAAAAGGCATTGTTTAATCTACATCTCTGTCCAAAATCAAAAGCATTTAGTATGCAACCATGTTTTCTCTGGAATAGTTGATGATTATACAGTTCAACTTAGTAATTCTGAAACTGTGGTATAACAGTAATAAATGGGATGCTGTAATGCCTTAGTATAAACTGAACAATGATGGATTTATGATGTAAGAGATTGCATATATACTGAGAAACTACAACTTTCTAGAAAAGATACAATTCTAAGTGGACAGGACCAAAGGATATTAAATTATGGAACAAAACCTAAAAAAAAAAAAAAATCAGCAAGACAGGAGAATATCAGCATACTAAATGCTGTGTTGAGGAAAGATAGGCACACAATCTACTTGTAAGCAGTAATTTGGAGTGACATTAAATGTCTCTTTATTAACTGTTCAAACACCACACCCAAACGCAGTTTAAAGGCAGGAAGTCAGTGTAAATGCTGAAATGTTGTGAAAAGAGTGATAGGACTCTGGTAAGAAAAGATTACTATTTTGCTTTGCAGTGTGCCTTTCCAGGGACAAGGTATCTCCTGTAGCAGCTTTCCCCTTATGATTTGAGGATAAATCTATTTCATCTTTCGGCTTCTTTCTGTAGATTTCTGTATAATCTACATAGGAATCTGCTCATGCTTGATCAGCAGCCGCTCCTCAAGTACTTTGTAGATCGACAGTCTTCTCAGAAGATCATACTCATGTCATAAAAGGACAAACTCTTATACTTGATGTTAATTTATTTAGAACTTTAGAAATCTAATGGTGCATTTTGTATTAGTTTAAGTGTTTCAGAGTAAAGATAAGGATTTGAAGCTGAAAGTAGGCAGAAAAAGCTCTCTAAAAAATTTTAATGTTGTGAGCCTCTATTCACTGTTGGATGCTCTTTTGCACTTTAAACATGTGTAAATGCCACTGCATGCTGTGATATGGCTCTGGTGTTACACCAGTTTAAATTATAACAGAGGTTAACTTGATACATTGCACGATTCTAAAAAGGGCTAGGAACAAAGGCTAGATCAGAATCTGAAAAGGTTAAAGGAGTTGCACAGACAGCGCTGTTACAAAGGACATCTCAGGTCCATTAGCTGGAACACGTAGCAAGAGAATTTCCTGGGTTCAGAAGACTCAAAAGGTGCTAATTTGCATACTCCAATTTGTCCCAGTCATAGCAAATGCATCAGATTGACTCCATAAGGGCAGGGCTTTCAATCTGGAGTTATGGCAAAGGTACAGCATCCGAGCACTTGCTGCCCAAGGGGTTATATGCTAAAAGGAGACTGGGGGAGGTGTGGGAAACAGCAAATTGTTTTGCAATTGGAGCTTGGAGCAGTACACTTAAACCTGCATATTATATGGAAACTATATATATAGAAGTGTGCAGTTTCATTTAATAAAAACATATTTGATCTGAGCAGGACATGTACACATACAGTAGTGTGTCATTTAATTCCTGAGAAAGTATTTGAAGAAAATGACATATCTCAGCACTGTTTGTTGACCGTTTTGTTGTCACCTGCTGAGTGTTGTCATTTCCATAGCCAGTGGGCTGTATTGAATCAAACAGAGGGAATAGGTCATTAAAAGAAATGGAGGAGTTTCTGCAGCCTGTAGAAGCTGAAGGAGGATTTTTTTCTTCAGGTACATCAACAGAACTCTAATGGAGTCTGCACTCAGCTGTGATTTGGGGTTTAGCCCTATAGTTCTCTGAAGTAAGGTGGCTTGAAAAGTATAGATAGCATAAACTAATGTGTGTGTTCATCAGAAAGAATTATACCTTCTGTGGTGTTTGTAAAGATATAGGTGAGGGCAGTAAGTGTCCTTGTTTCAGAAAACTTTTTTCTTTTTTTTCAATTGCAGCATCCATCAAGAAAGGAAAAGTGTGTTGATTTTATATAAATAAATAAAAATGGTGAAAAAGTATATTTCATGGGCATGCTGAGCAAGTTAACTGATATTTTTCTTCACTTTTTTGAAAATATTGATGACAGTTTCAAAGATTTCAAATATTTCTCATTTCAGGTCTTATTAAAAAAACACTAGAAATAGGCTTTAAACATCATTTGTACTCCTCTGCAATGGAGGTGAAGGGCAGCACTGTGTGCTCTCTTTTTCCCTGGGAGCTTGCAAAGGGTAGGGTTTGGTCTGCATACAGAAAACCCTTAAATGGAGCATGGACATCTGAGATTCATGTGAAGGCTGTTGTTTAACTCTGGGTTATTTCATCATATCAGGTATCTGCTAGTCCCTTTTTGTTTGTTTGTTTGTTTCCAACTGTGAGGCCTAAATAAATAAAAAATTAAATATTGACATGGAAGCTATGTGTTCAAACTTCCCTAACGCTATAAAAACTGAAGACGCAATTCTGTTTTTCCTGGATTTACTTGGAAAGTGCAACCACTGTTACAGACTTTTAAGTACATAACATTTAAGGGAATACAAATATTGTTGAAATAAATGAGTCGAGCTTGTAGAGCATACTCTCTGTTCTGAAGTATATTATCTCAAAAGTTGATTAAATGCTTGTTTCTATTAGTTGCTGCTAAAATGTCATTGCATTAGAATTTCTACCTGTACAGAAATTAAAAAAGGAACTATGGAAAAAACGATAATATTTCCAGAAGCGAAGTAGTTATGTGTAATTACATGGTATCACATTTAGGCACACACACACACACGCACACACATAATAAGGTCACAAAAGCTGCAAACTGGGGCTGGACTCTTCAATAATTATGCACAGCACTTAGCCAATGAATTTTCTTCTTTTACATTTCTTCCATTTTAAGTAGATTCCTATTTAGATATGTACCATTTCAGATTACTGAATAGCTATGTCTCTTTGGTAGTGTCTCACAGAATTCAGGTTTGATTTAATGCATTGTAAATTGTTTCCTACGTATTTATTACAGTTGGTGATTTAAAGTGTGTATCACTGGCTTGCTTTGCACTTAGTATTTGTTTTTCTATTCTTCCCTTCAATTGTATCTTCTGCTCAACATAAAGATTGTAATCTTTATGATTTCATTCTTTTGGGTTTTTTAGCACAGAGGTGGTGGATTATCTGCCTTTAATGCACACTTTAAGGAGAAAGAAAAACCTACAATGGGTGTATGTCTGTCTAGAGTTCAGAAGTCCTCACAATTCAAGAGAGTCCTACAGTAGAGAACATTTGTTATAGAGGACACCTTTGCTATAGGAGCTGTCTCTTAGCCGATTGATAGAGCCACTTAGCTTTTTTCTATTCCAAAATAACATTAGGTGAAAAGATTTGAAGGAACACACTAACAGTATGGGACTGGTCAACTTTCTTCAGGCTATCAGAAAATGTGCCTTAGTCCACAGAAAAAGGAGTGTTAGTTTTACTGAAAATTAATGAAACAAAGCTAGTGTTTGAGTGGAGCCCTAACATGTAACAGACATGTAGTAGAGAATCTCAGATTTCCTCTGTACAGTCTTGAAGAAGGTCATCTACAGGTGAGATTTAAATTGAAAGTCTGAACTCAGTGTCTCAGTATTCAAAGCAACCAAAATTTTACACAAAAATGTGTTTCTATTGTGGTTTAGAATTTCAAGGCTTAATTATGTAAAGTATATGGTCAGCAGGCAATTCTGGAAGTAAGAGTAAGCCATCTGTTAGTTCTGAGAACAAAAACTTTGGGGCTTGAAAAAGTATAATTGAAAAACTGTCCTGCTAAACTTGCTGTCTCTTTTTTGTTCTCTCTCTCAAGTAACTTTTACACTTAAATATCTGAAACAGAGTAATGATGAAGGCAGTGTGTTTCATCCTTTAAAAATTATGTAGTCAAGCAAAATCAAAGGCCCAACATGGTCCTCCCTGTGAAGAAAAGGTACTAGATATTCTTAACATAAATAATATTTATCAGAATGTATATAAGAAGGTAGGAAATGGGGTATAATGTTGTATTAGTCTATCAAAGCAAGAAAAAATACCTGGTTTTGTTTATTATAAACCGAAGCTTAGCATCCTCCAAATGAAAAACAGTTTCTGCACTTAATTTCTTGTAGTTATTAATTTTTATGTTTTGCAGCTGGCACAATAAAATAATATTTTAGTTAAACACCTAGTTTTAAGCTCCTAAAGCTGTGCCTGTGAAAGTTTGAACCCATATATCAGCTGGCTAGCAGGAGATAATACATGTTCCTGTAGAAAGGCCTCCTCTTGTCACTGCCATTGCATTGAGGCAATAGGGTTTCTCATTTGTGTCTACTTTAGATTCCACACATTTGCATTTTAGGCTGCATTTTAGGCCACATAAGGTTGGGCACATGCTGTAGGAGAGGAAGCGGGTTGCTGCATGTCTAGTCCTTGCACATTTAGGCTACTGACTTTGTACTGCCCCCCACACTTCCAGTGCTTGCCAAGGCCAATTAGCAGCATTTGGCTTTCATTCTACAGAAGTTCCCCCAACTCCCAGATAGATTATTCCTGATGAGGGTATAAATTATCCACATGTAGGAGGCTTGGCATGAAGTGATTGTAGCTGCTCTTGTTGGATATAGGAGTGCATATACCATTAAGCCTTGTTTTGGACTGAGATTCAGTGACCTCCCTCACGGATAGGCTCTGGTTTTGGTAGACTCCAAATTTAAATAGAAACTAGCCTTTCCTATTTCCTACCTAATGAAATGGTTGATATTTCTTAATTTTGGGGTATTATCAATGTTTGTTCACAAGTACTTAAATCAATACTTTTCATTCTCAAGGGATAAAAACTGTTTTTCAGAGCAACAAGGAAGTACAGTAGCAACAGCAGAGCACAGCATTTTATTTAAAGGGCATTTATTTCTTTTCATTTCAAGAACGTGCCTGCCAGGGTTACATATGCAAATATCTAAGTAGGTGTCAAAAGTATTTTGGAAAATTTTTACATAGGTTTTGTTTGTTATTTTATTTTTTTACTGTTAAAGAGCATTTTAATGATGTGTGTTTTCCTCTTCATAAAAATGTCTTTGTGATCATTCAAATCTTATACTTGCAATTCCTGGCAGTATATCTAGCAATAAAAAATTGTTTAGGATTAAAAAGTAATGGATGGTATCAGCATAACTTCGTAGCCACTAGACAGGAAATTAACATTTACACATTCTACAGATTCACTGCACCTGCAAGATTTCATCATCTATGCCGAAATCACCAGGAACAGTAGAAATACTGGAATTAGATGTGTAGTGGCCTATGAAAGCATTAAGGGGTGCATACTATGCTCAGATAGTACTCCTTAACAGAGAGGAACCACTGAGTGATCCACAAAACATGGCTACAGGGCAGCAGCAGGCTGACCCACAGCAGACAGACAATCGGGTTTATCAGCAAAGCCAGAAGCAGAGCCAGAAAAGGAAAGCTGACATCCAGATGCCAGTGATACAGGCATCCTACCCAGACCTGGGCATATGGGTTCCGCATCTGTCAGTGTTCCACCAGCAGTTGGCTCCCAACCTGGAGCAGATTCTCTATTCCCAGTGAGTTAGAGATCCCAGCCAGCTCAGTCACTGAATGGATAAGCCAAGTCTTCTGAAGCAGTGCTGTTATATTTGAAAGGCCAATTTAGGTCGAAAGAAGTCCTGTGAGACTGTATGAGGGCTCTTTCCATTCATGGCAAGATTGTGATGCATAAGGCTTTTTCTGCTTATGCAGGCATGTAAAAAGCAGCAGCACAGTGAGGAAGTGAGAGTATTTTTTAAATGCCAAAAGAAAAAGAATACATCTGAAAAGACAGGAACTTACAGGTGGTTTTTTTTTCTTATGTGGAGAAGAAACTTTGTTACCTTCTCATTTATTTACCTGTATTTAATTACCTGCAGTATTTACCTTCTCATTCTCCCGGGAGAATTGGTATGGGCTCCGGAGTCAGCCTTGGTCTCCATAAGCCCTGAGATAACTTCTCTTTATTAAAGTTCTCTTCCCATACTGTCCCAGTTTCATAAACTCTATGAAGGCTAAATCCATTCATGCCACACTGAGCAATCTCAGAGAGTGAGAAAATTCTGTAACTGAGATAAGGGCTTCTGCCTCCCCTTTCCCCCATTATTTTCTCCTTCAGCAATTCAATAATAATAATAAAAAAGATTTATTTATCCCATGCTACTTTTCACTTGTTTAAGCTAGTGGGAGGACTGTCTTCCAAAGAGTTTGAAATAGAAGAATGAACACTTGACACCAAGAAGCATCAAGCACACGCTAGGACTAACAAACTTAGTATTGGACTGCTTTACATGATGAAGGTATCAAAGAACTTGGAAACTACACTTAAACCACCCTCTTTAATTGCCTGTAATCTCCTTCAGGGGTAGATGTATAGATGACTGGAACATTATTTATTGCCTGACTTACATCCTTATACTAAATTCCCTGTAAGCTTTATGTGGTCAAAATGCCAGAGGTGAATTTACCCTTGAATACTCTAGATAGATATTTCCTCACAGAGAGAGAGGAGTAGGCTGTGAACACAGACACATGCTGTTTTTATCAGCTCTCCTGCACAACTTTGCTGGTATATTTTCATTTTGAAAACTTCTGGTCAGGTCTTTCTAATATAGAATTGGTATGGCATGTAGGGATTCTTGGGAGATGATCTTCTAAGTCTAGAGGGCTGTAGAAGTCTTCTCTGTTCCAAAAAGAGAATAGTACTGGTAGGATTGCTAACAGGGCAGCATGTACCTCATAGTTTTTCAAATAAAAAGTGGTTGTCCTTTAAAATAAGTAGCCAATAGTTTTTATTCATTAAGCTAGTGTATAAAAATGTTAGTGACTTGAAACTAATATGGCCTAATGCTTCTACCTTGGGGATTTCATTGCATTTTAGCAATTATGTACTTTTACAATGCTATTAGTAAAAACAACAGGAATACTTCTCTTAAAGATGTGACTGTGCAGTGTGTTTTCCATTATAGCCAGTGCCAATATTGATTGGCAGAAAAAAGTATAGTGTTTGTTTTAAAAGGGAAATGTTTTTAAAAAAAAAAAAAAAATCTGAAATATAAGAGAAAGAGGAGGCACAATGCCCTTTTTTATTGTGTTAACCCACTAAGACACAATTGTGGCTTTATAAACTTCTCTTGAGCTAAAAAAAGACATTTAATTTTAAGAAAGAAACAAACTAGTTTGCTTTTTTTGTACAATAGACTTTCGGTGTATTTCAGTTTGTCATTACTATATGTCATACTTTGAATGTTAGTTATTTGATTGTCCTGCTGTAATTTGTGACATACAGTTTTACAGATGTTGAAAGTGTCTGTCACCATGATCCTTCTTATAAAACATTTTATGCATTACAGAAGAAATAAACACTTTATTAGGGAAAGAAGGTAAATAAACTCATGGAATTAATTCTGCAAAAAATCTCTTGTTGGAAAGAATTGAGATGTTTAAAAAATGGTCTCTGTTGTTATTTTGTTGGTTGGGCTCTTTCATTAAGCTCAATCCTGATTTTTCTTACTACAGGCAAATTGTATCTCTTCTAGCAGAAACACTACATTTAGCTGTGTGATGTCTGGGGCATGTAGAAGGTTAACTAGAAATAGAAGGCATTTCACAGCTAGGAAATAAAGCTTTTGTTGTGAGTTACCTGTTAGAGTAAGTTTTCTCACTTTTGTGACTGTAGCAGAAGTACAGAAATCAATCCTAATTGTTCAGAACTAGATTTGTGAGTGTCCCCCATATTGTAGCACATCAAAAGAGCTCAAACGAACATTCATTATATGGGAATAATTTAAAGGGTAGGGAAATAATGTGGAATTCAGCAAGCATTGAAGACAGTTGTATAAAGATACAAGCTTTCCTTTATGACCAAAATTGTAGGTTTGTGATCCATCTGTGCGACCTCCCCACTACAAAAGATCCTAAAGTGGAATCTTAAGTAACCCATGGGGCAATGTTCTTATTTCACTCTGATGTTCTGATTTTTCCCTAAATTCTTGGAAATATCGCTGCAAAGCTCAGCCTTTAGGTCACATGTGATAAATTTTTAGCTAATCATTTGAAGTCAAATTCCTCCCTGAAGTTTATGCTGCAGGAGCCACATTATGTAGTTAATGGTATTTAAAAATTCAGTGGAAAAAAAGATGAGAACACCTAGCACAGTAAATTAAGGTACTGAACACCCAAAACACAGATTTTCTGCAAAAAGCTGTTGTTTTTGTAATACAGTACTAAGACCAAGATCTTGCAATGAACAGATTATCAGAATGAAGTCAGCTGAACAACAAGCCCAGATGCATTCCTCTTTGAAATTTAAAAAATACATAATGACTGCAATGACATTTTAATAGATTTTACTTAAGCTGTTCGTATGTATATAACTGAAATTTTACTCTGAAAGAAAAAACACTTTTTCAGTTGTATAAGAGAGCAAAAAGATGGAAATTCAGAGGATATTTTGAGGCAGACGTTTCAGGATACGGAACTGATTGAATGTATGAGAATGCATTTCAATGTTAGCCTTAAACTCCAGAAGTGCTACTCTTTTTCTTTTTTTTTTTTTTTTTT